>BPLS01000705.1:295691-362946 GCA_019656275.1 Rhododendron kiyosumense | reverse complement strand
CCTCCTGTCAGATGGGCCTCCTACCCAATCAGAATCAGTGAAGGCCTCAATACGTAAATGACCATTAGCTCTATAAAATAGACCACGTCCAGGATGAAACTTGAGATACTTGACAATTCATACGCAAATGACCATTAGCTCTATAAAATAGACCACGTCCAGGATGAAACTTGAGATACTTGACAATTCTAAGAACAGCCTCCCAATGTGGCACACGAGGAGCAGACATAAACTGACTCACAATACTCACTGCAAATGAAATATCAGGACGTGTAATAGTGAGATAATTCAGTTTACCAACCAAACGGCGATATTGATCAGGACTAGACAGTGCCTCCCCCTGATCAATGCATAGTTTGACATTAGGATTCATAGGGGTATCGACAGGTTTTGCCCCCAACAAACCAGTCTCATCTAAGTTATTCAGCACATATTTCTTTTGTGATAAACTAATACCATCTTTAGATCGTGCCACCTCGATACCTAAAAAGTATCACAATCTACCCAAGTCTTTTGTATGAAATTGACTCTGCAGAAAGACCTTCAACGCATCAATACCTCTCTGGTCATCACTCGTAATAATAATATCATCGACATACACAATCAATAACACTTTGCCTCGAGGAGATGTGAGAGAGAAAACAGAATGATCAGACTGACATCGATTCATACCAAATTTCAAAACTGCATCACTGAACTTGCCAAATCAGGCCCTGGGAGACTGTTTAAGCCCGTAAAGAGTTTTACGAAGACGACATACCTGAGAACGCTCCCCCTGAGCAACAAACCCAGGTGGTTGCTCCATATAAACCTCCTCAAGAAGATCGCCATGTAAGAAAGCATTCTTGACATCTAATTGAAATAAGGGCCAGCCAAGGTTGGCTGCAAGAGAAATAAGGAGACGGACAGAACCAAGCTTCGCAACTGGGGAAAAGGTTTCAACATAGTCAACACCATAAGTCTGGGTGTAGCCTTTAGCAACAAGGCGAGCTTTGTAACGCTCAACAGACCCATCAAGATGATATTTCACAGTGAATACCCAGCGGCACCCCACAGTGGATTTTCCAAAGGGTAGAGGAACCAACTCCCAAGTCCCATTATCATGGAGTGCAGAGATCTCCTCCTCCATAGCTGTCTACCACTCAGAAATAGACAAGGCCTCCTGAATAGTTTTAGGAACAAAGACAGAGGAAACAGAGGCAGTAAAAGCACGAAGGGTGGGGGACAGATGATCATAGGCCCCGTTTGATAATGGATTTGGAGGTTGGGATTGGACTACTAATCCCATGGGAGTAGCATATCTTTGTTTGGTAACAAAAAAAGGTCCGGACTATTAGTCCCTTGGGATGTCTAAGCCGGGCATTAGGGGGTATTAGCAATACCCCCTGGGACTTGGTATTAATAATCCCAACCCATTCTCTCCTCATTATCAATCCCTTCTCATTACTAATTTCTTCTATCAATCCAATCTCATCATCTAATCCCATCTCAAACAAACATGAAATTAATAATCCCATCATCTAATCCCATCCCAAACAAACATACTCATTATCAATCCCATCTCATTACTAATCCTAACTCCTTACGAATCCCAATCCTAATCCCATCTCCTTACGAATCCCATCCATCTATCACTGTTATCAAACGGGGCCATAGGATACAAATTTAGCAATAGGATGAGAGATAGTACAAGTGTGAATACCTTTACGAAGAGCAATGGGAGGAGAAGGTAGAGCAATAGGAGCCAAAGGAGGTGGAGGCGGATCTCACAACGGAGTAGAAGGCTCAGCGGTAGGTGGAGGGGGTGGTGGTGCAGCTTTGGCACGGCGAACATATACCTGCATGGGGGGGTGCTGCTTTTGAGGTTGCCCGGAAGGAACCAAAATATGCATACACTCAGACTGATCCGCATGAGGCAAAGACGGAAAATAGGGTAACAACTCATGAAACGTAACATCAGCACAGACAAACTCACGATGCAGAGTGGGAGAATAACACTTGTAACCTTTTTGAGTCCTAGAGTACCCGAGGAATACACACTTAATAGAGCAATGATCAAGTTTATCGCGGCCGGGATCCAGGGTATGAACATAACACGTGCACCCAAAAATTTTCAGAGGTAAAGAATATAAAGAACAATCAGGGTGCAAAATATTATAGGGAATCTGGCCCCCAAGAATGCGGGAGGGCATGCGATTCACGAGGTAACCGGCAGTAAAGACGGCGTCGCCCCAAAAGGATTTGGGAACCGTTCGCTGGATTAAAAGGGCTCGGGCAACCTCTGTCAAATGTCGTATCTTGCGTTCAGCAACCCCATTCTGTTGAGGAGTGCGAGAACACGAAGATTGATGAAGAAAACCATGCTCATCAAAAAAGGCAGACAAAATATTATAGAAATATTCACCAGCATTATCCGAACGAAAGATACGAAGAGAAACATCAAATTGAATCTTTATTTCCATATAAAAAGATTTGAAAATGGAGTACAAGTCTGACCGGTTTTTCATGAGATAAACATAAGCCTAGAATAGTCATCCACAAAAATAACAAAATACTAAAAACCACTACGCGATGAAACACGCACTGGACCCCAAATATCGGAGTGAACTAAATGAAAAGGACGAGACACTCGACTCTCTACTCTAGGTGGAAAAGAAACACGACGGTGTTTACTGAATTCACAGACTTCACATGGCAAAGACTGAAGACCACGACACGCGGAACTAACTGCTTGAGAGTCTGAAGGGAGGGGTGACCAAGACGGCAATGATGTTCATAAGGAGATACGGAAGCTTGAAGAGCAACAGAGGCAAGAGGTTCGCGTTCGACAGTGTCAAAATAGTATAGACCACCACGTTCAACACTGCCACCGATCTTCTTCCCCGTCTTGAGATCCTGAAATACACAATAACCAGGAAAAAAGGTAACCGAACAATTTAAGGATTGGGTAAGTTTACTAACAGACATAAGACTATGGGGAAAACGAGGAACATGTAAAACAGAGTCTAAGGTAAGAGAAGAATGTAAAATAACAGAACCTAGACCAGCAATGTCAGAAGAGGAACCGTCAGCCAAGGCAACACGAGAAGACTTCATAAGAGGATGAGAACAGAGAGGTGAATGGAGTGACCTGTCATATGATCGGTAGCACCAGAATCAATAACCCACGGAGTATTAGAGGCCAGGCTAGCAAAGGTGGAGCCTTTCTGAGCGAACGTAGCAGTGGAAGAGGAAGGCACATAAGAGGGCGGCTGGGAAATTAGGCGATGATACTCATCCTCTGGAATAGTAACAACTCGTGGGATGGAGCTGGGCACAGAAACAGAGCCATCATCCTCAGAAACAGTAACCTAATGAGCAGATGGGCGGCCATGAAGAATCCAACAAAAATCAACTGTATGATTAGTACCATGGCAATAGGTGCAAGAACGAGACCCACGACCACGGGCATGACTAAAATCACGACCACGACCACCACTACCAAAATCACGACTACCAACAGACTGCATCGGACCACTGCTACCAGAATCACGACCATATCCACGGCCAGTAGGACCACGACTGCCTCCCCCACGGTCAAAACCATGAGAAGAAGTACCGCCACGAGGAATCGTGGTAACCAAAGCCGAGCGGGCAGCAGGGGTCAAATCAACAGCACTGGAGTCTGGAACAGCGGCCTGACGGACACGACTGAACACCTCACTGAGAGAAGGTAAATCTTTACCACCCAAAAGATTGGACCGGATAGAATCATATGTTGGCGAAGGTAAACCAAACAGAAAACGAGCTACCTGCAAGCGCTCACGCTGACGCTCCAGTACCTGAATGTCTAAAGAAATGGGCTCACAAGTGTTGAGCTCCTCACACACTCCACAGAACTTGGCATAATACTCTTCCAATGATAAGTTGCCAAGGTCAAGAGAAAAGAACTGTTGATGAAGAGCATAAGTCTGGCAGAGATTATCAGCCCCAGAGAACATCTCTTTAACCTTCATCCATACTTTTTTCGCAGTAGATAAGAAAATCAGAGTATTCTTAGCCCTTGTTCGTTTGCCTTTTCAGAGAAAAAATAAAAATCAGATCCTGAGTCTCCCTCCAAATTTGCCATTTCCCTCCACTTGACATTTGAATATTTGACCCAACCCAATTATTGACTGGCATTACTCTCTCTCTCTCTCTCTTCTCAATAATTGTGTCTATCATAACAAGTGGGAGAAAAATGATGAAACCAAAAGATTCGTGACAGAGAAAGCCCAGATTAGTTCTCACAAACAAGTGTAGGTTTCTCATAATCAAGTACATTTGTCACAAACATTTTCTCAAATACTTGGTACGTATAAACCGGCGAGCGAAACAGAATGGGTTTGGGCCGAATTACCCTTACCTCTTCGAACCTTGGTAGAACGAAGGATCCATTTACCGCACCTCACATCGTTTTTGCAGGGGTCCTCCGTTGTGGTTGTGTTGAGAGACTGTGAGGGTTGATTTGGGTGGAGCTTCCCTTTCGGCATTTTCTGATTATAAAGCCCAGATTAGGGTCTTCCCTTGAACAGTAACTTGTCGAATAGGTCAAGATCGCAGGCCTAGGGTTTCTAATCTGTGGTTCCAAAAATTGAATACACCACACTATGATAAGATTGGAAAGAGAGAGAAAGGACTCAGGCGCATGTAAGATTCGGTGTTTGTGTGAAAGAGAGGGAGGGAGAGGGAGAGAGAGAGAGAGAGAGACTGAGTTCGGCGACAGAGATGGAGAGATGAGAAAGAGATACAAAGAGACTGTTTGGTGAGAGAGAGAGAGAGAGAGAGAGAGAGAGAGAGAGAGTCAGAGAGCATGTTACTTCTTCTGTTGAGAGAGAGAGAGGGAGCAACTTTACCAGGTTTACGTTGGAAACCCAACTGCAAAAGGCTGTTCCGAGAAAAAGTAGATATATTTTTATTCCCGGGATGGAACCGAACAAAGGTTTTGGATTTGGTTCATAATTTGGGATTGTATCCACCTAACCGAACAAGGGCTTAATATTTTCCTCCATACTATTCCAAATCTCAACACGAATTTTAGCATCTGCAGGAACCCAAGCACCATATGATGCGGCAGTCGCCGCGGGAGGATCATCAGTAAGATAATGATAGTCGGACTCCCCGATATAATAGACTTCAACAGCCTTAGCCCAAACAGCATAATTTCGACCATTTAATAAGGTAGAGGTAATGGACAACCGATCACGAGACCGGGAAGAACGACTAACAGCGGAAGTCACAGTACTAGAACTAAAAACAGAGGCAGTGCCAGAGCTCATTGCAAATATACCAACCAGAAACTATGCCAATAACACAGAGGCAGTCACAATCATCAACAAACCGCGATCACCAGCAAACAAGAATAGTAAAATAACAAGTCTAAGAAGAAACGAGAAGTCCAAAATAGCCAGACATAAAGTAGGGCAGCCGAATAGGCCTACAAATAAGAACACAACAGAATACCAACGGCAAACTCATACCAGAGTGTCAGAAGCAAACGACAGAAGTATCAAGAGACAGAGATCAGCAATTAGAAGAGGCGTCGGAGGCAGACGAGAGCCGGCGAGGGTCGCCGGTGGCCGAACGAGAGCCGGCAAGAGTCGCCAGAGGTCTGTGACGATGCAAGGGAGGTCAATGAACAGTGCACGTGAACAGTGCCCGATGAACTGTGTGCATGAACAGTGCGCAAACAGTGCCGTGAACAGTACCAATGAACAGTCGCGTGAACGATGTCGTTTTAGGGTTTTGATGAGTGTGGGTAAGTTGTTTTAGGATTTTAAAAAGTTTGGGTAGGTCGTTTTAGGGTTTTTTTTTTGTTGGCAGCCAAGAATGGGTGGCTAGGGTGGGAGGCGGCTATGGTGGTGAGGGTTTAGGGTTTCAAGGGCGGTTTAAGAACCCGCTCTGATACCATGTT
The DNA here is from genome assembly GCA_019656275.1 of Rhododendron kiyosumense. Classification (NCBI taxonomy): domain Eukaryota; kingdom Viridiplantae; phylum Streptophyta; class Magnoliopsida; order Ericales; family Ericaceae; genus Rhododendron; species Rhododendron kiyosumense. Next base: position 357,014 of record BPLS01000705.1, on the reverse strand, counting down.
GTTTGGAGAGGAAAAAGTGTGTAAGGTAACTTACACCTTCACACATAATCATTTATTTATATAAGGAGATAGTTCATTACATAATGTAAATAAGCAATGTGGGACTAAACACAATATACTAGTATACGAGTATACTAGTATTCCAACAACATGAAGCTGTTGTTTATGATTCAATAAAAAAGAAATGAAGCTATTGTTTTGTTACTGCAAATAACATATCATGAAGTCAAAGTGATGTTTCTGAGTGAGTAAAAAGTTACAAATATTTCTACTCTTCTTTTAAAACTTTTTAGGACCTGCTTTCATATGATTGCAGAGAATGATATTCAAAGAAACATTTTGTTCTATTGTCTTCATTAGATCAATTGGGTTGTCTTGGATTTGGCTTGGGTAAAGGACTTGAGCTGTGAAGAGTTTTAGGGTTCTCCAACTTTAGGCATCCTACTCCATTAGTAAGGGTTCCTAGATAACCCTCAATGTTGACAGAAGGCTGATGGTTGTGGTTCCATCTACAACTAATGTACTATTTTTCTCCAAGGTACGTTTGATATCATGCATGGATAGTAGATAGTTGTGTTCTAAGCTATGTGACTTGGACTCTTTTACATGTACAAAGTACCTGTGTTGAACACATGACACTCGAATAAGGGCATTGGATCTGTGTCTGCGAGATTTAGTTGGCCATTTACCTTGTCCTTGTATGCACGTTTCTTACTTTGAATTTATCATGAAGTATCCATTAAGTCTTATGTTATGCATGAAAATGCCCCGAGACCACTAGCCAACACCCCTTGTCCCTGGATATAGAAGAAATATATCAAGAGGTACCAATATCCTTTCACATGTTCTCTTATATTTGTATCTTGACCCTGAAACAGGATGGCGTCTCGACTACTTCCTTGCCTCCAAATCCTTATTTGGGCAGGTTCATGACTCTTACATCCTACCAGATGTTACCGGCAGTGATCATTGTCCTATTGGCCTTGTTCTCAAGATCTAGCTTTTCGCAATGTCATTTGGAAGCTGGAACCTTTTCTCCTCGAGGCGACTGTGATTGTTTTGTTTGGAAAAAAACAAAGAAAGCACATTGGAAAGTAACATATCCTGTGGAGCTGGTGGCAAAAATCATACAAGAACGAACCAAACTGAAAGTTCATTTTAGGTGTTGAAAGAGCTACCCGGCACGTTCCAGCAGGGTTTTGATTTTGTTATCCTTGGTCTATTTTGTTGCCTAAGTAATATAAATCATTAAAAGCAGAGGACGTACAAATTGAAGTCTGGAAGCTGGGAGAGTTCAAGATGCTTTTTGAAATCCCGTGCAGAATTATATTGGGATCTTGGATGGTGGTTTATTTTGGCCTCTGATGGCGCAGCATTGCTTCTAGAGTTCACTCCATTTGAGCTGTAATAGCAGTAATGGGATCCAGGCCTCAGGCTTTTAGCACCATTTATATGTGGATGCTGCATCAAGTCTAGTGGATTGCAACGATGTTCTGCTGTTTTTGCTTTCCTCCGGGAAAAAAAATCTAAAGCTCTGTTTGGAAGTTTGGAACTTGAGAAAAGAAGTGGCAAGGAAAGGAACATAAATGATCCTTCGTTGTTTTGGCACAGTACCGAGCACAGTACAACTTAACATTTTCCTCCTTGCCTATTTTTTGTTTGAGAAATGATTTTGCCACTTTTTTTTTGTTAACGTCACTCTCTTGCAAGTGTATTTTTAGTGCAAAAATACACTTGTAAGGGAGTGTCAAAATCAGTAGCCTTTTTGTTTCTCTAAATTCCAAAGAAGGCTTAAAGATTGGGCCAAACGATGGAGTTCATGGCTGTGCCAATTGTGGCTCTCTCATATTTCATATTCATTTTGAATCTCTGATCTTACTATTGGTATTCTCATGACTCCATTCATTTTTTAGGAGGGATTATTCATGCATCGTTGTTTGCAAAAAGTAGCGATTTTTACACATTTTTTAATGCACTCTAATTATTTATTTATTTTTGGTTCTACTCCCTCCATATTTTTAAGTGTTCTGCTTCGTAACTTTAATTTATTAAAAAAATATATCATTACATTTTTCAGATCAACTTTTATTTCCATTTTTCCTACTTATCATCTATGGAGACATTATCATTACACTTTAATCACTAACTTTTTAAAATGAAATTTACTTTTAGGGGCAAAATGGAAAGGGAAATGATTTTGGTACTTTAAAAATTGATGGAGGCACTCCAAAAAAATAAATGAAAGTGGATTTGGAAGTGCACTGATTTTAGAGTTTTTGTATCAATTTTTGGAGTGCTAATATCATTTTCCATTCTAATGGAAAATGCACCAACATTTACTTATTAATTTTACAAAATGAACACTTATTAAGGGACAGCTCAAAATAGAATACTGAACTTTAAAAAGGAGATGGAAGGAGTAAAAATAAGGAGTAGAGTGTATTTATTAAAAAAATATGAGTGTGAAGTCGTTTCCCTTGCAAAATGAATTGTCTAAAATTCAAGTTACTACACTTAACTAAGGGCTGTCAATCTATGAACTTTTTGTCCTAATTTGGACAAATAATAATATTCGTCCAAACACTCAACCAATCAAATAATTTTCAATGCTTTCATTGCTGACTGAAAAAAATTAGATTAATTGGAAATTAATACCTACTTGAAAATTAATAATTGTCACATGAAAATTGGACAAGTGTTTGCATCTATATCTGATCAAACTTATTTTTTGCATGAATGATAAATCTGTCTAAACTTACAAAATAAATATCGTCAAAACCTCGTTATGGATCTTATTTTGCATCACTTGCGATCACACTAGTGAATCTTGATTCCCATCTTCACTCCAAAATTTCTCCTTTTTGATTTTCCAAAATTTCTCTATTTATATCCATTTCAATTAACGAGTCAGCAATTTTTTCTCTCTTGCCACGTGGGCCACAGTCGGGACGTCCCTTGGGAGCCCTCTAGTGACATTTCAGATCTGACATGTACAACTCTCATTGGATCACACAGCGTCAGAGAGAAACATTTTCTACGCAGAGAGAGAGAGAGAGAGAGAGAGAAAGAGAGCAGACAGATTCGAGTTTTCTCAGAAGCAAATCAATGAGGACATAGATACAGTCACAGTTAGAGAGAGAGAGAGAGAGAGAGAGAGAGAGAGAGAGGGGACGCCATGACAGCTCGGAAGAGAGCCACATCAGAGGCCGCCTCCACCACCGCCGCCGCCGCAAAGCCTCTGACGACGGACCCTCCAATGGCCCCGTCGAAGGCGGGCCAAATCCTGAAAGTATCTCTCATCTTCTTTGTCCCGTACTTGTACCTGATCTTGTCTCACTACAACATCGAGCCCGACCTCAAGCGATCCATCCTCATCAGCGCCGCAGTCAGCTCCGCTGGATTCTTTCTGACCCTAGCCATGATACCCGTGGCTTCTAGATACGTGTTGAGGCGCAATTTGTTCGGTTACGATATCAATAAGAAAGGCACCCCTCAAGGCTCTGTCAAAGTGTGAGTTCCTTTTCCCTCCTTTTTTTCCCTTGTCAAAATGGTGCATTTTTTAATGCTGTCTCACACTAAGTCACATAATTTGCGTGAACCGTGAATCGTACGATATTGACAACCATGACCAGCGGGGTTAGTGGGAATGTTTGGGTTAACAAACCAAAGGGAGTTTGAACTTTGAAGTCTCTCCATATACTTGAACCCAAAACCTTCCCTTGGTAAGAACTAGATGGGCTAAGAGCCACATCTCAAATTAGTCTCAAGTGTTTGAGAGGGAAAAAAATGAAAATTGCAGTGGGGACAAGTGCCCCGGTGACGAGTGGAGACTTGACATATGTGACGACGGTACAAGCCTAACCGAAGGGCTCGAGTTTGTAACATATAATTTAACGTTAAGTTTGGTAGGATTTCAATTAGTACATAACTTGATTGTTTTGCTGATTATTTTGGTGAAATTTGTGAAGCTGCGAGTTTTGTTGAACTTAATTGATTGAATAGCCCTTGACAGAGCATAATGGCGATTTATTTTATCCTAATTGGTTAGGGCTGCAGAAGTCTTAGTTTGGTTGGTTTGGCGTGATTATTTATGTTCTAGGCCATTTACTGTTGTCGTTCTCGTTGAAATGAATTCATTTGTAATGCAAAATTCTGATTTATGTGACTTTTCAATCCTCATAGTTTAGCTATATAGGTTAGGAAAACTTCGGTTTCCTAAAACTGATACATGATTTGTTGTACATGCACTAATTTGGCTAGTGCTGGTTACTGAAAAATTGTTTGGCATTTTATATATATTATATATATTCTAGGGGCAGAGTATGTGAAATTTTTTTGATAAGTAAAAGAATATATTATCAACAAGGCATTAAGGGAATGCCGGCCGTATACAATTGTAGGCCACGAGCCAAAAAGGCCCTACACACCTGCACTCCAATTTGATTGAAAAAGCTCAAACCAATCAAAAAATTGGCCAAGAGATGGGAAACAATCATACTTTTCCCGACTATACAAGCTATTTAACAAAAAACTTTTAATTTTAAATAAAGGCTTTTCAACACGTTCAAAGCATCTCGAATTCCTTTCATGCCAAATCACCCACATCAAGCAAAGAGAGATCATAGCTCAAACATACTTCCTTCTTTTTCCCACTCAAGCACCTTTCCAAGCAATTAAGAGTTCCATGACACTACTTGAAACAACCCATTGAATCCCAAACCAAGTGAACACCAAAGTCCATAGCTCCCAAGCCACCGGGCAATGAAGGAGGAGGTGATCCACTGTTAGCGCATCCCTTTTGCGTATACAACACCAATTTACCATGATTCTCCCTCTTCAAATCAAGTTATCGATAGTAAGAATTTTGCCTTGAGCTGCGCATCAAACAAAGAAACTCACTTTAAGCGGAGCCGAGGTTTTCCAAATAGCTTGCCATAAAGCTTGATAATAGGATTTCACCCGAAAGGATCCAAGGCAGAGTTTGTGAAATTATCACGGGTTTAGTGGACTAGAGTTCTTTGATTGGAGACTTTGCATGTTGGTCTACTAAGAACTAAAATAACAACATTTAACAGCAATTCGAGTACTTTATAGTTTTCACATGGCTTTGTATGTCATTTTGATGCATGTGTCCTTACATTATGAAAATGGGTCCAGTTTGTGATATTTTATAACTGGTCTACAGTTACTACACCAAAAATAGTGGTAGGGATGTGTTTTATTAGATCAAGGAGCCTATTATTTCTTAAATCATTTTATGTGATCAGACGATGATATTAATAATCCTTTACCCCTGTAAATCTTACGGCGAAGTAGTCTTATCCAAGTTATTTTGTTTTTTTGCAGGCCTGAGTCACTGGGTATTGCTGTTGGGATTGTTTTCTTAGTGCTAGCAATCTTGTTTCAGTACTTCAATTTTACATCAGATTCAATCGTAAGTACTCCACCTTATTTTTCTTAAAATGCGAGCACAAATTTTCTGCGAAACAGCTTTTGAGTTTTGATGATGTCATAATTTATTTTCACTTTCCAACAGTTTCAGTTCTCCCATTTTCTTCTACGTATTAGTTATGATATGTTTTTTTTTTTAATCTTTGAAGTAAAATGTTGTTAATGTGTCTTTGTCATTCTCCCACGCTGTATTCACTCTTAAAAGGGGATTTTTGGTAGTCATATGATTGTAACTAGTTCTCCCGGAGTGTGCTTTGGGAAGGCTCTGGGAAGATTTTAGAGTCATATTGGTTTGTCGTTGGTGATATTCGTGGAACTCTTTTTTTGCATGTTGAGGTGGTGTGGGCATGCAACGCTTGGAAGTTTTCCGAGCTTTGTTGAATTTGACCCTAGTGAGCATTGATTGTTGATGATGCTCAATTATTGTGTTTCTAATCATAAACTGGAAAGGAAAGCCCATAGTTGTCAAAGGCGCGCGCCTCACCTTGCCCCTCTCGCCTTGGGCACCATAGGACTTTGCGCCTCGGAGGCCCTTTCGCCTTTGACAACTATGGGAAAAACCAATCCTACTTGAAACCAATAAAAAACTGAAATACAAAATATTGTTCTCCCGTGCGAGCTGCCTATGTATCTCTTTTGCTAGGAATCAGATGGAAAGGTTGTTCGGGGGGACAAAAGGGTGATTTGGGTCCAAAATGTTTACCCAAATGATTGTCTGAGTTTTACTAAAGGCACTATGGTTACTTCACTGTTCTCAAGGAAGGCATTTCCAAGACAGTTGGACAATGGTGTAGCCTGTAGGATTCTTAACTAAGGGGAACTCTCCATGTTGGGAGTTGGAATATTCTATGAATATTTTTGTTGTTATATGGCACTGCAAATGATATTTTATGAGAACTCGTGTATAAATGGGTAGCCAACATCTGTTGGGAATTTTACCCTTTCCAAATCCATATCATACCTTTTAGAGTTTACCTTCTTGTCATGCCCTTGTCAATAGACTGTCCATGCAATATAGGTTGTCACTGTGAATGAAATTGAACCTCGATAGAATGGAAAAAATTGGAGTTATGCCTAACCTTGGTGGTCAGAATGTGGCTTTTCTGGAGATTAGTTGAGTGGTTTCTCACTTTGGTCCTTAGTTAACTATTTGTCTTAGTACTTCAGATTACCAATAATGAATGGAAGAATTTATCATATGTACAGTACTTTCTGTGGCTCAATTCTTGGGATGTAGTAGTTAGATCATTCGGTATTATAGAATATATGATTATGATTATTCATTCTTGACTTAGTCTGAGTCCAAACTTGAATGGTGGTAACTGGTCATTTCGCAGTTCAGTACCTTGACTATATTACCTTCCAACATGGGTATTTTGGGGAGGATTCTGTGCTTAATATCTATCGTTGTTCGTTTTAGTTTTGGCTTAAGGAACCATGGAGGTGGTTTACTAGACAAAGAGTCCTCCAAGTCATCGTATATTCTTCTCACCTCTCCCCCCCCCCCCCACCCATCTTCTTGTTTTGCCTGTCCGTCATATAAATGATTTGCTTTTCAAGATATCAATACTCTTGCTTTTGCATTATTCGATGGGACTTGTTAAAAATTATTAGCTTGAAGCAGCGTAAGACTGCACTGTTAGAGACTTTGAGTATTTGATTTGTGCAGTGGCTTGTTGAGTACAATGCGGCGTTGGCATCAATCTGCTTCATGATGTTGCTTGGATTTGTTGACGATGTCTTGGATGTCCCTTGGAGAGTGTGAGTATGGTTTAGCGATCCATCTTTTTGACCGTTGATACCCTTAGCAATACTTTGATAATTAGTGCAAACTAAATCGTGGTGTAATTTTATACAATTTTGAAGAGCAGGAAACTTGCACTGCCATCAATTGCTGCTCTTCCCCTTTTGATGGCCTATGCTGGGCATACAACTATTATTATACCAAAGCCTCTCATTCCATACATTGGACTTGAGATTTTGGATCTAGGTACTTATTTCTGAAACTGAGAACATCTTTTAACTTCTTCATTTTTTCATCTTAGCAGCATAATGCAATTATTTTGTGGACCTTTTATTATCAACCAAAGTATATTCTACCATTTTAATTAGGAGGAAATTTCACCTAATTTGGTTGATATAACTTAACATTGTTGGGTAGTGAAAAGATAATTGGGGGTTCTTTACTTTATCTCAAGGAACGGCTAATTTATCTCTCATCTGCCAATCTTTGATTTTGTCTTGGCTTTCAACTTTATCTGTCACTTCCTTGGATGGTATAATGAATATAGAGAATTACAGGGTGTTGTGAGAATTATTGGGAGCACAATATGATTTAGGACTTTAGTGTACATTCATTGTTTGAGAGAGTAATAAATGTTAATCCTTCAAACTTCAAGTGGTTGATTCATATCTTGCTCTTCCACCATTGCTGATGTGAACAGGGTGGATATATAAGCTTTATATGTGGCTTTTGGCCATTTTTTGCACAAATTCTATCAACATCCATGCTGGTTTGAATGGCTTAGAAGTTGGGCAGACAGTTGTGATCTCATCTGCAGTAAGTGCCTGATTTTATGCAACATTAGAATGTTAATTCTTTGATGTACTCTGACACGCAGTTCTGTTTTGCAGATCTTGGTACATAATGTAATTCAAATTGGAGTATCTTCTGACCCTGAGTATAAACAGGCCCATGCATTCTCTATTTACCTTGTTCAACCATTACTTGCCACTTCTTTGGCTTTACTTTCCTACAACTGGTATGAGTCATACTTAGTGCGTCAGATTTACTTCCAGGAAAAAAAGGTTCAGAAGAATTCTTGTGGCATAATCATGTGACCATTGAAACTTCTTGGCTCTATTCTAGGTATCCTTCTTCAGTTTTTGTTGGTGACACCTACACCTACTTTGCTGGAATGACTATGGCTGTAGCTGGCATTCTAGGCCACTTTAGGTGTGTCTCCTTATTGTTCTTCTCCTCCCGTCTTTCTCTGCTTAATGCCATTATGTTAAATGCAAATTGAGAACTCAGGCTGAGTTCTTCTAAACTTAACTTATTTCTTTGTTTTGTGTGTTTTGTTCATCTTTTCTGAATTTTTGTTAGATTCACTTGGATTTTTTTTGGATTAATCATCTTTCTTGACAAGAGGAGACCAAAAGCAAAAAAAAGTTCACTAAAGAAGAAAAAAGTATCAAACAACTGTCTTTTGGAGCTTAAATGCTGTCTTATTTAAATTTTTTCAATATCCATTCCATATTTTTATACTTTTCCGATTCGTCTCGTAGAGACAAACGTTTAACCCCTAAAATTATGTTGAAAAGTTAAACAAAAAGTTACAAAAAGTAAAAAATACCGAAATAAATTCCAAACGTATATGTTTAAAAGAACGCAGCCTCAATAGGTGCAGTCTTGAGATAGGAGTCAGTGAACCACCATGTTAGCATAAATGTGCAACACGTACAGCAGCTGAAATAATCAAAGTAGTTTTTTGCAATGTAAACTTGTAAAGTAGTTGATGAGTTACTATATTGATTGCAAAATATATGCAAACTCATAAAAAGGGTGTTTTGTATGCTAAATTGGCTATTGTGGAGTGGTATTTGTATAGAATTTAAAGGTATTTTTTTCCCCGGAAATATCCTGAATTCATTGTTGCAGATGCTCGTGGTCTGTGGACTAAGTTTTAGCATGTTAGATACAAGTCTACCTAAAAGAGTAAACCTAGTGCGTGAGGTTCCCGCCATTGCAGTGTCGGGGGAAGGGTTGATGTACGTAGCCTTACCCCTGCAAGCAGAGAGGCTGTTTCCATGACTTGAACCTGGACTGACAATGGAGCAACTTTACCGTTGCGCCAGGCCCGCCCTTCATATACAAGTCTACCTATTTCTTTTATAAGTGAGCTTCCTTTTTCGTAACAGGACCTTCATTCTATTGTGCTGCATGAGACAGATGCAGTTATCGGACCATATAAGAAATATTAACTTGTAGAATACTAGAATGACCTTTTTCTCAATGGCATGGTAATGTTATAACCATTGACGTTTGTCAGTATCAAACTTCTGTCAATGATTGACAGATGTCTAGGTCTCCAAGCTTGAACTCCCAATGTCTGGTGACAAAAACGTCTTTGTTTCTTTCTATGACCGTGTTTTTGTTTATCATTGATCTGTATATATTGATCTTAGCTGACCCCAAGTGATTGGGGTGCAAGGCTCAGTTTGGTTTGGTTTGGTTTGGTTTGTATATATTGATCTTGTGAGTACTGAATTAGTTTGGTGAGTACTGAATTAGTGTGTCACCAAATCTTGTAACAGTGAAACACTCTTGATATTCTTCCTTCCTCAAGTTTTGAACTTCCTCTTATCACTCCCTCAGGTTTGATGAAAGCATTTCTTTCTTGCTTCTCCTTTCTCAGTCTGAACTTCCCCTATCTCATGGCGTGCTAAATTTATTAAATATTCTTGTTTCCCACTATCTTTTGTTAGCTTTCTGGCTACATTCCTTGTCCACGGCATCGTCTTCCAAGGTAAGTTACAACTTATCTTTTGCTGTTGTTACTATTTGTATCCTTGTGAACTTGCCTTTTGGCATATCATTCAAATCTTTGAACTTCTCAGGTTTGACCCTCAGACAGGACTCCTGACTGGTACAAATGATGGAACGCTCGTGAATTTGTTCCTCAGACAATTTGGACGGATGTCAGAGAAGTCACTTTGCATCCTTCTACTTGTTTTCCAGGTATGAAATCGTGATTTTATCACTTGAACCTTGAATAAATATAACGTGCAAGTGACAAATCTACTGCATACTATGTCCTTTTATGGTGGTTGTTACAAATTTATTATTCCTTAGTATGGTATTGTAATGCATGTTTATGGTGAATGTTATGCTATTTTATGGTGGATGTTATGACATGGGCCAGCATTCATGCCATTAATCCAAATAATGTTGTATTACTTCGTTACGTCCTTTGCGGTCTTTTGTTATACCTTGTGGTGATGTCACTTCATTTTGTGGTAAAAGTCAAAGTAGTATAAGGTATTCGCCGACAAAGTGGGAGACACTATTGAGGCTCCCACATCAAAAGAGAAATATAGTTACATATAAACATAGTTATACAGGGTGGGGGATAGATACACACATCTCTTCTTCCATATGTAGATATATACTGGGAATTCATGTGGTGTCATGCCATTTCTTTCTTGTCTTACTATGAAAAAAGAATATAGATATACACATACATGTGCCGACCCACACATATGTAGGTAATTAGGTATACATATGTTGACAAAACACAGACACACATAGATCCTGGGTTCTCAAGATTCTTGAGCAAACCCTGTTCTCTTCCCGTCTCCTCCCCAGCATTTGATCATCTGAACTTTCTTCAATCACAAATTTGATCAATATGTGAAAATCTTGTGGTTTATTGCAAGTGAGCATGTCAACAAAGTTACTTTTGAAGGGCTAGATAAGATTTGGACTTTACCTCTTTTTTGTGATCTTGTTGGGATGAAGTTACTTTGTAGCCTATGTGAACCCATACGAACCACCAACTCGTCGATTAACCGGAAACTAGCTGGCCTGAATTCAACTGATGTCCAGTAATATAAAAAGACATGGTGGTACTAAAGTATATCTATAATCATGGCATGAGTCCCATATATCTCAGCCTAGCTTTTGTCCAAAGCATATATGGGTTGCTTTTACTTGGCATGGACAAGAAACTCTATACTTACGTGCACTAATTTCCTCACATCATCAGAAGTATAAATTCAGTTGTGTTGCCACAGGCTGTCTGCTGCTGCTTCTGTTTCATGCTTAGATGGTTACTCACTGGTTGGTACAAATGAGACAGCAACTCTGGAGAACTTACTAACAGTTAGCGGTTCCTCATCGGTGGTGTTCATTAAAGTGCAGGACTATCTCATCACGCAAGTGTGTTGTATATTTTAATTCTTCTGTTGGAAAGAGTAACTCTAGGTAAGTTGGTAGGAAACACGAATATGTTACAGTTTGAGCGGTGTTAACATGATTACCAGCAGAATTTTGCACATTTGAGATGACAACCTTTTCGTTGGTTTTAAAGTTCAAAAGGTGAACATTGTTAAATCTCTTTTCATTCCTCACGGAATTTTGTTTCTTATTTTGATTCCAGTATTTTGTTTCGTTACGTGCTGCAATGACTACCTTACTTTTGATCCAGGCTTAAGCCTAATCAAACATGTAACCACTCTCAGATGCTCGCTTCTCTTTTATGTGGTAAACTGGTCAAAATTTGCTTCTCTTTTAGTGATTAATGTACACTGGTGGGATTAAAAGCGAAGCTTTGCGTAAATGGTTGTGTGACTTGTTGATCGGTTGACTGGCGACGCTAAATCTAGGACATTTGAACGTATCATTGTAGCTGCATCCACTTGGTTAGTGACATACCGATCTCATACTCGAGCTGGGCAGATGGTTTTCGATCAATTTATCGTCTAATATTGAATTGAGGTACTGGTTCGAGTTAAGGTAAACTTCTTCCCCAGTGGATATCATTACTAAAATTACTTTCATGTCTTGGATAACGCAATGGGTAATACCACAATTCTGTATATCTTGTGAAAAACTCGAACCACAGCCCAATAAGCAATGATTAATGTAAAAATAAATAAAAATATATGGAGTCTATAAAATGTACATTAGTAATGTTTATGAAAAGTACGTTGACACGTTAATTTATGGCATTATGTGCGTATTGTCCACTGCTTAAAGTCACGTTTCACGAAAGTTATTATTTTTTAAATAATTATTTTTCGCTTTACGAGACAAGGCATTCTCATACAATACTATCACCTTTTGAATACACAATACTATCACCTCTAATTCAAAAGATAAGTACTTATTTTAGTTAGCAGAACGGGGCTCAGTGGGGTTGTGGCTACCTAAATCAATATCTTATTCTTCCTCAAAAAAATTAGGGTTTATCTTTCTTCCCCTCAACAAACTTTATCAATGACATAATCAGTGCATGACACAGCAAACAGAGTCTATTTTTTGCTTAAAATGACGAACGAAATTATCTAACAATGACTAGTGAAATTACTATTATATACGTGGAATGACGTGGTATTTTTGGAGGGATGTACTTACGTAACGTATAAAGAGGATTTAAGATTATTAAAAACTTAAAAGGCTATTTTCTGCATATCAGCAAGACTTTCCAAATACTTTAACAGTAATTTAATCAAAGACAGCCCTTTCAGAGTACTTTAATAATACGAAAAAGTCAACTCCAAAAAAATTACCATATGAAAAAGTCAACCCCAAGAAATATAGCTAATTAGGCATGAGAAAACAATAAGTGTTCATTCTCCATTAGGTCGCAGGTTTAAATGCTACAGAGGCCAAAAATTCTATAACTCTACATAAATGGAGAGTTTGTCCCATCGTTAACTTCCGGATTCAAAATTAGTTGAGAAGTGTCAGTCTCGCGCTTGGATGATACAAAGGCCAAATATTCTATAACTCTAGATAAATGAAGAGTTCGTCTCGTCGTTAACTTCCGGACTCAAAATTAGTCGAGAAGTGTCAGCGGATCTAAACATCCGGTTAGAAAAGAAAAATCATATGAAAACATCCTCCCGGCACATAGCACAAGTATAAAAAAGGGCCATGTGCACAAGCTATATGCGAATATAAGCTGATATTCTTCACAAGACAATAGAAATTACTACTATATTAAGAAATCCCAGGGACCAGAATACAAAACCCTGCTTTATAAGACCAAACCCAGCAGGTTCATAATACTATAAACAACAATTCTTATTCTCAACCTGCTTGCAAAATACGACTCTGCTCTCCTAATATTACAAAACATCCTCCCCCAATAGAGCAAAACATGTTCAAAATTTCGGAGGAAAATTTCTCAGCCAAACACTACTTTTTTTTTTTTTTGGGTGCAACAAACACTACTTATTACTAACTAATACCAAACCAACAGAGACACCACCTAATTGGTGTACACACCATTTTTCAGAAAGATGCAGAGCAATATATACTTAAGAATGAACCAAATGGAGCAATATTATTCACCTTCACATTCAAGAAACTGGTTTCTCCCACCTCCACTGATGTCCTCGTTTGGCCGATCCGTTATGCCTGATTGGGGTGCACGAATTCATCAAGTTCCGCTGTCTATTATCCACATAAGGAAGTTCACAAACGAAATTCACAGTCTTTCTTCCCTTTCCGTTCCTCCATTCCCTGTTTGTAGGTTTGTCATCGCCACGAAACCTCGAAGTTTTATACCTTGACATGCACCCACCAGTGTTTTCTTGATTCCCGCGGTCCCACGGTTGCCAAACTCCAGAATTTGTTCCATGTTTCGAATTATTAGACTCGTGGTTTTTATTCTCCCATTGATTCCAACCATCTTCCCATCCACTATTTTTTGCCACTCCGGTATCTGGAATCGCACCCCACGAATCATTACAGACATCTCCCCATCCATTCTGTTTTACAGATTCATTAACCTGAGCGGAGTCGGACTCCCATGGATTTTCCTTATTTTCCAAAGGAAAACCGGTCTTTTTCATATCATCTTCAGCATCTCCCCACCCGGATGGAGAGTACAAGTTATCAGAGAAGAGTCCACCCATAATCACGACCGGTTCGGCATTTTCTTGGTTTTCTGGTGCAATAGGCTCGGATTCTAAGTCCAATATAAGCTGAGGATCAACGTTGGCATTCCAATCTATCTTATCATTATAAATATCTGGATCAGGGGATGGTATTTGACAGGGAAGGCCATTTATGTGTGCCCAGAACCGGTTCTTAGCATTGATGAATGCCTCTTCACCGGCAGAGTCATTCCATTTCAGCACATTGTCGTATAGGTGTATAAACTTCTTGGCGTCTAAGATATTTCTCCATGGGAGTGAACCAACCACGGTGCAAAATTTCCGTTCCCATGAAGGCACAGTTTGCTGCCGATTACCTGAAGGACTCCTTTCCCTTGAAGGCACACTTTGCTGCCAATTACCTGAAGGAAAACATGAAGGGTCAGACTTATGTAACGGGATAAACACAAAGAAACAAAATTGCCAAAAAGGAAACTAAAGTTAGGTGCCAGAGAATGAAACAATGCAGAGAAGATCTGAAATTGAAAAGATGAAAATAAATCCAGAGTATTTAAGAGTCAAGACCATAATTGCAGATCATAAGAAAAAAAAGAGAGAGTAAAAACTCGAGACTATAATCAGACAGGATAGTTCATGACATCTAAACAAGAACAAATACAACTATCACTATTGAGCCAGAGGCCCGAGTTAATCAATTGAATGATACTCAACTTCCCAACCCCCACCAACCCCTCAGAACAAAGAAAATGAAAGACCGAAACAGGTCATAGCAGCATTCCCACTTTGCAGGACTAAGAGAACCGGTTAAGGTAGGTATTGATTCCCCAACAGAAAACGACACCATAATGGATGAGAATGGAACACAAGTAGGCTTCAGTACACAGTGAATGGTGGGATTGTTCAGTACTTACACAATAGACAATTCGAGCATAATGATATGAAACCATCAAATATAACAACCAAGCACCAATCTGTAAACATTTTAGCCTTGCCACCGTTCGTTATACTTTTGGACTACAACAACATAACTGAAGCCCAACATTTATTAGAACTTTCGGGTTGGTATGAAAGAACCTTTTCACACTTGCTTGTAACGCTATCATACATTGAACTTAACATTTTCAAAGGCAAAACTCAATTTTATTTCAACTTCAAATTGTGTAGTTGTCCTTTTCGCAACCGTTTTAAGTTGTTGATGTCTACTTCCAATAAAAAAGATTTCGGGTATGTACAAACTTATACATATTTCTCATAATTGAAACAAAGGACCAGAAACATCATTAGGACTATGATACTAAGAGCTTCATATATGCATGCAAGGGTAAAGAAAAACGCAATACACACGGGAGAAGATCCGAACACCAAATTACCCAACCTCAATGATTAAACCGATTTGAAGATCTAACAGCACATTCCGAAACAGATACTTTGAAAACCTCCTCCCATATCTCCAAGCTATAAAATTCAACATACTGGACACTAAAAACCAAAAAATTCCTACCAAGAAAAATCCTTCTCAAAATCCAAAGAAACCCCATATTCCTTTACCCAAAGCAATTAACAAGACACATCATGTAAACATATTCAGATATCAAACACAAACAAATAAAAATAAACTGCTAAGAATACCAAATGAACAGAGAATATCCATACCAAGAGGTGGCTTTCTGTCATGCGATCTTGCTCTTGCAACTTCCTGGTTATAATTATCACTCCGTCGCCTTCTCCCACTATCCATCATCAGGACTACGACACCACTAACCAAAAATCCAAGATGATTTCAACCCAAAATAAATAACCCAGAAAAGTTCCGATACCAAAGCAACAAACCCACGTAGCAATCAAATTTGTTGAACTGAATCAGACACCACAGATGGGTTTTCCCAATAAAACCAAAATCCTCAAACCCAATTCCCTAAACAAGCAGTTTTGGTCTCAAAACAACTAGGTTTTGTACGGAAAATCGAAGATAAAAGGCTTTGAAGAGGAATCAGCAGGTGGGTATGTGAGATTTTGCTCAGAAAAGCAATCAGAGGGGTTCGAATGGTGCGATCTGTGGAGGATTTCGATGGGGTTTGAAAGTTATCGCGAAAGAGGAACCGACAGGCAGCTGCTGTTGAACAGTTCGATGTTTGGTATATATATGCCTACGGACTACTATATAGGGTCCTGGTTTGAAGCAACAACATGGAGTAGTCCTGTTCCTTCTCCGAAAAGGACTGAAATATATAGGAGTACATAAGTCGGTGGGGGTTTCCAAAAGTGGCATTTTAATTACAGTAGCGTTTAATCAACACACTCTCCCACCTGTTTATTTTTTTTTGATAGTCTCCCACCTGTTTATTTGGTCCGTCCATTTTTTCAAGTCCAAATGTGTTTACTATGCATGTACGTGTTTATTATTTTCGTACAAAATTTAGATTGATCGGGCATCATAAAAGTTTAATCGGATCGTATTATCACAAGATAAATATTCATGCATGTGTTTATTATCCACGTACAAAAGTTAGATTGATCGGGCATCATAAAAATTTAATCACATTGTATTCTCACAAGGTAACTATTCATGTACGTGTTTATTATCCATGTTCAAAATTACTCAATTTAGATTGATCAGGCGTCATAAAAGTTTAATCGGACTGTATTCTCACAAGATAAATATTCATGCACGTGTTTATTATCCACGTACAAAAATTAGATTGATCGGGCATCAGAAAAGTTTAATCGCATCGTATTCTCACAAGGTAACTATCTATGTACGTGTTTATTATCCATGTTCAAAATTTAGATTGATCGGGCATCATAAAAGTTTAATCGGACCGTATTCTCACAAGATAAATATTCATGCACATGTTTATTATCTACGTACAAAAGTTAGATTGATCAGGCATCATAAAAGTTTAATCACATCGTATTCTCACAAGGTAACTATCCATGTACATGTTTATTATCCATGTTCAAAATTTAGATTGATCGGGCATCATAAAAGTTTAATCGGACCTTGTTCTCACAAGGTAAATATCCATGCACGTGTTTGTTATCCACGTACAAAAGTTAGATTGATCGGGCATCATAAAAATTTAATCGCATCGTATTCTCACAAGGTAACTATCCATGTACGTGTTTGTTATTCATGTTCAAAATTTAGATTGATCGGGCATCATAAAAGTTTAATCGGATCATGTTCTCACAAGGTAAATATCCATGTACGTGTTTATTAGCCACGTACAAAAGTTAGATTGATTGGGCATCATAAGAGTTTAATTGCATCGTATTCTCACAAGGTAACTATTCATGTACGTGTTTAATTATTATCCATGTTCAAAGTTTAGATTGATCGGGCATGATAAGAGTTTAATCGGGTCATATTCTCACAATGTAAATAAATCATCAGAAACTGACGGTTCGTTTTTCCTGGTGATATATAGTTATGCTACGTTAAGGCAGATACCGAAATTCGATCAATTTGATTTATAAAGTGAAGGATGAAACTATGGTGTCCCCGGTCATTTTGGAGATACCATAATTTTTAGTATAACTGATCATTACAAGCATAATAAAAATCAGTGATATGTATAACCAAAGCCTTACAAAGTCATAATCCCCAAAATCCCCAGAATTTTTGGGGATTTTTGGGGGTTATGCATTTGTAAGGTTTTGGTTATACACATCACTGGTTTTGGTTATGCTTGTAATGGTGAGTTATGTCAAAAATTACGGTGTTCCCAAATGGCGGGTGGACACCGTAGCATTTCCCATGAAGTGAATGATACATAAATGTAAACTCGCAAAACAAACAAATTAGTGAGGTTTTTTTTTGGAAAATGATATTGGCACTCCAAAAATTGATGCAGGCACTCCAAAAAACAAAGGAAAATCTCTTCGGAATTACACTGATTTTGGAGTGCCTGCATCAATTTTGGGAGTGCTAATATCATTTTCCTTTTTTTTTCCTTTTCTTATTGGTTTGCGATCCTTTGCTTCTTCTCCTTCCGTTTGTGAAGGTTCTCTCTGGTTTCTTGCTGTGAGTCTTTCTCCCGACTGGGTTTCTCCCAGTTGGGTTGTTTGGGTTTGTTTCTGCAGGAAAAAGGTTTAATTGATTTGGGGTATAGTCTGTGGGATAAATTCCACTATCTTAGTTACTTGATCCTTTGTCTAAGAACGAGTTTTTATCTTAATGTAATATTTGATTGGAATTATAATATCATGTGTTATCATTTGAAAAAAAAAAAATTCATTTTGCATCACATAAAAGGATCCACATTCCTGGATAGATGGGATTAGGACGTGCTTATTTATTGATTCTAATCCCAAGAATTAGGACTTGGAAGAAATATTTTGCGGACAATATTGTCCTACTCTTCTGAGTTTGTACATAAAAGTATTTTTGGTTCTAGACCTAAACCACATGGGTTGTTGGGTCTTTTTCCAAGCCATCCAAACGCCTAAAATTGAAACATAAAAAGAAGAAATAATCACCAGCGAACAGTTTGCGGCTGGTTTTTCTATCTTCCAAATTCAAATGGCGGAAGCAGTCTTAGGTGGTGTTCTTCTAAATAAGTCATTGGCTTTCCCGTAAAAAATGAGCCAAATAAAGTCACATAAAGACGAAAATAAGCTAATAAGCCAAATTTTTCGTATTTATTCAAAAAAATTGGATTTCGGTCAGAATTTTTTACTTTTTAGATTCTTCTCGTCATGAGGATGCAATAATCCCAAAAAAATTGACAATAAGCCATGTGATACGAAATTTTTTTGAATAAGGACAAAAAATAAGTCACTTTAGATTATTTGTCCGAACACCCCCTTATCTCGGCCGCCTAATGATCCAAATTTATTTGACTGTCTATTTTGAACGATTAATCTCTATTATAAAACACAAAGGTGTGGGGACAAGTTATTAGAATGACTTAGATTCATTTGATCCAAAGGCTGTAATGCATCCTCCCACTCCCCGGTTAAGTGCCATGATTTTCACTTAAATCACACAATTGTCATCCCCTCCCAACAGGGATGCGTAGTGCCGTAGGCACGGGCTAACACTAGTCTATATTATAAAATAGAACGATTTTTGTTTATTCATACAAATTCAACGCCCTCTACAACCATCGGATCGAATTTTCAATAGATTATATCCGTCCAATTGAGAGCATACTTCCTAATACAAACCTCCTAACTTTGTGACTTGTAAATTTTTTCAATTGATTGCTTTTAGGTTGTTTCCTTAAAAAATTTGATTGTCTTTTTGAATTTAAATCAACTTAATAATTGATTTATGTTTAAATTTAATTCCTTTACATTTAATTCAATATTTTCTTTTTAATTTGTTTCCTTTTAGATTGATTTCCCTATACTCATAACATAGACAGAGCGGTTTTTGTCTATCCAAACACATCAAACACCATCTACAACCATCGGATCGAATTTTTAATAGATCATAACCGTCCAATTGAGAGCATACTTCCTAATATAAACCTCCCAGCTCTATGACTGGTAAATTCTTTCAATTGATTGCTTTTAAGTTATTTCCTTAAAAAACTTGATTATCTTTTTGAATTTAAATCAACTCAATAATTGATTTCTGTCTAAAGTTAATTCCTTTACATTCAATTCAATATTTTCTTTTAATTTGTTTCCCTTTAGATTGATTTCCCTATAGTCATAACATAGACAGAACGATTTTTATCTATTCATACAAATTCAATGCCCTCTACGACCATCGGATCGAATTTTCAATAGATCATATCCATCCAATTGAGAGCATACTTCCTAATACATACAAACCTCCTAACTTTGTGACTTGTAAATTTTTTCAATTGATTGCTTTTAGGTTGTTTCCTTAAAAAAATTGATTATCTTTTTGAATTTAAATCAACTTAATAATTGATTTATGTCTAAAGTTAATTCCTTTACATTCAATTCAATATTTTCTTTTAATTTGTTTCCCTTTAGATTGATTTCCCTATAGTCATAACATAGACAGAACGGTTTTTATCTATCCATACAAACCAAACACCATCTACAACCATCGGATCAAATTTTTAATAGATCATATCCATCCAATTGAGAGCACACTTCCTAATATAAACCTCCTAGCTCTAAGACTAGTAAATTTTTTCAATTGATTGCTTTTAGGTTGTTTCCTTAAAAAACTTGATTATCTTTTTGAATTTAAATCAACTCAATAAATGATTTCTGACTAAAGTTGATTCCCTTACATTCAATTCAATATTTATTTACTTTTAAGTTATTTTTGTTTAGGTTGATTTCCCTATAGTCATATATGTAAAGAAAATGACATAGGATCTTATGAATACAACATGGTATTGGGTTTAAATTTGTTGGCTTGAATTTATTTAATTTGGATAATTTTTGGTAGTGTGGTCGTACACACGGATTATATGTTATTCTTCATATTATAAAATTGAAAATAACGATGAGGGATCAAAAACAAAAACACTTTTTATGATTAAAAAAAATTTGTGCTCAAAATGCATTACTTCATGCCTTTAGCAACGGGCAATTTCTAATTTTTTAATAAATCTGAATCATTTTAAATACTTTTAAACAATCCAGATAACTGAAACCCATAATGCACTTAGGCCCCGTTCCAGAAACGAAATAAGAACTTATTTTTTGTGTAATAAGAAGGCTTGTTCCTGAAAAGATTGAACAATTACTTATTTTTTGAGAAGACAATTTTAAGCTCAAAAATCATGTGCTTACGCAAATAATTTTCCTATCAATATGGATCTTATTTGATAGATCTCATTGAGATCTTTAATACGGTGCAAAAAAAATTGAAAAATTATTTCTCATTTACGTTATTTTTGAGTTTGAAAATGTGAAATAAGCTGCTTATTTGGATTTTGTGGAACAAACCTCCTTATTTTTCTTTGAGAAGTGGCAAAATAAGTACTTATTTTTTAAGAAGGTTTCTGGAACGTAGCCTTAGTCACGTAATTCTTCGGTGCGACCTCGCTCTCTTTGCCGGCGTAAGCCATTCTCCACTTTCCGTTGGAAAAAATGGCAAGGGCTCAAAAGTGCCGGACGATCATGTCTCTAACATTCCCCCCTCCTTTTTTGCTTTATTCTGGTCGTCAAATGTACTGCCGCTCTACAAACCGCGTCGGAAAAGTGCCTCCGATTTCCATCAACGGCACCGTTGAAGATCCTTTTTTTGCCAACCTCCACTTCGGTGAAAACGCGTGGAGCGCTTGAGGCCCAGAACATGACGTGGATTCATTAAGCGTCATGTCAACTGTATTCGATACTGATTAATGAACACTCAATTATTGTCAATTACTCTCTCCGTCCTAATTTAATTATCATTTTTGGGAATTCGTGCGCACTTTTCAATTGATTATATCTTATAATTTATATGTTTTAGGTGATTTTGAAAACATTGTATTATAGAACAAATCGAGATCTATCAAATAAGATCCATATTGAATATAAAATTTATTATCAATTTAAAGATGGAAATTGATTTTAGCACTCAAAAAATTGATGGAGGGGCTCCAAAATGACGTCTCCAAAATGACGTCGTTTTGTGAATCAATACAGTGCAGTTTTGAAGCACCTCCATCAATTTTTGGAGTGCCAAAATCACAATCCTTTAAAGATATAACTAGTTTTTTTATCCAGTTAGAATAGAATTGGGACAAGTAAATTGGGACAGAAGTAGTACTTATTTTTTGGATCTTCATTCTATCGTTGAATTAATCAATATAGTCTCCCACCTGACTACTAGTATTTGATTATGTGTTATTTATTAAAGCCAAAAATTTAAAAGACATCTCGATAATAAAAAAAAAGTGATTTTTAAAAAAAACAAAAAGAACAAATGAAGTCCTATTATCCAAGAATATGCTTCAATAGATTCTTGGTGACAAGGGCAGGGCCTTCTAGAACTGTGACAACAATTCTCATCAACATGACGAATAATACTGCATCGCATGAAGTTAATGTTTTGCCAATATGAAGAGAAATAACTGAAGATGGTAATTTTTTGTAATTTCTAATTTTTTTTGAAAGAGAAAGAACTTCATCAATATTCGATACTAATATGAAAGTACAAGAAGTAGTCCCGATGGGAAGACAACTGGAATTAACAAATGAACATAAACGTCATTTGCCCGATAAATGACATACAAAAGAAAAAAAAATAGAACCAACAAACAAAAATCAACCAAAAAAAAACGAATCTTAGTGGGATTGCCAAAACAACATATATACACACAAATGATATAAACATTGCCATTCTAGGACCTGCAAAAGATCCGTTAGAGAATATAAACAGATAAAGAATACCAATGGAGCGGGCGGCGCTGTGGTGGTCGGAAGATGTGAAGATCATTGAACCTATCCTCAATTGTATGCAATCTCGATTTTTGCTTACAAGTTCTGCGCTTAGGTTGTCTGGTCACGTGACAATGTCCATTATTAATGGAAATGATGTTCCTAATAACTCTGTTCCACTTTAGACCTAAAATTCCTCATCTTGCAATTGGTTGAACTAGCCATATGAATGGGCCTGCGTCAGCTAGGTTAGCTCTCACATCGGGAGTTTGGGTATTTTGTGTGTGTATTTAAATGGTCCATTATATCTTTCCTTAGTCAGCAATTACCAAGGTAAATTAATATGTTGAATTACCTTATTACCCTCCTTCAAAACTAGCCACATGAATACACTCCATCCCTCGAATCATTGTTCCCAAAGGCCATTATTCTCCTTTACAACAGTGGAATGTGAGATGGAGTTTTTAAACTGACCGACAAAAGATGCATCAATAATCTAAATCATTGATTTTGTACATTTTTACGGTGAAGAACATATCTCTGGAAAAAAAAAAAACATCTTTATCAGACATCAAAAAAATATGTTTATGAGTATGTTTATAGTCCATTTAACACTTGTTTTTTACAACTCCAGTTTTCAAATTTCCATACAGACCATAATTTAGAAAGGAATATTCAGAGTTGATTCCCAACAACATCAGGGTTGCTTCGAATCAAAGAAAAAACAAATCAAGGGAAAGTGGGGAGAAAGAAAAAAGAATACAACTTTAAAACAAAACTCTACATACATAATTTTGCTTGGAGTAGTTTAGTACTTTAATGTATGCGAGTCTATGTGTATTGAACAGCTCCGAATACACTTACGTTTTTTTTTTCTAATAAGTCAATCAACTTTATTTCATTATAAAGTGCCCACCGGGCAAATACAGGAATCCACCGAAGATACAGAGATACAGGCTAAACATAACCATCAAGTAGGAACCTAAACTCCACTACCGAGAAATAAGCACATACTGCAAAGCAGAACCGACATACGAAATTCGACCAATAGAGCCGTTCACCATAATAGAGATTAAGCACCTATGGGAACGAAACCTAATCACTGAATAAGCAAGAAAACTGGGGATCCTTTTCATCAAACCAATCTTAACCCCAAAAAACAGCCACCGGAGCAAGAAGACCATAATCAACCCACCATCGTCGAACAATCCTCAATAGGAGCCGGATTATTCGCCCACCATCCCCTCCACACTGGATCTGAAAAATCAGACCGGCACCTACCCCGGATTGAGGAGACCAGCCGGGAAACCCAGAAAAACAGGTAAAAAACAAGAAAAAAAATCGTAACTCCATCACACCATTATTACATCGCTGCCGGCCACTAACCGCCGGATCTGAGAAGACATGGCGGGGTCCGGTCGAGTCAAGCTAGCCCACAGAACACCGGCCAGAGGTTTGATTATCCGAAGCTTTGTTGCCTAAAACACATCAACGCTCGCATACCAGACCAGAGTGAGATACACCGGAGGGTCAAGTGAGATTGGAGGAGGGGAAATGGAGAGACGGGTGGAGGGGGCAGCGGGCCCGTCCGAATACACTTATGTGTTTAAGTCACATAATCCTTTACTTGAGCCTTGATGACTTTCGCTCGCGCACTCAATTCTTACTCTGCATTCGGACTCTCAATTAGCTCGCAAATTTTAGTAGTTTGGCATATATGTTTGATGACTCTTTCACGTTAAGGCTAGTGCTAGAATTCCCCGCTCCCACACACGCACTTGCCTCGTTCAATTAACCAACCGCCTTCCGTTGGGAGGAATGGCACTGGCGAGGGCTCGAAAGTGCTGGACGATCAAGTCCCTCGCTTTCCTCTCTCTCCTCCTCTGCTCCATCCTGGCCGTCGGATGGACCGTCGCTCTACGAGCCAAGCCGGAAAACTACCTCCGGTTCCCGTCGGCGGCGGCGCCGTTCAAGATCGCTCTGTTCGCCGACCTCCACTTCGGCGAGGACGCGTGGACCGAAACAAGACTTGAATTCAGTGAAGGTCATGTCCGCTGTACTCGATAAAGAAAACCCAGGTCTGATATTCTTCACATATGGACTTTCGATCTTCCTTCTATGGTTAGTCACAGTGGTAGTAGTACTATTGGAGTGTTGATTTGGTTGTTGGGAGAGAATGGCACGATTGCTCCACCAGTGCAGTCAAGGAAAGACACAAAATTTGCAAGGCTGGAGGGGCGAAAGTTCAAATCCTAACATACAAATGGCGATATTGACTTTTCAATCAATAGAAATTTTGAAAATATACCATGAAGAAGAAGATTGTCATATAAATATTGGATTAACCTATTCAATTACTAAGATTATATCATGATGTGGATGGTAGCGGGGGAGCATGGGACAAAAAAAGAAATCCACTTGGTTTCAGACCGGGTACAACCCAAGATCAGCATTCCCTTTGGTTTGCACAACCAAAAAAATGATTCGGAAGGTCTAGAAGAAGATCAAAAAATTCGAGATTCTATTAAAACTTATGTACAGAAGAATAGGAGAATCGCCCTTGGCCTCTCGGGAATTGCGCATGTAGACATTCAAAAACATCTGCATACATTCTTGTGCGTCCCCATTCAGTTTAAAAATAAAGGGATGCTAAAATTAAAATTATTTTTCAAAACTGTATTATAATATTTTCAAGTTGTCTATAAAAAACTATTATAATTCCAAAAAAATTTGAAACGTGGGTTGGCCGATTGCCTGGATTCATCCTCCCCTAGTCCCCTCTGTTCGTCCTTGAGTGCAATGCCATTTCGGCATGAACACCTTTCTTCCCCCTTTGCATTCACCTTTCCCACACTTTGAAGGTCATCAAATTTGGCACCAAGACTGGCATTGCCAAAATTTGACATTGGGCTTGCTCGAACAACGAGCAAGTTGGTACACTGTATCAATTAAGTGATTAAATAGTGCCTCAATTCCATGTTCATATATCAAGAACTTCAAAATTGTTACCAAATTAGGCGGTAATTAATTTGGCAATAGGAGCTTTCAAATGAGCAATTTTTGGATATTGTGTCAATTAAGTGATTCTAAAGTTTCATGTCTGTGTATCACCAAGGTAGAAAAATGATGTAGGAAGGAAGGAAATGGGATGTTGCATGTTATACGTTGGTGGTGTCATTGGGCTGCATGGACCCAATCCCTGCATATTGAATCCGGTTACACGGAACTTGAAGGAGAGCAATGTTGTTAATGTTTTGGTTTTTGATTCGTGGACGAGAATTGTAAGCTTAAACTTCAGTGTAGTGTAAGAGAAGGCGAAGATTTACCAGTACGATGACATGTGTTAAAAGAAATAGGATATCATGCGTCTTCTAGTTAGTAGAAAAGGTGTAGGGGCATATTCCATACTAACACAAGTTGTTGTATTGTGTTTATTATCATCGGTACTAGTGATACAAACTTATTTATTTTTGGACTGCACTCATATTTTTTATACTCCAAGCAACTTTTTGATTCAAATAATCCCTTGCATTGGCTAGTGGCTACAAACATGTGAACCTATTTCATTACATTAGCAAGCATGTGCTTTCACATTTTCTTCAAGTTCCATTATGGAATCGCTGGAATTTAGGGAGAGATTCTACTGACAACGCTAACCTATATGATATGTACCATTTGCTCCGGCTTTAAGTGGGGCCCCCACTAGTTGACGGTGGGTTTATGGTCTCCCAAGATTAGTCGAGGTGTACGTAAGCTGGCCCAGACACCTGGTTATCAAATAAAAAATATAGTATATGCATAGGAAAATACACACACATAGAGGAAATAATTAAAAAGAAAGAAAATAATTCCGGGGCTAGGACTTGGCCTGCAAGGGCTACCCTAGACCTATCTTTGATATGAAGTTAAAATTTAAGATACATGTGAGCCAGAACCAATTCGCATTGATACTATGTTGTGTAGCTAAGTGGCTCTGACTCTAGTTTACCAGCAATCCTTTAGGCTGCAGTCTATCTCTAGAATTGCAGGAAGCTGTGATTTGATTTGCAATTTCTTCGTGTTCTTAGGATCCTAGATGAAGAGGTGCAGTGTTAATTATTAGTGTAAAAAATAATAAAGCCTCCAATAAAAGAGAAAGAAGGAACTTACCAATGAAAAAAAGAGAAAGGAGTTGTGTCGTACTGTTAGACTCTTACTATGTAGAAATTGAAGTAGTTACCAATTAGCAAAAGAGTTGTTAATTGCACCTTCTTTCCTCCTGTCGCCCATTTTTTTGGGGGATTGAAACATGTGGCTTGAGTGGTAATAGCCCCTTTGAATTGAGGGGATTTGAAAAGAAAAGAAAGGATTAGAGTTTCTTGCCAAATCACTCATTTTGACTGAGTACTTTGGTCAGAAATGAAAGGGAAAAGTACAAAAATGATATTTTTGATTGGCTCCTTCCACTTTTTCTCGCCAAATCTCAATAACATGGTGAGATTTGGTGAGAAAGGGCTCTCTCTTATCACTCCCATTCTCAGAATCCAAAGGGGCTGCAAGGGAACCCATGCTATTGTTGTCAAAGCAAAGGCAAAGGCAAAGGCAAAGGCAAAGGCAGACAACAGGTGAAACCCCTATGAGGGAATGCTTCCGACCATTATCTACTTGGAAAGCTTTAGCTCTATTTGGTTATAAAATGTTCAAAAAGAAGGATCACAAATAAGGCCATTACCGTTTTCCAAATTTTTCTTGTCTTTGTTGCATGTTATCTTTACTAAACCCCAATTGCATGACAGATTTTGTAGTTTATCTTGGGGATGTAATCACTGCTAATAACATAATGATCGCTAATGCAAGCTTGTATTGGGATCAAGCAATCTCTCCTACGAAAGCCAGAGGAATACCATGGGCCAGTGTGTTTGGAAACCATGACGATGCACCATTTGTGTGGCCACTGGAGTGGTTTTCAGCCACTGGAATTCCTCTACTTCGTTGCCCTGCAGCAAATAGCTCACTCTCAGCCTCAGGTAAACCGCAAGTTGAAATATTAATGATACAGTTGAGAAAAGCTGATAAGCATAAATGGACAAGCCTTTTCCCCCCTTATTTCCTCAGTTTGGTGTTTTCCAGAAGAATAATATAACTTACTTGCCTTGAACTGACACGCTATTTGATTGTAGTAAAGTAAATTATGGATTTGGATTTTATTATGCCAAACTACTATGTTGCATATTATGTACTATTGGACTCTTGATAAACTAAAAGTCAATATTTTGGACACCTTTTTGAGTGTGTCGCCCATGAAAATGCAGAGGAAGAAAGATGGGCCCATCCAATTAGAAACCGGTCATTCAAGGGAAAACCTGGCGCAGTGCATACATTAACACTTCTAATCTGCATGAAGCAGCATTGAAATTTGCATCAAGATGTTATCAAAATGGCATCACTGTGTCCTTTGTCAAAGTAGAGCAAATAGATTTTGTTCAAACATGGGAATATATGTACATTGAAAGCAAATGAAAGATTTTCGATACCTCACTCCATTGGTAAACTGAATTTCCAGTTAAACAGATAATTTTTTGAAGCGCTCTTCTGGTCAAGTCTCCATTTGGCAGAGTTTGAATTTAAACAACTTATTTTTTCTTTTCTCTTTTACAGTTAGAAGCTCGGTGGTCCAACTTGCAGAATATTTTTGTGGTTGTGCGATGCAGGTTCCTTTTCTGCCACAACTGTCTTAGATTCGTGTTGGCTCTTGGAAAAATAAAAACTGAGCATTCAATGTCGGGATCCCTAAACTGTAGTAAAATCTTCAATTTCAGGTGAAGAAGATTGTAGCTTCAGAGGGACAGAGCGTTTGGAGCTAATGAAAAATGAGATCAAGGACAATGCATTATCGTACTCTAAAACTGGTCCAAAGGAGCTTTGGCCAAGGGTATCCAACTATGTTCTTCAACTCTTACCCGCAAATGGTTCTTCATCACCAGTGGCTCTCCTGTACTTTATGGACTCCGGTGGTGGTTCCTATCCAGAAGTTATATCAGGAACCCAAGTGGAATGGTTCAGAAATAAGTCCCACGTGCTTAACCCTGATTCAAGGTAGGCAGTAGTGGCTTAGCCGAACCCAATGCCGAAGGCCCTTCCTTTTTTATATTCTTAGTTTCTTACCTTATGCGTTTAATTCTCTAGTAAGTGGATAAAAGCAAAACGAAGAAAAGACTTTGGGCGATGGATGAAATCATATTAGAAGTCTAGACTAATTCTCCAAGCGCATGCATTACCTAAAAACACAATAGCAGCTTGTTCTTTATTAAGTGTTTCAAAATAACGAGTTATTGAATCCTTCCCACATTGGTAATATAATTACTAAGCGGATTAGTTTAATATCATTAATACGTTTGAGACACTTATAAAAAGCTAAATTTTCCTCTCAAAAAGCAAGGAAGCTTTTGTTTCCATAATTAGTTACAGTGTAAATACGTCTTGAAAAAATCGTCTCGTTTTGATTTTCCGCCTTAGGCCCCAAAAGGGTTGAGCCATCTCAGAAGGGGGAGGGGAAAGAAAAAGAATCCTTAGTTTCCTTGCTAATTTTTCCCCGTTGCATGGTATAACCTATAAAGCAACAGATGATGATAGTGTCTTCAAACTTAATCTTTTGTGTATCCTATCGGT
The DNA here is from genome assembly GCA_019656275.1 of Rhododendron kiyosumense. NCBI lineage: Eukaryota > Viridiplantae > Streptophyta > Magnoliopsida > Ericales > Ericaceae > Rhododendron > Rhododendron kiyosumense. The sequence continues at coordinate 327,986 of BPLS01000705.1, read as the reverse complement.
TGCCAAGAACAGGGAGAAATAGAAAATTAGAATCTTACATTTGCTTTGTTTGTTCTAAAGAAGTCAAAAACTCAAACTCAAGTTCCAGTACTTCTTTTAAAGCATATTCAGTGGAGTTTTTTGGTTGCTACGTTTGTCATGTAAACCAACAATGGCAAATGTGAAGATTCCCAATTTTTGATTCACTGCTTTCTTAGCAACTAAATAAAGCAGTACTGTGTAGGATTCCTGAGCTAATCTTCTGGCACATACCAACCACGGCCTATAAGGAGGTGGCTCCAACGTCTCTGCCGCAATCGTCCTGTATGGGTTCCACTAACCTGGAGAGTGTTGCTCCTCAAGAAGCCGAAATGGGAGTTATGAAACTTCTTGAAGAACAGCCTTCTGTCAAGGTGAGAAAAAGACATATTGACTATAATTCATCTGCCCTTGTAGATACATACAGTGTGATTTTAGGCAGTCAGAAGTCAAAGCTCAACTGGTCCTGAAAACGGACCAACAACTAGGATTTCTATGCATATTTACATGTTTTTTTACTTGTCTTAGTCATGTGAGTTGTTCTTATGGTACTATTCCAGTAGGCCCCATTTCAAATGCAAAAAATTCGTTAAAATGCATCCCACTTCTGTGTGGAAGAGATGTTATCGAGGTTATCTAGTATACCCCTTCTGTTCCCACTTCCCATGTATCTCCGTATATGTCCCAGGACTCACATCTTCCAAACTGGAAATTTGGTTCAAGTCACTTGCCACGAGGTTGAAGTTGAATCCGAGTATGGGTAAGTGCGAAATGTGAGTATCTATTCTGAGGCTTTGACCTTCTTGATTTTACGATAAAGATGAGAGTATTTCAGAAACTGAAAATGAATTTCCAAATTTCCATTACATGGTTTGATACACATGTCCTATTTGATCGGCCTGTTCGACAATGAGGGCATGTATAATTCTATCGAATTAGTAAGGGTGTAGTAATCCCACCATATGGGGTTGCCAATTCCACACGACCCCACAATGTTTCATATCCCACGTTTCGTGGGATTGGCCATCAAACAGATATGTTACACCTCCACCAATTGCTGCATACAAATGCCAAGAATGCGATCATCCTATGCAATTTGTAACCAAAACCCATGCTCTTATCCGTGAAACTAGCATTCCCCCCCCTGTGTCTGGGGTCCCATGATTGTGCTTTGATTGATGGGTGTAAATGGGGTCTTATGGTTTATTATTTGTCCTTTTCCATGGTGGCAGGCAGTATTTGTAGGACACAACCATGGATTAGACTGGTGCTGCCCCTACAAGAAACTATGGCTTTGCTTTGCCCGGCATACCGGTTATGGCGGATACGGAACCTGGGCCAAAGGAACTAGAATCTTGGAGATCAATCAGCAGCCCTTCTCTCTCAAGTCATGGATAAGGATGGAAGATGGTCAAACCCATAGTGACGTTGTCTTGAGCTCTCAAAATTAAGATGTACATTTGTTTCATCCTTTCTTTTTGATCAATTTTCTTCTCTTCAAAGGAAAAGGGATTTCTCCGAAACAAAAAGAAAAGGTATATGGATGTATTTTTTATCTTGTAATCGATGACGCCTGGCTAAATACAAGCCAGAAACAACTTATCATTTGTTCATATCACGGTTGTATATATCACATAGGAGTGTCTGAGATGACGATCAGATGATGGATTATGTGCTTGAAATAACTGGCACTGGAGGCGCTGTTCAGCTTCTTTTTTAAACATTTTTTTTCAAAAAAAAAGTAATTTTAAGCTCAAATTTAATGAAAATGAAAAATAATTTTTTTTGCACCGTTTAAAGATCTCAATGAGATCTATTAAACAATATCTATATTGGTAGAAAAATTATTTGGATAAACACATAATTTTTTAGCTTGAAATTACCTTCATTTTCTAAAAGTTTCTTTTTGGAGAAACTGAAACGGAGCCTGGGTCACATTAGATATACTATGTAGTAAATAGGATATGAATCCTCTCGGGTCCCTGATTTGAGCTAGAGGTGACAACACTAATCAGTGTCATTCATTTACTGCAATGAATGATTTTAATGTATTTTTAAACTCTTACACATAAGACGGCTAGAATTAATAAGTAAACCCGAACCATTGATTATACCAATGAACGCTTCCGATCTGGACTATTTCGTCTAGTACAAATCATTGGAAGATCCAGACCCTTTTTTGTTGTTTTGGTTGTATTAAGAGGTGGGGCCCAACAGTGGCACAACGGTTGTGACTGGAGCCGTGGCGGAGAGGAAACGGGGTCTAGCAGCACAGATCTGGTAGTGTGACATCCGATTTGTCTATCTCAGCAAACAATAGCTCAAGTATAAGCATGGTAGTACAAGGTATGCACTACAAGATTCTCGGGTCCAGTTGGTGAGCTGTGTAGGTAGACTTTTGCACAAACGGGGTCTTGTAGACATCTGATATGTCAATCTCAACCAAAATGTAGGCAAGGAATGCACTACACTACACGATTCCCGGGTCCGGGTGGAGAGCTGTGTAGGTAGGTAGACTTTTGCGCAAACACAAACACAATTACATTCAGTCACTCCTGCCTGCGTAAACAATTACTATCCGCCTTCCGGTTGGGAGAAATGGCATTGGCGAGTGCTCGAAAGTGCTGGACGGTAGCATCCCTCGCTCTCTTCTCTCTCCTCTTCCGCTTCATCCTGGCCGTCGGATGGACCGTCGCTCTACGAACCAAGCCGGAAAACCACCTCCAGTTCCCGTCGGCGGCGCCGTTCAAGATCGCCCTGTTTGCCGACCTCCACTTCGGCGAGAACGCGTGGACCGATTGGGGCCCAAAGCAAGACTTGAATTCAGTGAAGGTCATGTCTACTGTACTCGATAATGAAAACCCAGGTCTGATATTGTCACTTGCTATTGATTTTGATCTTCGTTCTGTGGTTAGGCAAAGTGGTAGTACTATGGAGTGGTGGTTTAGTTGTTGGGTTTGAATTGATATTGCAATTGGAGCTTTTAAAGAAGAGAAATTTTCTGATAATGTCCAATTGACTAATGAAATAGTTCATTAATTTCAGAAACTCGAGAACCCAGGTCTGACATGGTCACATATCTTCATTCCGTGATTAAACAAAGTGGTAGTACTATTGATTGTTGGTTAACCCCTAGGGGTTGGTCTAATGGTCAAGGTCTGAAACTTGGGGGTTTGCTTCCTCCTAGGGTCGTAGGTTTGAAACCTCTTTGGTGCTATCAATTCTTTTAGGGCCGGTCCATACCGTGCTTTTTGGCTGGCAGTGGGATTGTTCCCCAGGGTTAGCCAAGGTGTGCGTAAGCGCCTGGACACCTGAGTTATCAAAAAATTATTGATTGTTGGTTTAGTTGTTGGGTTTTGAAACTTTCGATTGATATAGCAATAGGAGCTTTCAAACAAGAGAACTTTCGTGATATTGTCCAAAGTCAATTGACTGATTCAAAGTTCCATGAATTTCATGCCCATATGTCAGAAACTTGAAAATAGTTCTAGGAAAGAAGGCTGAAATTGATTTTGCATTTGTAGGAACGAAGAATTTTGGAATAGTGTGTTGATTAAGTGAAAATAGTGCTTGCCTGATTGAGTTGAATTTTTGCATGGTCTCCTAGCAAATCAGTTCCTGAAAGATGAACGACTCTGATTGTTGTTATGGGACTTGCAAATGTACCTCGTAAAAAGTGGGTAAAGTTACTCCCACTAGAAGTGAAGGGAACAAAGTTACACTCCTTAATTTCGTGTCCATATATCATCAACTTGGAAATATTTATTGGGAAGAAGCCTGACATTGATTTTGGAATAGTATCTTTGAAACGAGCTATTGTGGGTATTGTATCAATTACGTCATTAACTGGTGCATTAATTTCATGTCCATGACTCCATATATCACTAAGCAGGACAAAAAGTTCTAGTAAGGAAGAAAAATGAGATGATGTGTGTTAGTAGTTTTGGTGGTGACTTTTGACTATATTGACCTAGTCCAGGACTACGGGCTATTTAGAGAGTCAATCAGGAACAAGTCTCTAACAATCCCTGCACATGCAATCCTGTTGCACGGGAGGAGAACTATGTTGTTAAAGTTGTGGTTCTGGATTCGTGGATCGAATCCTAAAATCAGGCCAAGAATTGTAACATTACATATTGGGTACAATATAAGATGAAGATTTACAGGTATGATGATGCATGTTAAAAGAAATAGGGCAAAACAATATGATATAATCCATCTTGTAGTTATTAGGAAAAGATATGGTGCATCTTCTATACTAAGGCAAATTGTTGTGTATTGTGTTTATTATCATCTTTATTAGTGTCGTGATAGATAAAATGTCAACATTTATTGATTCTCCCTGCAAATTACTTGATTCAAATAATACTTGTCTTGGCTACTAACATGTGAACCTATTTCATTCTATAAGCAAGGAGATGCTTTCACATTCTCTTCAACTTCCATTATGGAATCCCTGGAATTTAGGGAGAAGGTTGGAGAGAGCTTCTACTGGCAATGATAACCTATACGATATGTAGTAGATATCTATAAAAATGTACCCACATAATAAGACACATGCATCAAAGAAATTTTTAGAAAGGAAGGAAATAGATCCGGGGCTAGGACTTGGCCTGCAACCCAAGACCAATCTCTGAAACAAAGTTAAACTTTAGGAGCCATCCGACCCAAAACCAATTCGCATTGATATCATGTTGAAATCTTGTAGATAACGGCTAAGAAGATTTTATTCATTATTTACCAGCAATCCATAAGCCAGCAGGTTATCTCTAGCATTGCTAGACGCTGGGTTTTAATTTGAAATATGTTGTCTTCTTAGAATCCTAGTTGAAGAGGTTCAGGCTTTATAGATCCTCATAGGGTGATCTTGCTTGTTAGTTTATAAAGCCTTTTTTTTTTCCCATAACATATAGGAGAAAGAATGAGGAAATGTATCGTACTGTTACACTCGTACTATGAGGATATTGAAGTAGTTACCGATTAACAAAAGAGTTGGAGATCTCCCCTTTGTTACCCCTGCTGCTCATTTTTTTGATGTATGGAGAAACATGTGGCTTGAGTGGTTAGGAGGCCCATGCTATTGTGAAAGGCAAAGGCAGAGAACAGGTGAAATCCCGATGACGGTAGGTATACTTCCAGAAGGCTTACCTATTTTGCCTACTTTTAGAGCCTTAGTTATTTGATTGTAAAATATCCAACAAGGAGGATAAAAAATAAGACCATTACGATTCTTTGATTTTTCTTGTCTACATTGCACATTAATAAAACCCAATTGCATGGCAGATTTTGTAGTTTATCTTGGGGATGTCATCACGGCTAATAACATAATGGTTGGAAATGCAAGCTCGTATTGGGGTCAAGCAATTTCTCCAACAAAAGCCAGAGGAATACCATGGGCCAGCGTGTTTGGAAACCATGACGATGCGCCATTTGTGTGGCCAATGGAGTGGTTTTCAGCCAGTGGAATTCCTCAACTTCGCTGCCCTGCAGCAAATAGCTCTCTGCCAGGTAAAGTCAAAGTTGAAATATTTGTGATACAGTTGTGAAAAGCTGCCAACACATTGATTGGCCAGCCTTTATTCCCCCTATTTCATCAGTTTGGTCTTTTTAAGAACAATAATGCAACGTACTTGGTTTGAACTGACAGGTTTTTTTTATGGTAGTCTTCATAATTGGGGATCTAGGTTTTCTAATGCCAAACATCTGTTTTGCATATTATGGCACTATTGGTTTTTTGATAAACTTAAGTCAGTATTCTGATTGACGATTGTATGTCTTTTCCAATGTTTTGCGACTCTCGCCCATGACAACTCTGCAAGATATTTCGTAGCGAAACCTGGGATTTAGTTCAAACCTGGGATTTTAGGAGCCATTTTAACCTGAGTCTATTGAATACCTTAATTTGTGTACTGAGTTTGAAATGGATAGATTATTTAAGTGCTCTTCTGGTCAATTCTCCATTTGACACAGGTTGAATTTCCACGGGGCTTTTTTTCCATCCCCTTAACCGGTTAGAACAAGGTGGTTTTGACCAACTTGCAGAATGTTTTTGTGGTTTTGAGTTGCTGCTTCCATGTCTGTCACGACTGTCTTAGATGGAAAAGATTTCTGTAAGAGTTGGCACTTGCAATGTTAGGATCCCTAAAGTGAAGTAAAATCCACAATTTCAGGTGAAGAAGATTGTAGCTTCAGAGGAACACAGCGATTGGAGCTGATGAGAAATGAGATCATGGACAACGCGTTATCGTACTCTAAAACTGGTCCAAAGGAGCTTTGGCCGAGCGTATCCAACTATGTGATTCAACTCTCATCATCAAATGACCCTCAATCACCAGTGGCATTCCTGTACTTCATGGATTCAGGTGGTGGTTCCTATCCAGAAGTTCTGTCAGGAACCCAGGCAAAATGGTTCCACAACAAATTGAATGAGCTTAACCCTGATTCAAGGTAGGCAGTAGAGGCCCCGCATTTTATTGTATTCTTACTTGTCTGTTTAATTCACTAGTAAGTGGGTAAATGCCAAACGAAGAAAAGGCTTCGAGCGATGGATGAAATCATATTAGAACTCTATACTAATTCTTCAAGTGCATACATTACGCAAAAATTATTACTGACAATACGTGTAATAACAGCTGCTTCTTAAGTGTTTCCAAGAAAGATTTATAAAATATTTCCTACTATTGATTATCATAAGAGAATTTGCTGATTACTTTAATATCAAATTTGCTGATTACTTTAATATCAAACTTAAATAGAAACTTAGCATTTTTTCCCCCAAAAAGCAAGGAAGTTTTTGTCTAAATAAATTGTTACAATGTAAGAATGTCTGTAAAAAATAATTGTCTCACTTTGATTTCCGCCTTAGGCCCCAAATAGAGTTGAGCTGTCTCTGAAGGGGAAGCGGAAAGAAAAATAATGCTCAATTCCTTCCCTAATTTTTCCGCATTGCATCTTCGTATCCATAAAGCAACAGATGATAATAATGTGTTCTAACTTTTCTTTCCTTTGTCCTATTGGTTGCCAGGAAACCGGAGGATTAGAGATTTCGAATCTTACTTTTGCTTTGTTTGTACTAAGGAAATCAAAAACTCAAACTGGAGTTTCACTACTACTTTTATGGCAGATTCAGTTGAGTTTTTCTGTTGCTACATGTCATGTAGACCAAACAATGGCAAATGTGAAGATTCTTAATTTTCTTTCCACTGCTTTCTTAGCTACCAAATGGAGCAGTATTGTGTAGGGTTCCTGAGATAATTTTCTGGCACATACCAAGTACAGCCTATGGGAAGGTGGCTCCAACGTTTCTGCGATTCTCGTTCTGTGTGGGTTCCATTAACAAGGAGAGTGTTGCTGCTCAAGAAGCCGAAATGGGCGTTATGAAACTTCTTGAAGAAAGGCCTTCTGTCAAGGTGAGAAAACAGAAATATTGACTATAATTCTATGCCCTTACAGATGCATATGGTGTGATTTTAGACTGTTGAAGTCAAAACTGAGCTGGTCCTGGTAGCAGATCAACAACTTGGGATTCTAGGCATGTTTACATGTATTTTACTCTTCTTACTCATGTGAGTTGTCCCTAGCATATTCTTCCAGTATGTTCATTTGAAATGCAAACATTGCATTACTGCATGTCACTTCTACGTGGAAGGAATAACCAAACCAAACCGAGTCTTTAGTCCAAATCAATTGGGGTTTGCTATATAAATCTGTTTTCTCTATTGAGCTCTGTCAAGGGTATCGTGTTCCGTGATATTCAAAAAACCTCGGTACTTGTGGAAGAAATGTTATTGAGATAGTTGTAATATTTCTTCTACTACCATGTATCCCAGTATGCGTCCCATGACTTGCACATATCGAAACAGGAAATTTGGTTTAAGTCACTTGCTACAAAAGTTGGAAGTTGAAATCCTAGTATGGCTTAAGTGCACAATGCGAGAATTCATTTTTTTGAGGCTTTAACCTTCTTGATTTTGATGAGAGTATTTACGTAACTGAAAATGAGTTTCCAAATTCCCCCTAAATGGTTGATAGACCTGTTCTATTTGATTGGCCTGATCAACAGTTGAGGGGATATATAATTCTATCAAGTTAGTATGGGGCGAGTAATCGCATTGGCTTGGGTTACCAATGCCATTCACACTCTCACTGCTTAGTATCCCACGTTTTGGGGGGTTGGCTATCAGAGGATATGTAATACCTCCACCAATTGCTACTTTCAAATGCCAGTTACATGATCCTATGAGGTTTAATAATCAAACCCATGCTCTTATCTATGAACACACGTACCCCTATGTGTCTGTGGTCCCATGTTTGTGCTTTGATGGTAAAAAAATGGGATCTTATGTGCTTGTTGCGTTCTCTTTCATGGTTGCAGGCAGTGTTTGTAGGACACAACCATGGATTAGACTGGTGCTGCCCATACAAGAAACTATGGCTGTGCTTTGCTAGGCATACCGGTTATGGTGGATATGGAAACTGGGCTAGAGGAGCTCGAATTTTGGAGATCACTCAGCAGCCCTTCTCTCTCAAGTCATGGATAAGGATGGAAGATGGCCATACCCACAGTGAAGTCATCTTGAGCTCTTAAACAGTACTTCTTTCATCCTTTCTTTTGGTCAGTCAACGCATTTGTATCTTGTAGTCAATGGTGGGTGGCTAGAAATAAGCCAGAAAAAACTTATGATTTGTACATATCATCTTTGTACATATCTTGTAGTAATTATTAACTTCATGCATGCGTTTGTATAGTAATAAAAGTTTGATGATTGTGATGGAGACGTCGGGAAGATGAATTCTCTGATTGAAATAACTGGCATTAAGACATACAGAATATGGGAAGTAGTAATTGTGATTGAACACCTCCGTTATGGGGCATGATTAGATTAATTGGATCATAATGAGCTCACATGCAAAAGTAAACTGATGGGAAGTTTAATGCACAAGGGACCCCATGAACTAACTGGGCACTAATTAGGCGACTAATACTTAATCTGATCAGAATACGCCATATTCAGTGAACAAGGCTCTTGCTTTATAGCGGGTCGTGGATATAAGTCATGGGTAATTGGCCTCCCCACTTGTTCAGTTTCCTGGTGTGTCTGGTGCGTCTAGAGTTCGTTTCTTGTGATTTGAAGTCATATGAGAAAGTTAGAAAGCTGAGTTAGCACTGTCATTAACTGGTGTTGAAAAGTTAAAAATGTTAGGTTGCTTCCTCCTAGATCATAGATTCGAATTTACTAGGTATTATCAACTTGTGTGAGATCATAGATTCGAATTTACTGCGACATTAAATAGGCCTCCCACTAATGGATAGTGGGATTAGTTTTTCAGAGGTGCTTTTTTCCAACATTAAATAGGTCTCCCGCTAATGGAAAGTAAGATTGGTTATTCAGAGATTAATCGAGGCGCCGGACAACCTGAATTAACAATAAGAATGTTGCTAGCATAGCAGAAGTAATGAATGCATACAGGTCTGTATCCACTGGTTTTATATGATTGAACTTCATGCTTAGGTAGGAGTATCATTTAGGGACAGGTTTCCTCTTTTGGTTCGGTTCCCTAAAGTTTGTTTTACATTTAATCAGTCTATTTGGTCCCTCCTAAGAATATTCAGATTAATTGTAGGCGGTAGGAGAGTGTTAAAGAATCTAAGGAATGAAGTACATAAAGGAAACACAACTTTAGCCCCAAGGGTTAGTCCAGTCTACTCAGTTGATTGATGGGTTTGCTTCCCACACAATTGATTGAAGTTCGATTCTTGGTGTTAGGGGCACAAGAAATGTTGTAGGATTTCTTACCCGCTGAAGAATGCTCGGTTGAGAAATGCAGTGTGGTCACAGCTGAAAGCCTGAAAACTAACTCTTATCGAGTTTGCCACCATAGAGTAGAACTCTAGAGTTACACCGACTTGTTCAACGCTATGCTTCAATTCTGCTCTTCGGAAAGGGACATAGGCTCTAACGATTCCATCCTAAGTGGGTACAAACACAAAGTAGGTAGGATCGCAAAGAGAGAGAATATAAGACACAGGATTATAAGAAAACACTGATATTATTTCTTACTGGCTTTCACTCACTTGCTAACTTGTTGTTTACAATGGCCGAAGCCCTCCCTTTATAGGCGTAAGAAGGGAGTACTGACCTCACTGATTACATCGTAACATATAACTTACTGTACATTGCTAGTTCCCTAAGTACTAGCCTATAGCCTTTTGACTTTATAGTACAAACATAATATCTACTCCTGCAATATTTACAGACACATACTATTACCTTTTTGACTTGCTACATACAATCAGGTAATGTACGTAGCAAGTCAAAAAGGTAATAGTATGTGTCTGTAAATATTGCAGGAGTAGATATTATGTATGTACTATAAAGTCAAAAGGCTATAGGCTAGTACTTAGGGAACTAGCAATGTACAGTAAGTTATATGTTACGATGTAATCAGTGAGGTCAGTACTCCCTCCTTACGCCTATAAAGGGAGGGCACCGGCCATTGTAAACAACAAGTTAGCAAGTGAGTGAAAGCTAGTAAAAAATAATATCAGTGTTTTCTTATAATTCTGTGTCTTATATTCTCTCTCTTTGCGATCCTACCTACTTTGTGTCACCACAGCCCCATTAGGGACGAGCTGCAGCACAAGGGTAATCTATCACACGACATCAAGTTTACATATACTACCGCAAGCGAGTTCGAATTGGGACCGTGGGGAGGAAGGGAGCCAACTTGGTTACCACCCTTCGTGGTGAATGCAACAGTACTATTGGTGGGTTTTAATTATTACAACTTCCAATTTTCAATGAAAATTTATTGCAGGTCTGCTATGGAAAAAGATGGTTTGATCTCAAGTAGGGCTACATACCAAAAAAAAAAAAAAAAAACTCGTGGCAATCTAATTTGATCAAACAAAGATTCCACAAGTACTTTTGGCCACGAAACCTTTTCTCTATTCTTGATAACTTTTCTTGGGCCATTGAACAGCTCAATTACTGTCGAAAGCCACTTTATGTCTCTCTCTCTCTCTCTCTCTCTCTCTCTCTCTCTCTCAAAACCAAGTGACGCGGAGGTGCCAAAAGAGTACCCCATTAATTACTACTTTGGACAACTAGGGAGCCGAAAGCCACTAGCCAAAAGATGTTCACAAGTTCACATGGCTTATCTGAGTACGTAGGACCGATGTCCTGTGGGTTCCATGTGATAAATATTGTGTACCGACAAGAATTAGAATACCAAAACCTGGAAGGAGAATAGTTGAAGTACGTGTAAACTAGTCCGGACATCTCCGACCATCGAGAAAAAAGAAAGAAGAAATAGAATCCATGGGTAAGATCCTGATCCAACAATCCCATCTATGGAAGTATTCTCCGAAACATATCATGAAGCTATAAAAACTACACATCATGAAGCCTATTTGGTAGGTCTGAGAATGGGAAGGAAAAAGTGTGTTTCTTCTTGATGTATATGATGAAAGGTTCTTGGTTGGTTTGAAATTGGGAATCAAAAACCATACAGCAATTTTACTTGACCATTTCTTTAGCAAAAACAGGAAATGTTTTGGTGACACCTCAAATTTGAAGACTTTTAGATGCTCCAATAGCTGTCAAATGAATGAAATTTGGCATGACTCGTTTTGGAAGGCAAGAAAAGGAGCTACCAAATCTCCTTTTATTTGACAAAGAGACCGGTTTTTTTTTTAATGTGCGACAACGAGACGGTTCAAGAACAATTTTTGACTGTTAGGATGATCTTATAATAAAACCATGTGAATTTCATTCATTTACCATAAATATGAACCTGAATAATAAAAAAAAATTAGTACCCCAAATTCAATAATCAATTTTCACCATAAGTCCAACTGCCACAAACACTCATTTCATCCCATTAGTGAACCACAATTGAGCTTCCAATAGCATTGTTGCCAATTAGGCTTCATTCTTGTAATAGACAAAGATACATTAACCATTGGCATATATTGCCCAGCAGTGTTATTTACTACTGTTCAAATCTGCTAGAAAACATGAACCAAGTTTTTTTCAGAATTTCAGTGAAGGGTAGTGATTTTTACACTCCCTTATTTTAAATCCATACTTATTTTTTTGTCTTTGTTGATGCAAGTTTACAATATAACCCTTTCAGTGGTTCAACACACATTAGAAGGTAATGTAGTAAGTTCAAGTAAATAAAGGGAAATGATTTTCACACTCCTCGTTTTACAATTCACACTTTCTTTTTTGTCTTTATCCACGTGAATTTGCAATGTTGCCATAGGTAGTTCGAAAAAGTGTATTGAAAAAAGTACAAGTAAATTCATGTAGTTAAACACAAAAAAGGAGTGTGGATTGTAAAAAGGACAGTGTGAAAATCACTTCCCAAAGAAAGACAAAAAAAGGAGATTGCAAATGGTGAAAAGAGGGGCACGAAAATCAAATCCTGTAAGTAAATGGATGCTGATTTTAGCACTCCACTTTTAACGTGAAGTTAATGTACAAAGTAGAACGCCTGCGTACAAAAGTGGAGCGCGAAAATTAATTTCCTGAGTAAATTAACCATACAGACAATTGAAGCTGTCAGTTGCAGGTGTGAAAATGACAGTTGGGAGGGGAATGAGAAGGAAGAAGAGCACCCCATGATGTTAAAAGGACTATCATAAGTCACTGGAAAAAAATTCTTACGAAAGCTACATTATTGAAAGATCAATTGTTTTGGTGGGCCTTTTCCACTTTACATCAGCTTTCACTCTCACCTTTTTCCTTTTGAACTGAAGATAATCTTGAAACTTGAAAGCAGAACCCCTTAGAATCAATTCAAAAGAGGAGAGAAAACCAGTTGGATTTCCATCATTTGATGACTAGTTTCGGTGGATTTCTGTTGGTTTAATTAAAAGGTGTAGAACAAGCACTTTATGAATTCTTTGCTTCAAAAGCCATTTTCTATTCAAAGAACATGCTTAGGGAGTTATTGGGACCCAAGTAAATTTTAAGTAGATTCTTGACTGTTGATTGTACATTAGATTTTTGGACTATAATGTGAATCAGTAAAAAAGCAAGTGGACAGAATAGATTTTGAACAAGGATTTTATGAGGGAAAATATAATCATGATTGAAAAAACTCTCCCGGTCTGATATTTAGATTATGCATTCTCTAGTTCATTTTTCATAACGCCTATTAGAATCGGCTCCTAAACATGCAAAATGCGCAAGCAATCGCATAATGAATAACGGAAAATTCCGGCGACCAAATAGGGCCCAAGTCTTTCAAGCTATTCATTAGTATAATCAATGAATCACTTCATCATGTTGTGTGATATCATTGCTTTACTTGATAAGATTCTTGATCATAATTTCTGATGCTCTGAAAACCAGCATTATATTCTGGATTTACCAAAGCATCTCAAATTGTATATGATGTGGGAAGAGATTAAAAACTTTTGGTAGGTAGAACAAAGACTCCTTATATAAAGCTGTTACTGTTTCATAAAACATGAGCAAGACATTAGTACAAGTGTACAACCCTGTGTTTTCTACCTCTTTTTTCTTGTTTTTTGTCGGCGGAAGTCAGTATTGTCAGTGTTCGATCTACCTCTTTGTGATGTGTTTCTCAATTTCCTTTTCCTTTGTCCTAATGGGTGTCCCAAATTGCCTGTGTACCCATTGAAGGTTCAACTTTTTCCCATCTTTTCTGCAGGTATGAGAAATGAGTGATATTTTTCTCTCACAATAAAATGTGTTTGAGGAATAAAAGACTCAGGGAAGTGAATTTGGAGTCTCATGGATTCTCAATGAGGAAGAAGAAGAGAAGCTGGTTTAGTTTGGTGAAAAGTCTCTTTGTTACCGATCCAAATTCGAAGGCTCGAAGGGTTGATTTATCCCTTACTCCTTTCAATTTCTTCCAACTTGTTTCGGTACTTTTTTGTGTAGTTAAGGATTTACATGTTTTTTTTCTTTTTTGTTTCTGTGTCTCAGAAATCAAAGTGGTGGAAATGGGTTTTTGGAGGGGTTAGGCCAGAGAATTACCCTACACTTGTATCGGTATCACCACAGAGATTAATAAATCAAGCAAGAGAAGAGCAGAGAAAGCAGGCAATGGCTGTTGCCATTGCAACGGCGGCTGCAGCCCAGGCGGCAATGGCTGCCGCCAAGGCTGCAGCTGAGGTTGTCCAGCTCACCGGCATTCCTAGGTCTTTCCAAGAGTACGAAAAGAGGATACGGAATTCGGCTGCCATTAAAATTCAAGCAGCTTATAGGGCTCATCTTGTGAGTTTCTCACAATTCTTGGTTTGCCTTTGGCTTTACATTTTTCTACCTCATCACATTGATTCATCTACTTCTATACAGTGTTACAAGTTTATGTTTGGTGGTTGTTTTCGAAAACAGGTTTTTTGAAGCACTTTACAGGAAAATCCATTCGATACGGATTTCAACACCTTAGTTCTGAACTTTAGAGAACTTCTTTGGAGATTAACCCATTCAAAGAAAACCACAAAAAACTTCATTTGGAGTTTTTATCCTCAACACGTACCGATCATACATTTGACTGTTGTTTTTGGCAGATATACTTCAGAACTTGTTTGATATTTTCGAAAACTTCCTGTGAATTACTAAAAGCTGGTTATACTATTTTCCATCTGGTTTAAACCGCGATTTGATGCTAGTAACCTGTTTGGATACTGTAAATGTTATGTATGGAATCAAAAACATCTGTGTGAATTGCTATTGTGATTCAAACAGGCAAGAAAAGCACTGAAAGCATTGAAGGGATTGGTGAAGCTTCAAGCAATGGTGCGAGGCCGAATCGTGAGGAGGACAGTAATCCCCAAATTGAAGTGTCTGCCACCCATTTCAAAGTCACAATCACAAGTTCAAGAACTGAGAGTTCCAAATGAGAGATTCAAAGATGATGATCAAAAGAACCAGTTTCTTAGCCCAGAAGAGGAGTTGGCAGAGAGAAACACAAGTGTAAGTGAGATTGTAGTAATTCATCATATTAGCGAACAAAAGATAAGGTTCAATGACTTGTTTTTCAAAATACTCACACACACACACACACACAAGATATGGTCCAGTAAAGCGATATGGCTTCTCTAAAGTCCTTACAATCGACTCGAGTCTGTCACCGATGCCATTTTATTAGTCCGAATGGATCGTTTTATAGAGCTCAATAGGTAGATCACCCATGTAAAACAATCGTTCTGATCGGACAACGATAAGGATCTCATTATACCACATTTGTCAGGTGCAAAATGGACGGCAGAAAGTCTCAAGACTGTCATATTTCTCCTTGAGAGTGTGATTTGCTTACCATAAGAGTATAAGGTGTTTTATACGTACTTGTTGCTTTTGGTTATCAGCAGCTTGGGTGCAAGAGTCAGAAAAACTGGGATTATAGGCTGTTGTTTCCGAAGGAGGACATGGAGGCCTTGTGGCTGCAGAAGCAAGACGCCGCGGCGAAGAGAGAGTGCATGAAGAAGTACTCGTACTCCCATCGGGTAATTTCCTTCAAACAGATACTTGGTTTTTATCTTGTTTTTCATCATAATTTTTACTTTTAGTCTCATCGAGACGGATGATCATTCAAAAAAATAAAACTTAAAGGTAAGAAAAAAATATACTACAACGTAAACTTAGTGACTTGCCCAAAATATCCAAGAGATTGGCAGAAAAATATTTTGGGCCAATTGGAAGATTTCTAAAAGCTTTTTTTCCGATTTCATATCAATAGTAATAGAGGCACGTTAAACCCAATTCAATCCAATAAGTCCAAGTGGCCCGCTTGAAAACCCAATTGCCGAAACCATGAACAAAAACAAACAAACCGTCGTACGTAGTAATCATGCTTTCAAAACTTTGCGGCAAGGGGTAATTCTTCACGGTCAAGAGTAATTCTAAGTTGCCACAAGTAATTCTACGCGGCCAAGAGTAATATTATGCAACCAGGAGTGATTCTACGCGATCACGAGTAATTCTACGCGGCCAAAAGTAATTTTACGCGGCCAGGAGTAATTCTACGCGAACACGAGTACTTCTACACAACCAAGAGTAATTCTACATGGCCAGAAGTAATTCTTTGCGGCCATGAGTAATTTTACGCGACCAAGAGTCCAAGAGTAATTCTTCATGGTCAGGAGTAATTCTTTGCGGCCAGAAGTAATTCTTCGTGGCCTTGAGTAATATTCGTCCCAGTAGAAAGAAATTCTTCAAGGCCAAGGGTAATTCGTTGTGGGCGAGAGCAATTCTTTACGGCCATGAGTTCTTCATGGCCAGGAGAAATTGTAATTGTAATATGTTCCTCGTCCTCTTCTTCGTCCTAATTCGAAGACATGTTAGAGTAATTTCCCATCGGATGTTGGAAATTTTATCGAGTTAAAAGCGCCTCAGGCGCAATAAGAGTGTGGCTCGGGCACATCGAAATCGAAATCTCTACTAATGAAATGCGCCTTAGGCGCAATTTGAGTGCGCCTCGGGCACATCATATGCGCTTCGAAATGCGCCCCGGGCGCGCAACATATGCACCTCAGGCGCAATTCTATTGCTCCCCGGGAGCATTCATGTATTCTTCACAAATGCAATTTGCCCCGAGCGCATTAGATATGCCTCAAGCGCAATCCTATTGCTCCCCAAGCGCATCCATGTATTATTCACTTGCTTGCAATGCGTCTTAGGCTCAATTGAAGCGCGTCCCGGGCGCATCAACTCGACTGAAATCAAATCTTTCGATGTCAGATTTTTTGTTTGACCACGACATAACCAGCACCATCTTTTCACCCCATACTAGCACCACATCTCCACATAGGGCTGCAAACGAGCCGAGCCGAGCCAAGCCGAGTTTTACGATGTTCAAGCTTGTTTATTAAATTTTTAACGAACACGAGCTCGAGCTCGAGCTGAATGAAAACTTAAAGAGTCGAGCTCGAGCCGAGCGGGCCTTAGCTTGACTCGAGCTCGAGCTTGTTCACGAGCCTTAACGAACCAACGAAAAATGTATATATATATATATATATCTTCACATAGGCCTAATACAACCAAAAATATTTTGATTGTGAATGTATATATCTTTCATTTTCCTATGGACCAAGGGTATACTGGCGTGCGTGTGCTTTAACCTCCCTTGGTTGACTAGAAAATGAAAACGGAAAGAACAAATTATGAAATAACAATAAAAATCCTAAACTTAAGTATATATACCCGAGCTCGCGAGCCGACTCGAGCCGAGCTTATCCTAGCTCGAGCTCGGCTCGTTTACGAAACGAGTTGAAAAAATCGGCTCGAGCTTATTCGTTTAACTTTCGAGCCGAGCTGCGAGCGGCTCGCGAGCAGCTCTGTTCGTTTGCAGCCCTATGACAGACTCCACATCTCCACTAGTACCACCACTTCACCGCCATCATTTTACCACCATTGTCATCTCACCACCATGATTGTCACCCCTCTACCATCACCAATACTATTGCCACCTCATAACCACCATCTTATTACCGCTACCACCACCACTACTACAACCACCATGCCATCACCACCACAATCTACACACCATCACTAAACCAACACACTACCGCCACTACCTACACACCAAATTTGTTTCTCACAGCTCACAGAAATATTCACAAACGCTCTAGCATACTCATGAGTTGATGCGCCCAGGGCGCACTCAAATTGCGCCTGAGGCGCATTTCGTTTGTAGAGAAGTCACAATGGCCCATCAGTTCAATACCACGTGGTGTTTTCCTTCCATCTAATTCGAACTATATTGACCGATGAAAAACCGCAAGTTCAATGATCAAATCATCAACATGTTAAGTTAAAAAGCCAAAGCGAGAATCTAGCTAGTAATTCTTTCGAGTTGTAAACGCGACTTGCCCTCATAATCCAGTTTCTATACAGTTCATTTGTGAAAGAGTAATGCATGTCTTGTTTCAGGAGAGGAGAAACTATCAAAATATGGGAAGTGGAAGATGGAGCAACCAATTAGAGCAAAGGGTGGATTCTGAATCATCAAGCAGAAGAAGAGAATTGAATTCCACTGTGTGTTCAAATCCCATGTCCTTTGGAGTGTATGGAACCACACAAATGATGAAACAGAGAAACTTAACCAAACAGAATCCTGTTGGAGAAATGAATTCCCAACTGACAGTACTCCCAAGGAGATCATTTTCTCACGTCAAACACAAGTCAATTGGTGATGAAAGTTCCTTGCCGAACTCTCCAATTTTTCCCACTTACATGGCTGCCACTGAATCCACCAAGGCAAAGGAAAGATCATTCAGCACACCGAAGCAACGGCTGGGAATCTTCGATAACATTGCCGATTACCATTCACCTTACAAACCCAGGCTCTCATCTTGGTCTTCTTTTGATGGCGAACCTGTTGGCAAAACCGGTGGATGGAAAGGCAATTCTTCGCATATTTCTCTCGGCATGAAAGGTCTTTTCAGAGATTGACAAGATTTTTGAACTTTTTTTCTCCGGTTGACTAGTTGAGGTCTTTGGTTTTAAGTGATTTTTTTGGTGGTCTTCTGCTAAGCAGTGTGTGTAAATAGAGTTGCAAAAGTTTTTTATTCTGGGATTTGAATAGTTTTTTCACTGGTTCTAACATGGTGAGGGAACATCAAGTCGAGTTTGTATAGTACCTTTTCGAATTATCTGAAATGCAGAGAAAGCTTTAGACCTTGTAATCTATGTTAGCGGGGAGTTGCGAAACAAAGCAGCGGTTTTCTGGAGATAAGTTTCTGTTCTTGTAATAAACAGAACCTTATCTCCTCAACTAAATCTTGGGTCCGATCACCGCGCCGTTTCTTCCCACGGAGCCACAAACACATGGGTTTAGTTGAGAAGAAAACGGCATCCCAATTTGAGGTCTGGTCGGGGGTCCAAGGAAGATCTTCTTTGGACCGTGGTAAGAAAACCGCTTGTCGATGTGAGGTCCAGTTGGGAGATTCCACTCAGGACACAGTCCTGCAAAGGCCCACGTGTCCTAAGGCGTATCACCATACCGGACATCGCATCAACTCGCTGTTCTTCCCACAGGTCCACGGGCACGTTGGCTCAGTGCGTGTCGGATTCAGTGTCAAACGGACACCGGTGAGAAGATTTGGACCCATAGTCGTTTAGAGCTTCATGTTGAAAAGTTGGTCATAGGCCCGTATCTCCTCATGCAAATCGCATCGTTTCTTCCGAGCTCTAGTTGTTTTAAACTTTGGTTTGAAAGTTCTAACAAAGTTCAAAAATTGTTTGAAGTAGGTTTGTTTATGTAACAAATTGATCTTGAAAAAGTTTTTGACGAGCCGAACTCGCTTTAACTCGAGCAAGCATGGTTACGTAATTGTACAATATGGAGCCATAAGATCTTCCAACTGGGATTTTGCTATCTCGTAGAAAGTATTCCAAATAAGTTGTTCAACGAGCTTCTGATAAGCATGTTATTTCAAGATTATGTGTTTGAACAGAAAACAAAACATAAAATAAAAATAAAAAAGAGGCCAACGTAGCTCTTGGAGTTCTTTTTATTTTGGTTCATAATAGACTACTATTTTCTATACAAGATTAATAACTAATCAGAGAGAGAGAGAGAGAGAGAGAGAGAGAGAGAGAGAGAGAGAGAGAGAGAGAGAGCAATTCAAGATTTCCTTTTTCTTATCAGCAAAATGCCTAAGATTAAACAATAGAAAATTTAGGTTACAACAAAATAACAAGTATAGGGTACAATAACATCCTCGTCCAGGAAGCACAAACCAAGTACATACAACTTTGACCAATCATTTGGAACACAAGGCCGGCCAATCATATGCACGTTTTCACACAAATGAATTTATTGGTCTTCCAAAAAAAAAATTGCCAATCGATAGATGATCTGCTAGTTTGATGTGTTTACTTTCCAGCAGAAAGACAAGAGAACACCATGGGCAGACAAATTGTTGGAGAGAAGCACCACCAGCGAAGCCATAACACAAGCAGAGCCGAACCTCTTTGCAGTACAATGACATGAAACCACTTGCAGATGGAGCAGACTGGCCCAGGAAGTAGCAACTTCAGATATTGAAATCCACTGCACAAGTTCTCCAAGCGCTTATCAAAAGCCAAGTTGTCCTCACTAGCAGACAACTTGCAGATTACATCTTGAAAGATTTGTCAGGTTTTTCTAATGAATCAATGTACCAGATTCCCATGACTATGCTTGTCAATCGACATCTTAAACATTTCACTATGTTATAAAAAACGGCTTCATTTTTGGTCAAATAGCGCTCAGCTTCCGTTCTAATTTTGACATCACCACCATCAATGAAGAAGTTGTTTCCTTCTTCCACAATGAATCCATGTTCGCAAGCCAAATCCAAGACCTCAGACTCGCAGCGAATGCCTCAACCAAAATTTATCGCTAGTTCAGCCTTCTTCATTGGAGGAGACAACGTATTTTCACCACTTGGACACAAATCCCAACACCAGTTACCTAAAAGAACAGAGAGAATGAAAACTCCAATTGCTGAAAATGCGAAGTGACTGATGAAAGGAACAGACGCCTACTTTTTCATAACAAAATGGAAGTGTAATGAAATCCAGTTCTACAAAAGTTTAATTGCAAGCCAAATATAGAATTTAGAACAGGATATATATATACACACACACATATATATAGTCTGTCTCCCGTGAGGGGGTCCTCATTTTAGTTAAAATGAGGACCTTCTCGTTTCTCTCATTTTCCGATCGAATTTCGATGATCCGAGCCGCTCAATGTGATCAGATCGTGATTTTAAGGGTATTCGCTTGAAATTAGCAAAAAAAAAAGACCGATAAGGGCTTGAAATGAGCAGTTTTTATTTGAATCGTTTAATAAAAAACAAACATAAACTGCTCGGATGAAGTCCTTTCCAGTCTTTTTTTTGCCGATTTCTCGTGAGTACCCTTAAAATCACATTCTGAACACATTAAGCAGCTCGGATCATCAAAATTCGATCAGAAAAAGGAGGTCTGCATTTTATTAAAATGAGGTGGTCCTTACGGGGAGACTGACTGATATACAGTCCTACGATTTGTGTCCAAGTGAGGGAAGAAGTTAAAGCAACTTAGCATAGGGTATTCACTTTATAAGTACAATCATTTTACGAAGCAAAAATATGGGCCAAGTCCTCCATAAGCGTAAGCAATTGGCTAGTGTCACAATATATGGCTTTCTTTTCAAGATATCATGTCTTCGGCTAGGTATATGAGTTCATCAAATACCATTTCAAAAAGCCAAGTGATAAATCAAAATTTTTCTATACAAAGATCATACAAAAGCTCCCATCTTCGTAGGGAGTGAGCTCCCGTCTCAATGGGAGCGGGCTCCCGTCAAATTCCTTAGTTGGGAGCGCAACAGCGGGCTCCTAAGGTGGGAGCGGCACCACTTTAGGAGCTCCCTGCGACTAAGGTTTGGTTCTCTTTCTTGTAATTATAGATTAACTGGAGGTGCTCTAATAGAGCTAATTCTGTCTATCTAGTATTGGGCACCTATAGCATTGTTGGGCCAGAATCCAGATTCATCATGCCCACGGTTATTTCCTTGTAGAGGAAAAGGGTACCAACAAATATACAGCAACCATTTAGCTATTAAATTCAAATGGCTTTACCATATAAAACAATTCTCACTAATGAAATAGGGACTTTCTACAAAGATGCAAACTGATGGATGACATTTTGTGTGCATAAAGATATGTGTAAGTGGAGAATGCTCACCCAAGAAAAAAAAAAGTGGAGAATGCTCACCCAAGAGAGAGGTAACCCTAAAAAAATCTTCAAAATGTATAAAATACTACCTTCATTTTCTTCTTATGAGTATCCCATCACTGCCACCACCAAACCAAGTCCCAAGCTTCAAAAAAGCCATATACTTCTTCTTTTTTGATCCGCGCCATATACTTCACTTCATAATGAACTTCACTGGATACCAACCCACTTCCTGAAGGCCCGAACATCTTCAATCCTCTTGTTTTGAGCCTCAGTTCTAGCACTAGATGCTTTTAAGTTCCTATAAAGATCTTTGTAAAGCTTTAGAAACTCCACTTTTAACATCCACCTGTCAATGTACATACCATGCTCCTTCATGTGCCCAACTACCTCCATCACCCTTTCAAAATAACCACCACGAAGAAAATTCAATACTATGAACTCGTATAAATCCCTGTTAACCACTAAATTTCCATTCTCGATATTCTGTTTAAAATCCCCCCACAAGATCGTGATTTCCCGATACATCTCCAAAGATGAATATCCAGAAACCATAATAAAAAAGGTTTGCATGCTAGGCCGGATCTTCATCTCTTGCATTTTTCTGTATGTCTTCAAAGCATCCCCCGTCATTTTAGCTTTCCAGAAGAAGTAGATAGAAGAATTGAGCTCATACACTGTAGAAGCAACAGTTTTCTCCTCTTCTTCCATTTCTCTGATGAAAGACTCGGCTAAATCTGCTTTTCTAGTTGAAGTTGTTCTTCTCTCTGAAAGAGTTAAGGATTCGTCATCCATATCTATGTCCAAACCAGCTTTCCTAATTTGTTTTCGCAACGCTCCTGCTTCTCTAAACATATTCTGCTCATAGTAAGCCCTTAACAATGATAAATATAAACTGTTGCCCCTTGGACACCCTGCCAACGCCATGTCATCCAAAATGTCATGAGCAATCTCCAACCACCCCAAATTAATGCAAGCATCAACCACTTCAGAGCACCAACTTTCGTCTTTCATTGAACCCACCTTCTGAATGCTAATCAAAAGCTTTGACAGTTCACTAATCCTACCACTTCTCTTACATGTTATAACAAGCTTAGCTATTCCTTTGTTGTTAATCACAATTTTCCCAGTCTTATACATAACAAACTCCTCTTTCGGATCCACTTTGAGGACAGAATCTTTGTGGATCAGCTCAGGGAATACCTGTATTTTCAATCCCGCCCTTAGATTTTGAGATCCGATTGGGACAAAACAAGGCTTCTCAGGATCTTTCTTATCTTCTCGGCTGTTAATAAATTCCTTACATCTATACAAATCAAATATGAGTTCTGAAGCAGCACTGATGTCATTAAATTTGAAATGTAAGCTCAGCAAACTATCATAGAACTGTATGTAGTGATGAATCAAAGGAACTGAAACCTGATCGACGACATCTTTATATTTCTTCAACTCGTCCCTCTGACCATTCATCTCATGAATCCTAGAGATGATAATAATGGTGTGTGCATCTGCTACAATGCCAGTTTCTGCCATCAGTTCTATAATCTGATAGCCCTTGAAAGTTGACTTGTACCTCCCACAAGCATCCAAAACAAGGTTAAAGATCATCGTATCAGGTTTTATCAACTTTTTAGAAGCAGATCTGGTTGCACTTAAATTTTGAAAACGATCACAAAGCTCAATCAAGATATTGGATGCAAGATATGTCCCAACATCTGTTTTCACCATATGCAAAAAGACCATCCTCAATATATTCAAAGGTGGCAAACACTCTTTCTCCAGCATTAGCCTCAAAATCATCGACGTGGGACCAGGCAATTGAGCTCTTGCCAAGGAAAGAGAGAGCTTAATTAGTAAGTCAGGCCGAAGTAAATCACGTTGCTCCTTTAGTATTAAAAAAACCAAATCACATGCCCTATGAAGCCAGTTGGGATCAGATGAGTAGGACAGCTCAGTCATAAGTTCACTCATAAGAGACTGGTTTGGAAAACCATACAAGTTTTTGAAATCACTATACGCTTCCCATGCTTCACTAACTTGATGCTCCTTCAAAGCAACTTCAAGCTTTCTGAGCAGAATTGTGTGAGAGGATCCTTCCCAGCATATGCTTCCTGTCTTAATAGGCGTACAGTAATGTTGCAGAAAGTGTTTATGACTCATTTTGAAAACTTGAAGCTTTTTGAAATGGTGGCTGCAAACATATCCCCTGTGGCAGATCGATCTTAAATCAGTCTTCTGAGTAACTGAACAAAAATGAATGACTGACGCATAGCTTCTGATGAAAACATGATGAGAGAAAAGAGCTTTCTTCAATGATTGTGCCATTCAGATACACTTCTGAAAACACACTAGTACAGGAATGTCATATAGCAGTCAATAATTGTGCCATCCACTTTTTGGATGACGGTATCAACCATGAACGGCTATTTGATGACACAGTTACCGTGTTTTCAGTAATCCACATAAGATCAGATCCCACATCCACTAATGTATCCTTCTTTGTGCTCTTATGTGACACATTTTCTGCCTATTACCTGTTCAAGAACATAGACCAATAAGATTCAAGGAGGCGATACAACTGCATCAGCATCACTGACCCCATGAATCACAGATTCACAGGTTGAGCGTTCATCGCAAAAATATGATTCAGGTTACATGGGTACATTATACATATATGATTTGGTTCGTGATCCCAACTGGCTAAGTAGGGTACATTATATATAGATATGTTTTGGGTTGATCGGGATATATGAGGTCCGCAATTATTAAGCCACGTCATCCAAATTAGGGGATCCCCTACCTTAAGTGCGGACCTCATAAATCCCAATCAACCCAAAACATATATATATACACACACACAATGTACCCTACTAAGCTGTCCTTTCCGGTGTTTGGCAACCCAAAACCTCCCCCTAATTTGGCCCCCGAATTGCGTCGTCCAGGCTCACAAATCCACCTGCGGGTGGATTTGCCAACGACATGGGGTACCCCCATCTTTGGTGAAGTGGGGTGGTTGGATGACAGTTCTGCCCTTTCTTTTTCTCTTCCATCACCAACGATTTATGCCTCTCTCTCGCCGATCACATATGCATGTATACGTATATGCATAGATACACCCACAATCGCACGCATAAGTATACCGTGAGAGATAGAGAGGGGCACAAATCAAGAGAGAGATACGGACGAGGACGGGAAGAAAGAGAGAGAGACATACCGGACTGATCTGAGCAAGAGGCCGCCGGTGTCGAGGGAACCCTAGCCCAGCGACGAGGCGCCGGTGTCGGAATTAGAATCGCCAAAGTTGAAGATGACTGCTCGTAGTTAATTTTTGAGAGAATTGGCCATGGGTGTAGTTGTAGAGAGAGAAAAATTGGGTGTAGTTGAAGATGATGGTGTAGTTGTGGAATACTCTCTATCTACGAATCAATCTATGAGTGATCACGGGTCGGGTCGGGTTATGGGAAGTGGAAGACGGAGCAACCAATTAGACCAAAGGGTGGATTCTGAATCATCATGCAGAAGAAGAGAATTGAATTCCACTGTGTGTTCAAATTCCATGTCCTTTGGAGTTTATGGAACCACACAAATGATGAAACAGAGAAACTTAACCAAACAGAATCCTGAATTCCCAGCTGACACTCCCAAGGAGATCATTTTCTCATGTCAAACACAAGTCCATTGGTGATGAAAGTTCCTCACCAAACTCTCCAATTTTTCCCTCCTACATGGCTGCCACTGAATCCAATAAGGCAAAGGAAAGATCATTCAGCACACCGAAGCAACGGCCGGGACTCTTCGACAATATTTCCGATTACCATTCACCTTACAAACTCAGGTTCTCATCTTGGTCTTCTTTCAATGGCTAATCCGTTGGCAAAAACGGTGGGTGGAAAGGCAATTCTGCGCATATTTCTCTGGGCATGAATGGTCTTTAGAGAGATTGATGACAAGATTTTCAAGCTTTTTTCTCCGGTTGACTTGTTGAGTTTCTTTGTTTGTAAGTGATTTTGTGGGGGCTGAAAAAGTCCTTCAATTATCTTCCTCCTTGCTGTTGTATGGTAAAAGGATAGAACGGTGAACTTGATACTTGAAAACCGAAGGGGGTGTAACTCCGGGGAGATACTCCGACAAGCAAGTTACCAAAATGATATTGCACAAAGCCCATATCACACACGAGATCTGTTGATGGCCCAACTATTTAAGGTCCTTTTTTTCAAAATCTATTTAAGGTCCTTAGAATGTCTGTCTGAGAGAATCTTGAAGGAATAGTTGGAAGATATTTGGGGTTTTAATTAGTTTTAACCAAACCACTAGCACACAAGTATCCGAGAGGTGGAGGAAAGTATGTTTTTAGTGAAGTTTGTAAGAATGAGAGAGATTCAATCATTTACTTGTGGTATCACCTCTTATTTATAGGCAAAGCTTTGAGTGTTGGACAAGTAGATATGTCACTTTCGACTATAAATAGAAAGCTTCTAGATCATGTCACTTTCAACCATGAGTAAAAAGCTTTTAGATGACCTTTTGATTCCCACTTGCAAGCACTATTCTTGAGATATTTTTCGGGATGATAACGTACCTTCCAAATGAAGGCTTTATACCGCCGAACATGCTAAGGTCTTACCAAGCAATCACACGGTTAAACATGCCAGGAAGGGAATATGCTTGGGAGAGCCTCTGAGGGTCAGCACATGCTTGGCGGAACAACGGAGTGCCTTCCCATGACGTGTAATGATGTTATGACAAACTAAGGAACCCACTCTATTGGTTTTGAGTACAAAAACCCTCTGGACCTTCCGAACTACGGATATTTCCGCCCACTACAGATTTTTTGGTGGTCTTCTGCTAAGCAGTGTGTGTAAATAGAGTTGCAAAGTTTTTATTCTGGCCTCTGGGATTTGAATAGTTTTTTCGCTGATTCTAACATGGCGTGGGAACATCAAGTCGAGTTTGTATAGTACCTTTTCGAGTTATCTAAAATGCAGAGAAAGTTTTAGAGTCTGTTGGTGGGGAGTTGCGAAACAAAGTTCAAATCTTCCCATCGGAGTTCATTCGACTAGGAATCCAGCATGTACCTACCGAGCCCACGCACCCTTGGACCGTGGTATCCAGCATGTACCTGCCGAGCCCACGCAACCTTGGACCGTGGTAAGGAAACCGCTTGTCAATGTGAGGTTCAGTTGGGAGATTCCAGTTCCACTTAGGACAATCCTGCAAAGGCCCGCTGTCCTAAGGCGTATCACCACACCGGACATCGCATCAACTTGCCGTTCTTCCCACAGGTGCACGTTGACTCAGTGCGTGTCGGATTCAGTGTCAAACGGACACCCGTGAGAAGATTTGGAACCCATAGTCGTTTAGAGTTTCCAAGCTCTAGTTGTTAAATGAACTTTAATCAAGCACTAAATTGATTTTTTTTTTTGCCATTATAAGCTTATCAGTTGTAGCTTGATAAAGTTTGGTTTGTAAGTTCAACAAAGTTCAAAATTTGTTCCAAGTAGGTTTGTTTATGTAACAAATTGATCTCGAAAAAGTTTTTAACGAGCTGAACTTGAGCTTTTAACTTGAGTAGCATGGTTCCCTAATTGTACAATATGGAGCCATTAGTTCTTCCAACTGGTATTCTGCTATCTCGAAGAGAGTATTCCAAATAATTTGTCCAACGAGCTTCTGTTAAGCATGTTATTTCAATCGATCGATCGAGAGAGCAATTCAAGATTTCCTTTTTCTTATCAGCAAAATGCCTAAGATTAAACAATAAAAAATTAAGGTTACAACAAGATAATATAGGGTCATGGTACAATAACATCCTCGTCCAGGAAGCACAAACCAATTAAGTACATACAACTTTGACAAATCATTCGGAACACAACTCCGGCCAATCATATGCACGTTGTCACACAAATGCGTCCATTGGTCTTCCAAATAATTTTGCCAATCGATAGATGATCTGCTAGTTTGATGTTGTATGCTTTCCAGCAGAAAGAAAAGAGAACCCCATAGGCAGAAAAATTGTTGGAGCAGCGAAGCCGTAAGGCCCGTAACACAAGCAGAGACGAACCTCTTGTAGTACAATGACATGAAACCACTTGCAGATGGAGCAGACTGGCCGAGGAAGTAGCAAGTTGTACTCACTATCGGACAACTCCAAGATTACATCTTGAAAGATTTGTCAGGTTTTTCTAATGAATTGATGTACCAGATTCCCATGACTATGCTTGTCCCTCAAATAACCGACATCTTAAACATTTCACTATGTTATCAAAAACCGCATCATTTTCGGCCAAATAGCGCTCAGCTTCCTTTCTATTTTTGACAACATCCCCATCAATGAAGAAGTTGTTTCCTTCTTCCACAATGACTCCATGTTCGCAAGCCAAATCCAAGACCTCAGACTCGCAGCGAATGCCTCTACCGAAATTTATCGCTAGTTCAGCCTTCTTCATTGGAGGAGACAGCGTATTTTTCACCACTTGGACACAAATCCCGACACCAGTTACCTAAAGAACACAGAGAATGAAAACTCCAATTGCTGAAAACGTGAAGTGACTGATGAAAGGAACAGACACCTACTTTTTCGTAACAAAATGGAAGCGTAATGAAATCCAGTTCTACAAAGGTTAATTGCAAACCGAATATAGAATTTACCTCTTCTTATTGAACTGGACAACGTTAAAGAATCACATGTCAAGTCTAGAAGTGGACATTAAATTTAATGCCATCTCTACATAGAACTTGCTTTAAACGTCATAATTTTTATCATGTCAGTTTTATATTCATATAACCTGAACCAAACCAACATAGACCAGACCAAACTAGGCTTTGTTTGCCAATCAATCGGGGCAAGCAATATGCTATTCATTTTTGCCATTTTACTCTAACAACTTCTATGTATCCAATCTTCACTAAGCTCCTACACTTTTTTACCACAGCTCCTACGATAAAGGATACATATCCTACGATTTGTGTCCAAGTGAGGGAAGAAGTTAAATCAGCATATAGTGACGAAAGAAGTTTAAAAAAACTCACTACAGTTGGGGGATAAAAGTGAAATCAACCCTCACAAAGAGCACAAAACCGTTTTAACAAGTCAAGAAATCAATCATATCCCAATACTAGTCTAACAAACAAGTCAAGAACTAATCATATCCCAGTAGTCTAACAGACAAGTCAAGAAACTAAACATGTCCCAGCAGTCTAACAAACAAGTCAAGAAACGAATCGTGTTTTCTAGTTAGATTAGTGGGATATGATTCGTAAAGTCAAGTGTCGGTGTTTTCTAGTTAGATTACTTGCATATGATTTGTTTTTTGACTTGTTTGTTAGACTGCTGGGACATGTTTAGTTTCTTGACTTGGAAATGATTAGTGTCTTGACTTGTAAAACGGTTTTATACTCCTTGTGAGGGTTGATTTCATTTTTATTCCCCAACATTGTGATATATATTTTTTAGTTTCTTCCCTCACTATAAGTGTCATTTGCTTGGTCCTTAATGTGAGTGATTTCAGTTTGTTGTCCAATTACAGACCACCATCCAAACGAGTTACGTTAGAAACCTTAGAACAAACACTTTCATAAGAAGCTAGAAAACTTAATGCATACAACCGTTCACACCCACCTTACACGAGCCCAGGGCCCTCCCCCTCTACCACCATCTCCTAACACCACCACAAACCCAATGCATATGTATTGATTAAGATCACAATCTGGCCTCCAGGAGTTAAATTGAGGACACCATTTTAGGTTGAGGACTCCATTTTAGAAAGCTACCGGTTTACCCAACCCCCCAAGCATTTTCATCAACAGTAATTACCGGTTAACCTTATTTTGCATCTCTTGGTCTTCGCCGAATTTGATCAGCCACCCAAGTCTATTCTCTCTCAATTTATCTTCCTTGGTGTTACCCCTACCAATTAAAAAATCCTTACATTTCTAGTTTTTTCTCTCTTAGTCATACCACCCATCCATCTGCAATTCAGCAAATACTCATTCTCTTGTGTTGTCTCTTGCTTGCTCAAAATTCTGTCATGTATAACACCATTTGCCTTATAGCTTTTTCATAACGAAAAATTCTTTCGTAAGCATCCTTGAGTCGCAAAATACGCCAGAAAAGGATCTTATCCTCTCTATTTAATAGATATGCCTATCAATAAAGGTTTACCTTATCTTCAGACCTGAGCAATCCCGTTCTTGAAATTCTCATCCTTACAGCCGCATGGAATGGCAAGGCATTTCCGCCACAAGTAACCTCCTCTGCATGTCCAAAGCCCTTCACAGATTTTACGTTTGATCTCACCTAGATGTCAGTGAGGTGACCAAAAGTTAACATCAGCAGTCACATGAACCACATTAATGAAACGGATCAATGACTTGATAAGTTCAACCTGATTAACAAATATGATTAAAGTCTGAGATTGGCATAACGAAGAACGAATCTTCCGTAGTGCTTGGGTCATGATTTGTGATTGCATGTCCTTGTATTTGTCACCAAGGAGAACAACATCAATTTCACGCTGGGGAACAAGAGCGGCTACCTACAAAAATTAACACTTGGTGAACATCGTATATAGTACAAAGCCAATGGAGGGGTTTGCAGAAAGAACAAATCCTTGATAACAATGCAAGAAGGAGAAGACGAAGAAGAAGAATTTAAGAGTACATAGAGGTGTGTTAAAGCATCCAACTCAAAACCAATTGGCAATGAGTGAGAGGCCACCTAGGCTCATATACTAGGTTTGAAGGTTATATTTAACCAATGTGGGACAAGCACCAACACTCCCCTGCACATGCGACCCCTGACTCGCACGTGGTGAGGTAAACAACTATCAACGAAAAGCAAAGGAGGAACCACCATCAATGACATAGAGTCTTGTCCAAAAGCTTCCGAAAACCTAACTCTGATACCATGTTAAAGCATCCAACTCAACCAACTGGCAATGAGTGGAGAGGTTGCCCAAACTCATATACTAGGTTTGATTCTTTGAAGGGTTATATCTACCAATGTGGGACAAGCTCTAACAAGGTGAACGCTTTTGAAGGGACAATAGCATCAACTGAAAAATTGAAAGCAAGACACAGAATGTAAATTGGAATGTAAACACTTAACCACCAATGGACCAGGAACTATAAACTTGTAAAACTGTCAAATTGAGGGGTTTACTAAAGTCCAAATCAAAGAACATGCACAACCGAAATGGCTATATAACATCCCTTCCTGACTAGGCAAACTATTACCTGCACCCTCCCAAAAAATAGGTTAAACATAGACGCACACAAGACTCCTTGCAGGCTCTAGAGTCTAGATGAATTTAGTAGGCAGACAGTCTCTTCTTAACTTTAAAATCGAACAATAAATAGAAAATTACAAAAGAATTATGACATCTAATTTACCAACCTCCTGTCGGAGTAAATCAATCAGAGAGTATCTCAAGAATTCATCACCATTCCATTGAACTAAAGCATATGACATGGAGGCGGGAGATACCCAAAAATTCCCTTTTCTAAGCAGGTTACGGGATGAAAGGAAAATATCATTTCTAAACATCTTGTTAGACTTCAACTATTTGAGTTTTTCCCATGAGGTATATGTAGCCTGTTTACATGTAGACAAATATTCATAATTCACTACTATGGCCAAGTATAAAATAGAGGTACTATCTTCAAAATATCCAAATGGCATACTGGTTTATTCAGATTAATAAGATATGGTAGTGTTACTCAGAACTCAGAAGCGTTCAAAGGAGATCCATTTTTGCCACAACAACACAACTCCCTCATGAAGTCTTGCCCAAAGAAAACACAATTCCTCGTGAAGAGTTGTCTAGAGAGAAAAAAATTCTCCCATGTAGAGGAGTGTTGACCAGAGCAAACAACTCATGAGAACCCAGTTACAAAACGACAACAAGCCAGTCCCATGTCAATAGTACCCAACATGTAGAAAACCTATCCCTGGTGTGCACGTTTGCTGGGGCATACATAGACCTACGTTTCCTCACATAAAAAACATATACACTCGCTGCAACAAGCCAGAGAGCCTATCAAGAATAGACCCAGCCATAAAGGACCAAAAATAAGTAAAACTGTTAACAGCTGCATCCCGACATGGTTTCTGATAGCATCAATGAACTTTCAAGGACAAGACAATCTAAGTAAAACAACATGCTTTACGCGCTTTATGCACTACAGTAGAAAGTTCCACAGAAGAATGAACCCTATCTATTAAATGATACCTCCAAAACTGTTACACGACTCTCCGTGATTTCCTCACTCACTGAATCGGATTTCCATTGGATGCTTTAGCATAATAGCATGGTATTAAAGCTACACTTCAGAAGGTTTTTTGGCAATACTACATTTTGCTAGTTATCGATTCCGCTTGTTAATCCAACAATACATCTCACTTAATTGTGATCCTCATAGTGTGAATCTCTTGTTTAGCTCTCCCGTGCGAGTCAAGGCTTACTTTCGAGAAGGTGTTAAGAACTTGCCCAATACATGTTAAATAATACCTAAAAGAACATATATGGGAGTCTAGGCAGCCTCTCCACTGATAACCAATTGGTTTTGAGATTGATGCTAGAAAAAA
>BPLS01000705.1:265509-285691 GCA_019656275.1 Rhododendron kiyosumense | reverse complement strand
AAGGAATTTCAGGTTCACAGACTAAGACAACCTTAAGGTATACTCCAGATACTTCGAGATCCCATATTGAAGGCCCAGCCAAGTCCTATGCAAGTACAGAAGAAAATGTCAACGGGAAAGGGATTAGTGAGCCAGCTGAACAACAGGTTATCACCGAGCATAAAAGGGCTGCGAAAATTCATGACTTTTGTTTTGGCATTCCATTTGGTGAGTGTGCTTCAATGTCAGTTAAAAACATGTGATTTCGCTAGCCAAAGATAACCTTTCAGTTATTCATGGCTGAGGTGAAGGAGACTTGTTATGTAGTAATTATGTACTTGTGCACCTTTTCTTTTATGAAATTAATTAGGGATTGGTCCAAGTTTGTTCACTCTCTCATGTCTCACACAACTCAGTAAAAGTATTATTTCTCAAGCTTTATTGAATACCAATACCTAGATATACAGACCGATATGGGAAAGTGACTTTGCAATATAATGGATGTCCTCTATCATCCTTTCTTTGGTGTAATTTTATGTGATACAGTGGTGTGGTTGAAGGAAGAACAACATAGGTTTGTAAAATCTGGTTTAAGGAGGAAAACAAGACCGGCAAGGCCTGGCTAAAGGAAGAAGTCGGGAAACCTGGACTTTTAACTTTCAAAAATCATCTACAACAAATAAAAATGACACAGAGAGATTTTATAAAAGAACTTGATGGGTTGCCCGAGTGATCCCTACAACTCGTGGCTATAAACTTTTCGAATGATCAAGAGACCTGAGTTAATGAATCATACATTCATTTAATAAAAGACCACTTAACCTCGACTAAATAATTTTCATTACTCATGGTTCTGATTGGATCCACATAAGTTTGTTATCAAAATTTAAACGCTATCAACTTTCAAACTTTACTGCTTAAGATTTACTGTGTAATCTTCTTGTGGTATGTGCCAGATCTAGCACAGCACATGTCATGCCTAGCAGGCCAAGATATACAAACTTTACATTTTGGACTATGAGATGCTGGATGTTTAAGCTGCAAGTGCTTGTTGATATTCTCTCTTGGTTGAGTCTAAAGGCAGAACCAGAATTATTTATATAATGTTTAGTGGCAACATAAAATTAGTGTAATGATGATCCATTTTAATCATATCTTGACCTTTTTTCCCATCATAGATCCTTATTTTCTGTGCTATTTGATTGGTTTTAGTATTGACATTATCTTCCAATAGGTGGGCTTGTTCTTGGTGGGGGACTTGCTGGTTTTGTTTTTACAAGAAATCCTACTACCTTAGGCACCGGTGTGCTATTTGGAGGTGCTTTGCTAGCCCTCAGCACCTTTAGCTTAAAAATCTGGAGACGAGGAAAATCGAGCTTGCCATTTATCCTAGGACAAGCAGGTATTGTTCTCTTGTTATTTGAAATTGTGACTCTGTGTATTTACCTATTAGTTTTCTGTTTCGATGCCTGTCATATCTAGCAGAAGAGAGGAAATTAGCACTTAAAAGTTGAAAGTTTGAAGGAAAAGATTAACTAGAAACATGAGTTTTAATTGCATTATGTTTGGCCCTTTGAATGGTTGTTTTATCTGGAATTTTGTGCATACCAGTGGCATTTCTCCTCAAATTTTCTCGTCCGGCCTAGTTTCTAAGATGAATTATGTCAACTATAACATGTGCCAAAAGGTAGTTTTGATGTCCAAGGGCACTGTTGTTTAGGCAATAACTTGGCTACCATCCAGTTGACTTGAGTCCCATTGTGTTGGATGGTTGGTTTCTGGAAGATGCAGTTCTTTGTTAACTTCAGAACATTACTGATTTATACACATGCATTAAATTCAATTCTTAAGTAGTGAATCAACAGTTAAGAACAGAGTTTGATAAGAAGTTGCATTTCCTTCCATTATGCTAAGTCTGTGTGTCTTTGGATGGACTTGGAGCCTATAATGCTCAGTAACACTTTCTCTCTCTTTTTAGACGGTTATCTTGTGCTTGGTCAATGCAATGGGCTCTAGAACTCTTAAAAAAATAGCGCTTAATTTCTCACTCACGGATAAAAAAACGAAAGAGAATGAGAAGGCAGGGTGTGGAAGGCTAGGGTGAGTGAGAAGAGGAATACTACAGTGTAAAATTCATGTCTCTCGGTGGCCATTGACGTTGGGAGGCTAATCAGATGCACTTTATCTCACGAGCTTGTGCTCCTTTCATTAATGGAACCCGTACCAAGCATTGCAAGTCATCTCACGGGAGATGATTTTCTATTTCTCAAAGAAAACTGGAAGGTCATGCATCCTTGGAAAGGCTTTCTCTGGTAGGAAAATGCTATTTGTTCTTTACCTGAGAAACATAAATTATATAGCTTTATTGGCAAATATAGAAGAAAGAGTATTACATTTGAGGGGATTAGAGAAAAAAAGAGAAGGAAATAGAAGAGAAAAAAAGTAGAAAGTTGGTGAGACGCGAGAGGAAAACACAAAAAGGTGGTTGCATAGGTTGTGGGAGAGGTCAAGCGAGACACTCAAGAATGGGCAAAAAAGTGATAGCATGTTAGAAGATTTCCGGAAGAAGGTGACTAAGAAAGGAATAGCAAGTTTGGCTAAATATGCCACCCTGGACTCTATTCCTGAAAGCCCCAACTCCTCAAAATAGTCGGTGTGCATCTAGATTGACTGTTTACTGGAGCTATATTTGACAAACCAGTTAATATAATCTCTTGAAATTCTTATTTGGTTGAGGACCATGTATTTGAGTAATTATGCTTATGATTGATATTTATGTTACCAATTTTTTGGGTTAGCAAATTCCCTCCTTATGATCTAGGAAGGGAGAGATGTGTTGGATTCTGGTCAAATGAGGTTGGAATATCCGGGGTTTCTCTTGTGTGGAGAAGAGAACACCCATTACTCAGAAAAAAGTGAGCCACTGGTTCAGATACAAGATACTATCTACTGCCTGGACAATGAGACATCCAACCTGTGATCGCAATGGAGCTGTTAATGTGTTAGCTAAAAGATGAGATGGGGAATTTTGCTTTACTATTTCTACAATGGATAATTATCCTCAAGACGTTAACTTTTGGCTCATTCATCACTCTTTTATGCTCTGCTACCGAGTTTTGAAATTTAAAGAAGATTCTATGTTAATTAAAGGAAGAAAATTGGAAAAAGTGGTTTGTGAAAACGACAAGGAATACTCCCATTTTATGCTTGATGTTCATGTATATTGGAAAAACAATCTAGAAAGAGTTTAAAATTTCATGTTACTGGTCACTTCTCTTTTCACTTTGGATGTTCTGTTTTGACGTTGCAGTACTTGCTGCGGCTCTTCTTTGGAAGAACTTCCAGACCTACTCAATGGTAGCGCATCCCATCAGCATTATATTTTTCTCTCTGGTTGGCTAGTTTATTTTTGTTTTTAACTGAAAAGTGATACATTTTATGCAGACAATGAAATTATTCCCAGCAGGCTTCTACACTTTCATTAGGTACTGCAATATGTAATTGTCAGCATTTCTCTACGAAGTTTCTTTAGTTTCTCTGTTGAGTTATCTTTGTTAATTTGCTTTTCTGGTCTTTAATTGTGGCAGTGCTGCAATGCTATGTTTTTATTCCTACGTTGTGTTTTCTGGAGGTAACCCACCACCAAAGAACTTGAAGTCATCTGTTGCCCCATCATGATGAGAACCTCAGAAGGTAAAATCATATTTTAAAGTCAAAAATTTGTTTCTTATTGTCATCTGTTGCCCCATCATGATGACAACCTCGGAAGGTAAAATCAGATTTTTAAGTCAAGAATTTGTTCTTGTTGGCTTCTATCCATGGCTTGAAAATTTGGCATTATTAGAATTCAGATGGTTAGTTTCTTTGTTCAAACATCAAGACTGGTTAGGCACATGGCAAACATAGAGTTCGTAAAGAAATTTGTTGCTCAAGTTAAAATTATTGCAAAATCCTGTTTTTATCTAGGTTGCCAGTTACTGTGAATAACGAGTGGTTGATAGGTGATCAAGTAATCTCCACAAGGAATCGGGCGGAGCCATGATTTAGCTTTAAGAGGTGCTGCACCTTGAAAATTGAAATTAAATATGTATACATTATGGTTGAATTGTTAAGTTTTCCATGTTTCTATCAACTATTAATAAGTGAGACCCACTTTGGTCTCTTTCCATCTTCCATTCTACTACACTGTAACTGTTAGTTTTTTGTCTGAGTGGCAGACCATAGGGTCCCCCGACTCCCACCCAACTGAATTACACTATGATATTTGTTAAATGTCATGCTGCCACCTAAGTTATATAGGCCCCACTACAAGCTGCAAGATGAAACAAAACACTAGTTACCACCATGAAGTTCGCAAAATTTTTTAGTGGCCTGAATAGATATGATTACTGTCACAACTCAAGTGGCCACCAATATCTTGTCATATACAGTTGCAAGCCATGTGTCCTGAAGCTGCATCAACACACAGCAATCATGAGAATAACTCTGAATATCTATGAACTGGAATAACAGTCTCTCTTGTGATCATCATTGGAAAGACTATTTGAACGTCTGAATTGTATAATTTGTAGGTCTTAATGTACAATTATTCAATGCAAAAAATAAATAAAAATTCATGGAACATCTCTTATATTTACTTATTTACGATGGGACTAAATATATTTATTTGTTGAAGAATTTGACTGTCACAATTATGATCATCTGGCTTAATTTGACAGTCCATTTCTCTCAAGATATAAATGATTTTATTAGGCACTTATTACTATCCAACAGACTCGATTTTTGGCTTGCGGGTGATTTACACTATGGGACCTAGAAAGTAGATGACTCGGATCACCGAAATGCCACTGTGATGGACCTTATGGGGGTTCACACGAGATAAGATCCTTATCCCTGTTAACAACCTTTAACTACTCTTCTTATTCGATAGAGAATATTTTTTTTTTTTTTGGCGATTAATGTGCGAGGAACGTGGAAGGAGGCGGCTTACAGTAATTAAGGGTATCAGAAAGTAATTTTAGGGGTGAAGATCAGCTAAAATAGATGTTACGAAGCAAATAGTACAAAAGATCAATGGAAATGATCGAAGGTGCCATATCACAAGTTTGTTTTTTAAGACCAAAGTTTGCTACTGATTTGAACGGGTTTCCCTACTTCACTTAGTATAGTAGAGTGATTTTAACCCTCCACCTTAAACTGAAATGGAATGGGGAAACTAGATCGGTTTGCCATGAAATTTAGGTATGTCGTACTCACTGGTTTATGTCTAAGCGGTCTGTGTACAATATGTTGTGTCCTAAAATCTATGCGCAAATGGGGATTCCTTTATCACGGATTTGAATTGTCTGTACGAGTATACGAAATATCTTATGGTTTTGCTTTTGCCTAATTCTTGGTCCATACACTAAGTAGAGAGGAAAGAGTAGACAACAAAACAAAACCAGTGTGCGGCTTTGCTATTCTTATGTGATCATAATGGCGCTTGCCATGTTACCGGCAGGGTTGGTGTTAGGGCAAGAGAGCAAACACACAATCAAAAGAAACAAGCAATCGAAAGATGAGACACGCGATATACGTGGTTCCAACTTAAGCAATTCGACTAATTGTACTCCACGAGATTCTGGGGGGTTTCACTATGATGAAAAAGACGAACAAGTTAGAATAGGGGCTGCCTATCTTTTTTGCCTTTTATATGGAATACAAGAGAAGCCTCTAAAACCCTAAAAACACCAAAACTCGCAGCTTCGCTCGTCCGGACCAGCATCCTGCTTGTCTGGACCAACCTCCCCTCGTCCGGTCTAACTTGTATGCTGCAACATGGGTTTTGCTTCCCCTTGCGCTGGTCCGGACCACCCTAGTCTTGGTCCGGACCATAAATGCTGAAACCTCACAAAACGCCGAATTTGACTTCGCACTCAACAGGTATGAGGTTCTGTTACTTGAGTTCATAGCATGTATATTGTCTGTGATGGTTATGTTTGCCTCAGAAGTGATATTCTTGATGAGATCTGTTTTGAGCCCTTCTGTTCTGATACTTAACCGCTCAAATATGGATTTCAGGCCGAGTTGGAGCGAAAGCTAGTGCAAGCTCAGATTTATGTGGTTTAAATATTTTGGTGATGCTGGGATTGAACTGTAACGTAAAAGAATAAATGCAACTGGGGAACTGTATTTGCATATTGTATTCTGGAAGAAGTCGTACATTTTGGGTTCTGGAACAACGCAAACGATCTGATTACTTTTAGTTATAGAAATTTTTGTGCAAGACAAATACTTTTACTTTTTGGAGGTTAAATTTTCTGTTTTTTTTACTATGTTTCCTAGTTGCTTCATATTTCATTGTAAGAATTTCAATGTATCCCCGATCCCGGGGCGGTATCTGAAAGGTATCCGGATAGATAAAATGGATTGGCATCGTGAAAGGTATCCGGTATCTGAGCTTATTGAATATGGCATTCTGTATGATCCAGTTTTTCTTCAATGCTTTCTATTCAGAAGTTTGTATTTGGAAAATTGATGAGTTGTGGTATCTGTGATGCATTAGTAACCCAGGTATTACAGTATTCGTTAAGACAAGTTTTGTATGCGTATGGTTTCTTGTATTTAAAGTTTCAAACAAAGTGAAATTGTCTGATGACACGGGAACACAAGAACACGCCGGGGACACAGCAAAAATTGAATGATGCCGTGTCCGTTAAATTATAGGAGTAACTAATTCTTTAGGGGGAGAAGGTATATTGTGAAGCCCCATTTAGTCCCACATCGATGGGTTAAAGGAATTTGATGTACTACATAACAGTTTTCGACAAGCTACTGTACAATTTGAGATTTAATCTTTTAAGCCACTTGTTAAGAGTTAGCAGGAGTTGGCGCGGGTCGTCACAAATTAGGGGGAGAATGATAAGCTACTGTAGAGGCTAAGAGTTAGTAGGTGGAGTTAGTAGGTGTTGGTGCGGGTCATCGCAAATAGGGAGAAAAGGTAGCGGAGAAGGGATGGACACATATAGGACATGACAAGCTCGAGTAAGCTTGGCTCATTAAGGGAGTGAAACTCGATTTGGCTTGGCTCGTTAACGCTCAGCTCGTTAAGACAGGCTCGGCCCAATTAAAGAGCCTCGTTTAAAAAATGACTACTCTTGCCTCGTTAAGGGCTCGGCTCAGCTTGAGCCGAACTCGAGCTCAAATGAGTTTGGAATCGAATAATAATAGAACACCATGCAATGAGTTGAGTTTGGAATCGAATAATAATAGAACACACATGCAATGAGTTGCTGCCTGGTATGCCCAACTCACCTGAATCCCTACTGCAACTCCTCCAACGCTTCACCAAACACCCCAGCCAAATCAAACAAGTCCATTCCCTCCTCCTCACCACCGGCAACCTCCTCCCCAATCCACCAAACACTTCCTCAAATCATCTCAAATGGCACCCCACCCTCCTCTTCAACGCCTTGATCCGAGCCTACCTCAACCTCGGCCAACCCCGTACCACCCTTCTCCTCTTCACTCACATGCTCGCCCACCGATGCCCGCCCAACGCCCACACCTTCCCTCCCCTCGTCAAAGCGGCCGCCGCTTCCTCCCCCTCCCCGGCTTCCAACTTGGGCAAGCCCCTCCACGCCCAGGCAATCAAGCGCGGCGCATCGCGCGACCCGTTTGTGCAGACGTCGTTTCTCAACCTGTATGCGCGACTTGGTAACGTTTCGGACGCCGGTGGCCTGTTCGAAGAAATGCCTGAACCGTGCATTGTCGCCTGCAATGCAATGCTTGACGCGCTGGGCAGGAGCGGGGATATAGGGTCGGCTCTCGGGCTGTTTCGGCGCATGGCGGTGAGAGATGTTGTTTCCTGGACGACCGTGATTAATGGGTACGCGAGGAACGGACGCTTTGCGGAGGCAATTCTGTGGTTCGAGAAGATGATGGCGCGCAAGGATTTAACTGGGGGTGTTGTGAAACCCAATGAGGCTACGTATGTTAGTGTGCTTTCTTCATGTTCTAATTGTAATGGAGGAGGAGCCCTGTACCAAGGGAAGCAAGTTCATGGGTACATCATTAAGAATGAGGTGGAATTATCTGTTTTTATGGGAACAGCGTTGATAGACTTATATGGGAAAATGGGTTGTTTAGGATATGCTGTAGAAGTTTTTAGTGGAATGGCAGTTAAAGAGGTGTGCACTTGGAACACAATGATCTCTTCGCTAGCTTTAAATGGCATGGAGAAGCAGGCGGTAGACATGTTCGAAATGATGAAGACAGAAGGCTTGCACCCCAATGAGGTTACGTTTGTAGCAGTTCTCAGTGCTTGTGCACGTGCAGAGCTTGTTGACTTGGGTTTGGAATTATTTCGATCAATGCTGCACGACTTTGGCATTGTTCCAAGGATGGAGCACTATGGTTGTGTAGTTGATCTTTTGGGAAGAGCTGGGCTTCTGAGAGAAGCTGCTGGTTTTATAAGCACAATGCCTTTTGAACCCGATGCCTCTGTCATGGGGGCTCTTCTGGGTGCTTGTAAGGTTCATGGCTCAACGGAGTTGGCTAATAAATTGGCAAGATGGCTGCTCGAATCTCGACCGCGACATTGTGGGCAATATGTGCTGCTGTCGACTGTTTATGCTGGAGCTGAGATGTGGGACCACGCTGTTACTTTGAGGAAAGCAATGGCGGAGGATGGAGTTCAGAAAATTCCAGCTTATAGTATGATCGACTAGAATTGAGCGGTTGCTACCATTGCTCTGCTTCTGCAACATGTAAGCATTTTTAGGATTCCTTAAAGGATCTCATTATTAACCCAGTTTCACAGCCGCTGAAGCCATTAAAGCCCTGATTTTCTCTAAATTAATATATTTGTTGTCACGTTTTATTATCACCTTTTAGTTTGACTGCACAGTGCTTCTGGTTGAGATCGATTTGGGAGTGAAATTCTTATGGACACCAAGAAACAAAGAAGGAAGACTATGAAAAGGGCAACAGGTGAGAGAGACCTTTGATTCTTCAACAAGGGCCAAAACCTCGTGCTAGTTGTGTCCCTCCTCGGTTCCAATCCCAATGAGGTAATAAATACATGAACTGTTTCACATGTACGTAGACAGAACGTATGGGTGACATTTTGTATGCGTC
Source organism: Rhododendron kiyosumense (assembly GCA_019656275.1). Classification (NCBI taxonomy): domain Eukaryota; kingdom Viridiplantae; phylum Streptophyta; class Magnoliopsida; order Ericales; family Ericaceae; genus Rhododendron; species Rhododendron kiyosumense. The sequence goes on along the minus strand of BPLS01000705.1, from coordinate 276,595 downwards.
CTGCTGTCATTCGATCTTCAGTGCTTATTTATTTTCTTCTTCTTTTGTTTTGTCTGTGAAAGTTCATGGATGCAAGAGACGTGAATTACTTGTTCAAAGTGCAAATTCTCCATCTAAACTGCTTCCTCACTGTACATAACTGAAAATATAATCAGGGGTCAGGACTATGTTATTGTTAAGCACTGTTGTGCATGGTTGATTACATTGTCTAATGAAAGATTTCCATATTTTTGGCAAACCTGTTCACTGATAACGTAAGCTACTTGCGTCTCAGTTGATATTTACATAGCTTTTTCCATGTGCAGGTAGCTTTGTTGAGTAGTTGTGGTTGATGATAGTTGTAAGTGGCACGTATTTTCTCTAGTCCTTTTTTATGGCAAGCTCGTGGAATTTGGAAACATCCAGATGGGTTTGTGTATCCGATTTTATGTTTCCTGAACTGTGCTTTCTTACTTGCTTTTGCATCTTCACGTACTTTTGAGGTTTCAAGCCGCTTATGATGAACCCTATCGACGTAACACAACTGAACACAATCTACCCAAGCATAATACGATTGAAGTTATATTGTAAAATCTATTCCTAGATATAGGACCATCATTTTGACATTGCAGTGATAGTTTTAAAGCAACTTATGAATTTTAATTTTAGAAGGGAAGATAGTTCTTGTGGAATGATTATGCACGCGTGTTACTTTGGTTTTTTTTTTCTTTTTCCTTCTCTATTTTCTTGAAGAATTCTTTTAGTGCTGTTTTAACAGCTGATCTACTGATCTCTTGTATAAAACATAATGTAACCGAGACTATGCGGACTTCGTTGACAATCAGGTTTTGCACAATGGTAGGATTGATGAAAAAATGATGTCAGGATTTATTTTCGAACTCCTAGGGGGGTTTGCTTGACTCACTGACAAGGGCAGACACAAGGGGGTGCTGGGGGATGGCCAGGCCCCTGCCCAACTCGAAATACTCCCACTAATTATCTTAGTTTGTGAGGTTAATTTGGAAAAGTCCTATAGGTTCGGCCCTGCAAGTCTCTCGAGTGAAAAAAAGTTCATAATTTCCTATATATGTGTGGAAAAATTCCCTAAAATTTCAATTTTATCAACCATTTTTGGGTTTTGGGTACGATATCAAATTGCGGTTATGTATATATACACACAATCTCGTCTCTTTTTCACAACCAGCAGGTAGCAATAAAATTATTAGTGTTTACTGTTTTAGCATGTAATAAAGTCTACGTTGTGACAAGACTAGTTGTTGTAGTATAGTGTAAAGTCTTAAAGGTAATAGTAATCTCCAATTATGTGTTGTAAAGAAAGTCAAGTTAGGTTGACAGAATAGTCGTAGATAGAAAGACTATGAATAGTATAGTTCAATTATGGGTTTTACCTGTATTGTCTGTATTCCCCTCCTTATGCCTATAAAGGGAGGGCTCCGCTTATTGTAAACACCAAGTCAGCTGAAGCTAATAGTATCAGTGTGTTCTAGAATATCTCCTCTTGTTCTCTCTATATTATGGACTATATTTATTGTTATTAATGTAGAAATACACATCTTGATTCAGGCTTTTGCCGAGTGCAAGTGTTGCGTTCGTCACTGCTCACCGAGGAGCTTTAAGGGCTCAAGTCCATCTAAAGGGCATGTTGGGAAGTAGAATAGGGATGGTTGGGCTGGGTTTCTGATGCGGGCAGGTGGTTCACTGCCCATAGTTTTAAGTTGTTATGACCAACCGTACCTAATCTTGTAAGCCCAGCCCAGTTAAGCCCAAACATGAGATTCAGTTTCAAAGGCAACTTGGACGAGAATTTAGAAAAATTGACAAGTTTTTGCTTTTTTTTGGGAATCTCCTTTTGCATGACAAAAGACCAGAAAAGTGAAGAAACAGTCCATTTTAGCTAGCTACCTTGTAAAAGTACTGCAGGAGTACCTTTTGAATTTGCCCTGAAGATGTATGCGTCAGTGCCCACAATTGGACCAAAATTTGCTTTCCAAGACGAGATAATTGTCTGTCAATGTAGGTAGCTAGGTAAGATGAACCATTCATGATGGTGGATTTAGCAACCAAATCCATGTGGGTTTGACCCGTACATCTATACACGTTTCGAGAGGAGCAAGTTCGAGTCCCTGCTTGAGCTACTTGGTCTGTCGCCACGTATGTGCTAAAGAAATTTGAGTCATAACTAACTCAATTGTGCTTGCAAGGTTCAGAGAGTCATCAACTAACTTCAACATCCTATCATTGAGCTCTCTCTCTCCTCTCTCCTCTCTCTCCTCTCTCTCACCTTTTGAGAAGGTCTCTTCATGTTGGAAATCTTGTGGCAATTGATATGGATATATTTGGTGTTAGTTACCATCCGACCCCACAAGTCCTCTCAACCCTACAATTGGACATTTCTACTTTTAGGAAGTCCTTTCATACTTTCCACTTGCACGTTACAATAATAATAATAATTTCGTAGACCCAAGAAAATAAAATGGATGGACATGATTTTAGAAAATCTCTTGGGATCCCTTTCTAAAAAGAAATTTTGACTATCCATGCACTTTCTCATGTCAATTTCTGTGTTTTTTTAGGAGTAGTCGCTGTTTAATTTGAGGACTTTTGTCAACTTTGTAAGTCATTATTGTAAATAAAAGATGTGAATAGTATTATCTAAAGGAAGTTTTCAGAGGTGCTAAAAGTCCTGTTAGTAGCATTTTGTGAAGAAAAAAAAGCTCATTCGATGATTAAAAAAAAAAAAAAAAACACTTCTAGTACTTTTAACCAATTTGAGAGACTACCCCGAAGTCTTTGTTAGTCATTATTTCGACTCGGACATCTCTGTCCATTTTAATTTAGGAAGTCTTTTCATGCCCTCCACCCGGTCACCTCTATATTCGAACTACTTTTAGTTTAATCTCTCCCGTTTGTAGTGCACTTCTGACAAGTTTTTTTTGTAATAACCGGGTATTCAGGTCGGTTTGCTCGTATCTCAACTAATTCCAGAGCCTTGAAGTTAACGAACGGACAAACCTCTAGCGGCCTCAAGGTTGAAATGTTTAATTTTCATGGGATTCGAACTTGCGACAAGTCCTTCGGTTGCTTTCTTATACCTACTTGCCTAATCATGGGGTTATGTACTTGTGACAATCATCCAAGTGTTGAGAAGTGGGAATATTGTGGATAATGGTGATTATCTTCATGTTTCCATTTCGATAATATGCATGATTAGTATTTGAGCCCCTCCCCAAAAAGCTGGTTGATATTTTACAGAAAAATAGATGAAACTTTGAAGAAATGAACAATGGTGATTGGAGTTTCATGTAAATAGTTGTGTTCTTACTTTGGGAGTTAAATATACAATTTTGATTCTCAAAAATAGGGAATTTGGAAGGATTGAATTTGGGGGTGCGCTAATATGTGTGCACAAGTCAACTTGCATGCACGTCGAGTCGTCGACTAATTCCGAAACTTTAAAATTATTGATGACCGGATAAACTATCACGTGCTTTAGATTTTGAAATGTCTAGCCTTGTAATTTAGTGGCTAAACACTTTTGAAAAGTGGGGTCTTATCCTTTAGAATATTGACCGTACGGCTAATAGAGCTTAATTACCATCATTCTGTCATAGTCTCATAGGCATCAAAGGCGAAGGAAAAACATGTTTGATTGTTGGTTCGAAAGGAATTTTCATGCCACTTTGGAGGAACCAAGTTTCAAATTTTCATTATGAAGAATCGAGCCGGATCTTTAACTTTAGCCGAAGAGACGACCGCATTAATCTTCCCAAAAATTTCAAAATTTAGGAGCCCTTCTATTTTGGTACCCTTTTGTTATTTTCTGGCAAAAAGGACCCAATCTTAAAATTTTTTTTTCTTTAGGCCCCTGAAAGGCAAAGACCGGCTTTGTCTCCCTCCTCTTATAAGACTTCATTTGAGTTTTCAAAATGAAGAAATTTTTTATTTTTTTTATTTTTTGTATATGAAGAAGTATTCAGAAAATAAAGAACCTTCTTTTTATTTTTCCACTTTAATTAAAATGTTACTAGTATGGTACTAGTGATCATAAAATTGGTATAATTCGAAAGAGATACACAATACCTTTGGTACAGATCTCTTTGCAAGTTAAATAGTAATATTTTGATTCTTCAAAAGGGTTTGTTTGGAACTTATGAAAAAGAAGAAAAAAAATTAAAAAAACATTCTCTTCCATAGTTTGGTTCGGAACGAAAGATGAGAGAAAATAGCAAATTCAAGTATTGTGCACAGTAAAATTTTCCTCTCACTTTCCTTCCATTTCCCTCTCATTTTCTTTTCTTTTCTCTCACTCCCCTCACGTCCAAACACAGAGTAAAGATAAGCATGCATGCATGACAGCTATTTTCGTTTTCTAGCAACAGAAAACACTTGTTAAAGTTCAGTCAAAATGCGTTCTTCTTTAATTATATATGCCCTTTTTTTGTTACCATTGGAAACAAATTTTCATTCCCCTCTCCGTCCTCCACTATCTCTGGCCAACCGCACCATTGGCCACCTTCATCTGCCAGTTTCGAAAGGGCAAAATGCCAAGAACTAGTGGTTCTTATAAGTTAGTAAATATGTCTGCACTAATTTACATGCATCTTATTTTCCACTACGAAGGATTCGATTAAGGTCGGGCAAAATTCTGTATGGACTACTACCCTAGCTACAAGAATGGATAAGTACACCTATCACGTTCCGAACATGAAAACTAAGAAGAAACAAATTTGCTGTTCTCATGTCATGTCATTGGTGTAGGACTAAAATACTCCAAACGCAACCCGAATATCCATAGACATGCCACAGTCTTGTTGTGTCCATCCCCGTGCCCATGTCATGCAGTCATCATGCCTGACTGATCAGTCTTGTAAAATAAAATATAAAAATCGTACAAAATATCAGTGCCAATACTTTTTATAGAGTTGAAACAAAAGAGCGTAACTTTGAAATACCAATGAGTTCAACCGATGAGTTCATCCGTAATATCACAATTTTTTTTAGAAAATAATAATGCTAAAACGGTTTTTGTTAGTGCCAAAATTCTAATGCATAAAAGGTTTGTACCATGTGCAATGTACAAGACTTTTATGCATTGAAATTTTGACACCAGCAAAAATAGTAATTTTGGCATTATATGCCTTTTTTTTTTTACTTTTACTTTTGCTTTACCAATTTTTCCAATTGTACAATTTAAATTAGACCATATACTTGTGATGATAACGAAGTTAATTAAAGAACCAACGGTTCTTTTTCCAAAACTATCTATTCAATCGATTGCAGGAAGAACAACTCTCACTTTTTTTTCTAACCAAAAAGAATTTATTAATCTTTATAAAGGATTACAAAGATTAAAAGAAATAAGGGCACACCGGCATAAATCTTTATATGTATATTAATCTAAATGAATCAATTTTATTTATACATGTTAGGATCAAAACACACACACACACACACACACGATTCACAAGTATAAAATAGTAAAAAAATCAAAACAGCAATATATGTAATTCCCCAAAATCAAGTACGTCCATAAGAGCAAGAGAGCAGTCTTTATTATTGATGATCATAGTACATATAGGATTTTGCAATAGAAAATATTTATATCTCTTTTATTTCTGTCCTAATCCGTATTATGGCCTTAATACCCATAATACCCTTTTAACATCTTACCTTGTAGGACTTGAGGGCGGCACAAACAAACCACCAACAACGCCCCCCCCCCCCCCCCCCCCCCCCCCCCTTACATTTGGACCTGTACACTGAGTAAGCTTTTGTTTAACCCCCCTCAAAAACTATGTACTAAAAGCCATTGACTTTTGATTCTCAATTTCTTACTAATACCATAAATTTTTACTCCAATTATAGATGATCGATCTACAAACAAGACTTTTGATCGTTCCATTGTGAGTTGAAGCTACTTACTACTTTATAATCCAATAAGGGTTCTTCAATGGAATTTTGTTTATATACTTTTGATGAGCCCCATAGCTTGGTTGTTATCAGAATGGTCTACCCCATATGCAAATTTTGTTTGCTTAGGCTCCGTTTGTTTCAATGTAAAATGTCTTTCATGTAAAATGTTTTGTCAGAAAACAAATTTTAAACTTTATTTTCAGGTGTTTGGTTGGCACTTGAAAATATTTTCGGAAATCAATAAAATAGTATAGAGAGGGAGGCGAGGAGTTTAAATGGTGAAGGGATATGAGATTATTGGAATTGAATGTGGGTCAGAACTGATGATTAATAAAACTAAGTAGTGAAAATTGCAGTATAAGTCAACCGGTTCATTTCGGAAAACAACTTACAGAAGATTTAAGGGTAAGTTATTTTCATCTAATTAATAAAAAATGTTTTACATGTAAAATGTTTTCCTTATTTTTTACATAACCAAATACCGAAAAATAGGTAAAATATTTTACCGAAAAATATTTTACGTTTAAACAAACGGAGCCTTAGTGATGAATATTTACCTCAATGGCAGGAGAAGTATGTGCAAATTATGATGAGCAGATGTCCCTCTTATGTCTAATCTAATGCATATGTCGTGCTCCAATCTAAATGTCTTTGAGGTGTCGTGCCAGTACCATGTCATCATGACGTACCATACCGTCTTCTACCTGTACTGTAATGCGATCAGCTCAGCCCACTCGACACCTCTGAGCAATACTAGCGTGTAGTAATAAGACCCGATCATACAAGTTAGGCTCATTTGGGCTTTCGTGCCCGTTGGGTGGGACTAATCATACTTCTACTCTAGGTTTCTTTCATCTTTGCCGCCCTTTTTATGCGATAAGAAAAGGAAAAATTACTAATTCATTGCCTTTTCCACTACATTTTTGTGTGGACTTCCAAGTCGATCTCCACTATCAAATGTGTGGCTTCCCCGCACAAACGCATGTTAAAAGAAGGCCCCGGAGCCGGTGCTCCAGGAGCACCGGAATAATCTCGTCAAAGAAAAGGGCGTGTGCCTAAAAAGGAAAATGATGCCTTTGTAGTACTCCTATTACTAGGGATAGGGAGGGAGTAGGGACTCAATTTTCCTTTTGCAAATGGAATGGTGTTTCCTTTTGTGCGCATGCGCACGCAAAACTTTTCATTGATTTTAGACCCTTCAAATCTTCTTGCTTGCCTTTTGTGTCACGTGGTGTTCGCTCGGTATATTCGAGGCGTCTATTTTGATTTTGGACGGCTTAGATTTGTAGTGAAAAGAAGGAGAGAGAAAGTGGTGGGATGAGAGGAGAAAGAGGGTTTCAATCTGGGGCGTCCAATATATACTTTTGGACGACCCAGATGGACCTACTCGGACACCACATGGGCACGGTAACGTGGTACCCACCTGATACCCAAAAAAAATTTCTACCCTTTACAGGTTGCAATAAATGAGTTTTTAGGAAACAAGGGGGTGGCTCGGCCACGTGAATTGGTTCATGCTTTTGAATTTCGTTCAGAAATTTTCCGTACTACTGCCAGCACTATTAAAGTGGTTTCGGATAAGGGAAAATTTTTTCAGTGCCGAGCGGGTATCACGTGGTGCCCGCTCGGCAATCCGAGCCATCTATTAAATGTTTGGACAGCTCAGATTTGGAGGGAGAAAAGGAAAGAGAAAGTGTTAGAATAAGAGGAGAGAGTGTGTTTTAATCTGAGCCGTCCAAAAATATATCGGACGACTCGAGTGCGCCAAGCGGGTGCCACGTCGACAGTACTAGTAACGAAAAATTCCTCTCAGATGAGGTGACCGTGACAGTACTCTTTGTATCCCTAGCTGTCCCTCTGAGCGGCAGCAGCGTGCTGTTCATGTTGAGCAGGGGTCAGTTCGATCTTGCTTTGGTGATTGAAAACATTCATTTTGTAGAATTTATCGAGTAAAACAAGTGTATCAAAAATTAGCTCGATCGAATAGCATTAAGTGTCTAATCGGAACACATATAACATGTCAATAATGGGTTCCAGTGGATTTGATCTACTGTTTCGGATCCATTCTTTTCAAGATAAAAATATTCCGATCATGCACTTAATAATATTCGATCAAGCTAATTTTTGATACCCTTATTCTACTCAATGAACTCTACAAAATGAATGTCATCGGAGCAAGATCGGAGCGGGCTCCACTCGGCCGGAACAACACGCTATGCTATGTTTTGGACCTCAACAACGGGAGTTCGAGTCTCTCAGCAGCAATTTTCTTTTTCTTTCTTTGAGAAAGTCTAGGTACACCAGATGGAATGCGGTGACCGATCTACCGCACGCCTTTTGGGATTTATTTTGGGCTCCACAAAAATATAAAAAAATATTCATAAATTTTAAAATAATATTTTATGAGACCTTGTAAAAAATCAGCTCTAATGAATATCGGTAGGTATGTTTTTTGAATTTATAAAAGTGAAACTGCTCAGTTTTGCAGTTTTGGCCCCTATAAATTCAAAAAGCATATCTACCAATATCTGTTGGAGCTAATTTTTTACAAGGTCCCATAAAATATATTATTTTAAAATTTATGAATATTTTTCTGTATTTTTGTGGGGCCCGGAATGGACCTCAATAGCCGTGCGGTGGACGGTCACCGCACCACATACGCGGTGGTCATAGTCTGGCTCATTTTCTTTTTTGAAATGCTACTGGTACATACAATCTGTGCACAGATTTTGTTGAACGGCTCGGATTATTTGTATGAGACCCGTGGTAAGCCCTACTACAAAATCTGTGCATAAATTTTCTGTACCAGTAGCATTTTTCTTTTCTTTTCCTCTTTTGGGAAACTTTATATCTGCTCTCTGTGTGCGTGTAAATTTTTCCATAAACCACAAGGTATGTATTTTTTTTCCACTAATTGGAGCGGCACGTGCATGACCCATTTGAACACAATTTTTTTTTGTATCGTCTAATGTGGTTCGATTAGGATAATTTTTTTGGTATAGTCTAATGTGGTTCGATTAGGTATTTACAAGTATGAAAAAAAAGTAATACTTTAATTGTATTACAAATAATATATAAAAATTGCAATTTAAAAAATGGTCAATTCGGATTGAGACAAATTTAGTATCGTGACGTCTTTCTTTTGAATGCCAGAATTGGAGTAAGCCTCTATTTCACACACACACAAAAAAACCCAAGACAAAACCTAATTTTGTGATTTTCTATTTAATTTTCTTCCTCATATTTTCTTCGCACAACATGTAACCAAATTTTCATTGAATAGTGCCACCCCCACAGCCGAATCCTAGCTTCGCCACCATAGTACAGAGTCATTACCCTCCTCAAGCCCCATTCACGCTAATGACTATGCACTACAGTTTTTTGGTTTTGTCCTTATTCTTTTCTCTTTTTTTTGCGTTTGTTAGTTTTACGCCAAATTTTTTATGTGATATAGGTGAGTAAAGATGAGAATAATCGAAAAAGTAAAAAAATTTCACTTTTAAACAAGTATTTTGGAAAATATTCAAGAAAAAAAAATCCAAAAACTGACTTTTTGAGCGTTTCTTTAGATATTTCCCAAATTTTTTTACTTTTCTGATTCCTCTTATCCTTACTCACTCATATCATCTAAAAGTTTGATTTAAAACTAACAAATACAAAAAAAAAAAAATGAATAAAGACAAAACTAAAAAATTATTATACATAGGTTAATCACTAGTGTAAATACCCTCAAAATATATCAGCCCAATAAAAGAATAAAAAAAAGAGCTCATACTCAAGTTAATGGGCTTACGTCTCCATCCACTTTTAGTCCCGTCAATAAATTAAAGGACTCCAAATATAACGGCTTTGTTTGGTTTAACTTTTCAAAAGTTATTTTTGAGAGTTAGAGTAGTAATGAGTGGAGAGAGATAGAGAGAAAGATTTATTGAAAATTGTGCCGAGAGTTAAAAATAACTTTCAAAATGTTCAACCAATCGGAGTGAACACTACTATAGTACTAGTACTCGTCGAACATGACATTTTAATAAAGAAGTCAAAATAAATATAAGTAGTAGTACTTAACATGGTTGGGAATTCAATTTCAGTCCTTTTTTTTCCCCCGGCGGGGAAAGACAGACGGTCTGTTTTAGGCATGTTTTAGGTAACAAAGTTAGGCATCATTGGACTTCATTCGATCCAACCCAGTACATAAGTATAATAAATACTGGCCACCAGCATAATAGTGTAGACTTTTGTTTTCTTCTGCTTATTTTAATTTATCGGATCCGGCTCCTCTCTTGTTTCTTAAAAAATATTGAACGGTGCTATCTTGGCATCCTTCTTGAGTCTACTTTGAATGATACTATGAATCGTGCATTCATTTTTACAGCTCGTTGAAACATCAATTCTGTCAGAAATCATGTTGAGATATCGGTATGCGCACGATCGGAAAAATAGTTGTGTTGAGATAAATTGGTTCCAGTCTATTGTTAGAGTCTTTTTTTTTTTCACGATAGAAGTGTTCTAAAATCGTGTACAATTTTAGTCAATGTCCATTGAGAGGAATTTTCGTAATTCTGATGTTCTCAACGACATATAAAGATGAACAGTTTTGATCTTCATTGTGAGCCTGAAAAGGGCTCACAATTAAATGGCCCAACAACACGTACATTCCACTTCCCCTTAATTGGAAAAAAAAACCTCCTCCTGAATTTGGACCTTAATTAGAAGGTGCATACAAAATCATCTTTCCAAAAAAAAAGAAAAAAAATATTGCCTCAACAAGCACCAAAGTTAGTATGAGTACATTAAAATCATTATGTTCTTTCTGCCTTTCATCATTTTCCTTTTGTCACATAGAAAGGAGAAGAGGGTGGATTCTGCAAAGCAAATGGTGTAATGCGCCAATAATGTTTTAATTTTAGGACTGCAATTATCACTTCTTCTTTTTTTGTCCTGCAATTTTAGGACTGCAATTATCACTTTGAGGACCAACGGTACTAAATTATTTTCTTGAACCGCACCGACAGTATTAATTACGATTTGGGTTCATTGAAGAAAGTAATGAAGGTGCTATAACATCAAGATTAAAAGATCCATTGAAGAAATTAAATCAAGTTGCTAAATAAAACATCTCAAGATTAAAGATCTTCAACATGGTAGGACCAATGGAAAAAAGAAGGATTTTGGT
>BPLS01000705.1:253344-265499 GCA_019656275.1 Rhododendron kiyosumense | reverse complement strand
CCACCCTATAAAAAGCAAAGGGCATACATTGATCCAAAATAAGGAAAGTCTTCCTCCTTAAATGTCATGGTGAGTTTTCCATAAAAAGCCTATCTATAGATTATGGTGGTCTTTTTTTTTTTTTTATCGGCAAAATAAATTTTATTAAGAAAACTTGATAAATGGTACATTAAGTCGGGGGTTGGACGAAATAAAAACAACCATTGGGTGGCCTTAGACAAGTTATTAATTCTGCTACTTAAACTTTTAATTGATGTATGTGAAGAGAATGACATGTCTCGAAATTCGTATTTCGATAAGCTTTAGTCCGATTGGACAGTACGAGAAACTAAGCCTGATAATCCTATGTTATAAACTTCATAGAACCAATCATTCCAATTTTTCGTGATTTTCAATGGTTACTTTACAATGTCCATCATTTCTATTTTTTGGGTTTCTAATGGTTGTCATTATAAACTTTCGTGAGGTTAAACTTTGACCATCCCATGATGTTAGTTTCTTTTTATGAGTTTTGATTTTTGAGGAATCACACTACTTTACACTTCGAGTTCAAGTCGAAAAACATTATCTAGCAATAGTGTTTTGTTCACACTTTTAGATATGTATATATCACACACACATACGGACACAAACATTTATAACTTCTGTAGTTTTGAAAAGGAAAATGATGTCCAAAAATTGATGGAGGCACTTCAAAAAACAAAGAAAAGTGGTTTTGGAATTACACTAATATTGGAGTGTCTCCATTAATTATTGCAGTGCCAATATTAGTTTCCTTTTGGAAAACCAAGAAGTTTTATGCTTCAAATTTATTAATTAAAAGATGACTTGTATGAAACAAGGGATACCAATGACTAATGAGGGAGAAAGCCTTAAGAACTTTTGCATCCTAATTCATATAAGGGAGAGAACAATTCCAAGTGAGCCAGCAAAAAAAACAAAAGAAGAGAAGAAAGAAGTCAAATTAAAAGAGCCATATCAGCAAAAAGCTCTTGAAAACAACAAATTAAGCAAAAATATTATATGCTATTTTGGTATAACTTTTTGAGAAATGATTGGCACTCCAAAAATTGATGCAAACACTCCAAAAATCAGTGTATCTCCAAAGCCGCTTTCTTTTGTTTTTTGGAGTGTCTGTATCAATTTTTAGAGTGCCAATATCATTTCCTTTAACTTTTTGCCTCTTCAAGTTTTTTGTGTGGCGGATCCAAAAAAAAGATTTGTGTGTGTGTGTGAGAGAGATAGGTCTCTAAGTTGACAGCTTACAATTAATATCCAAAGGAAAATATTCTAAGCCTAGAGAAACTTATTCACAATTCAACCGTGAATTGTTTCTTTACAGCAGTAATCAGTCGCGATCGTTCAAAACACTTTTAGATAGTTTTGATTAGCGCTGTAAACAACTATTCATGGCAGAGTTGTGAAAAAGATTTTCTCTTCCAAATTTGGGATTTCTCATGACTCTTCAACCTTGTTCCTTTTGCTTTTTAAAAAGCATTTTTCAAAAAATACCCTCTAGATTCTCCCTAAATTCTCCCTATTTTCAACATTTCTCTCTCTATCTCTCTCCACTTATTACCCCTATAATTTTTCAAAATTTTTTTCAAATCCTAATCCAAACAAGGCATAGTGTGTAAAATTTTAACTTCCTCTCGAAGACAAGTCTTTTGTGCTTGTTTTATTACGAACACCATTTTTGCTCATAATCATCAACATTCTGTTTGATTAGCGAGAAAAATAAAATGAAAAGTGAAAATAATAGAAAGTGAAGTGAAATAAAAGGAAAAAAAATTATTTTTTGCTCACATCTGTTTGATTAGAATGGAAGTTTTGCACAAAAAAAAAGAAGAAGAAAGATATCCTTGTTTGAAGGGAATAAAATTGCCAAAATTAGAAGAGAAAAGGTTGAGGAAATATGATATAGAAGGAAGTTAGAGTAATTTTTGTTGATTTTCTTGAGAAAATAAAGTTTTCCTGCACATGTTGTGAGAAAAAATAAAATAAGCTCTCATGCTTCAGAGAGTTGTACAGGAAACTTCATTTTCTATCACTTTCTAAGATATTCTTATTAAGTGAACACAAAAAAAACTACTCCCTTCATCCCACTTTGTTCTGCATGTTTCTTTTTTAGACACCTCAAAAAATTGTCTATATATATTTATTTATAATATTTTATATATTCAATATAAATCTTATTTGATAGATCTCAATTAATTCTTTTAAACAAAGTTTTTGAAGTCATAAAAAATATTATAGTTTGTGAGATATAGACAATTTTTTGAGATGTGCCAAAAACGAAACAGGCACAACAAAGCGGGACGGAGGGAGTATATATTTTTTCTCTTTCTTACATTTTCTACCATTATCTCGCTTATCAAACGGACCCTAATGTCGTCATCTATCTAAGCGATATTGTTCATAAACAATTAACCACTCTTAAAAAATCTTTTTCCTTAAAAAGCTTGATCATCTAAATGCGATAAAATACTACTCTCTCCATCTCCAAATAAATGTTCAGTGCGCAATCCTATGCCTTTTAAAAAAAAACGCATTTTTTCCGTAAAGAAAAAAACCAAAAAAATTTCAAAGATTTTTGGTCCTTGGGAGCATGCGGCATGCCCGAAGCTAATGGGCCTCATCCATGTGCTTGTACAAAGGTTTTTGTTGTACCAGAGTTCCACTTTCATGTTTGGCTTGGCCCTTTCTCATGTCAATTATGGTGCAACATTTCATGGACTTGTGGTTTGACTTTTGTGTAACTCTCGTACCTCAGTCTGTGTTAAGTCCTTTTCTTTGAATTAAACAAATCTTGTGATGGGATCACATTCATATTTGGTCAGTGAGCAATAATTAAATTCAACCAGTCTGTGGGTACCGGCGGAGGTGCACAAACCTGACAAGGAGGGCTCGCATATGAGTCTAACACAAAAGATCCGAACCATTCTTCAATTTTAAGATTTTATTTGAATGGCCTTGCGAAAAATTAGCTTGATTAGATAGCTTCAAGTGCTTGATCTACAGTTGTACCTTCGGTCTTTGTTAAGTCCTTTTCTTTGAATTAAACAAATCTTGTGATGGGATCACATTCATATTTGGTCAGTGAGCAATAATTAAATTCAACCAGTCTGTGGGTACCGGCGGAGGTGCACAAACCTGACAAGGAGGGCTCGCATATGGGTCTAACACAAAAGATTCGAACCATTCTTTAATTTTAAGATTTTATTCGAATGGTCTTGCGAAAAATTAGCTCGATTAGATAGCTTCAAGTGCTTGATCTAGTGTTGTACCTTCAGTCTTTGTTAAGTCCTTTTCTTTGAATTAAACAAATCTTGTGATAGGATCACATTCATATTCGGTCAGTGAGCAATAATTAAATTCAACCAGTCCGTGGGTACCGGCGGAGGTGCACAAACCTGACAAGAAGGGCTCGCATATGGATCTAAGCACCTTTCAGAACACCTTCTTAAAAAATAAGTATTTATTTCACTTTTTTAAATTTAAAAATAATGTAAATGAAAAATAATTTTTTAATTTTTTTACACCGTATTAAAGATCTCAATGAGATCTTTCCAACAAGATCCATATTGCATATTTTTAGATTTCAATAAACCCATTATTTTTTAGCTTGATATTACCTTCTTAAAAAATAATTACTTATTTCACGTTCCGGAACGGAGCCTTAACACGAAAGATCCGAACCATTCTTTAATTTTAAGATTTTATTCGAATGACCTTGCGAAAAATTAGCTCGATTAAATAGCTACAAGTGCCTGATCTACTGTAGTACCAATTTTTCATTTCAGTAGGCTCATTTTCCCTTTCTCTCTTCTTTCTCTCTTTCTCGTCTTAACTGCTCTCCTTTTATGTAGAAGATGATTCGTTTAGAATTAAAAGTTTAATTATTTTATTTGTGAAAATAATTGTGGAAATAATATTTTTTCAAAACATAAAATTATTGGTGATTTTTTTTCTTACTCTAAGCTAATATTATTAAGTGATCACCCATTTCACTTCCAATTAATGTAGGACCCTATTTTCTTAACAGTTTTTGGCAGGGGTCTCGAAGAAATAGTTCAAAAGATAATAAATTTAGGTGAATCAGATTCTTAGTAAGGAGATATAGATAATTTTTTTTCCCTAAACAAAGTTGCGAGTGTTGGAATATGCTCCAACAGATTCAAATTTTTGGTTACGTCCCTGACCTGGCAGAAGAAGAAGATTGTATACCGTGGGGACAGAAGCCCCATTGAAATTCTTTATTTTGTTTTTTTGTTTAATTTTATCCTGTACTTTATATTATAAGAAGATATAATGGTGAAAATCGAAAGACAAACAAAATTTCATCTAGTTGAATCACTTGCTCTTAATCATGGCTTTAACATTGCTGGTTGCACCTACTACTATTAAGAAGACATTTGTGTCCAGAGTCATTGGATGCATATGACTCCACGTACATTCAACAACTCCAAACACAGTTGTGTTAAGATTGCTCATGATAAGGCTCGGGTATCCTTAACACGTATGTAATGAAAAAAAATTGTGTTCTTGGACTTTTTTGTATGTGTAATTTGTATCCTAAAAAATAATGTTTGGATTTGTCCCATTATCTGAACTTTTAGGCCCTTTAGGTGTTTGAACTTACTATTTTATCCGGGCTTTAAGACCAACAGGAGTGGATTTTGTCCTAATGGGTGTTTCTATGTTTGGTTTCTTGCTAAATTTGGGGGTTGGGGCTCGGATGAGCATAGGATTATTCCAGAATGATAAGCTTTTTAGCCTTGGGATCGAGAAGTTTTTCAGTGCTGGGTGGGCACCGGCCACGTGGTGCCGAACACCATTTCATTTGGACGGCCCAGATCTGTTTGGGTAAATTTTAAATGTAAAACTACCAAAATACCCCCTCGAGTCCAAACAAATCTAGGCCATCCAAAACACATTTAATCGACCGAGATGCGTGCTCGACACCACGTGGCCGATGCCTGCTCGGCACTGAAAAATTCTCCGGATCATTTTTTTTCCCCTATAAACAAAGGGTAGCACTGAAGACAGAAACAATAGGCACAGATGCAGAGGCTATGAGTTGCTCTTCAGTTTTGTATTTTGTCCGATGCGGGACAAGTCCATGAAACCCCTTACTTCTCCTTTTGCTTTTCCTTCAGTCCCACATCGCCACTTCAGAAGAAATCAACACAACGGATTGCTTTATAACGCGAGGGATTCATCATATTTCCACTGCGCGTTGAACTAGAACAGTTTTTCCGAACCTAAGAGCACCAAACTTGAGCCCATGTCTTGCCAGCTCGTCATGAGCTTGTGTCACTCTATTTTTTGGCGAGCCAAACATGAGCACATTCTAACGCTTGATTCGGCTTGGTTCAGAACATGAGCACATTCTAACGCTCAATTCGGCTTGGTTCAGTTCGTTTGCAGGAGTTTTAGGATCATTTTTTTTACTATAAAAAACAAAGGGTTGTACTGAAGACAGAAACAATAGGGGCACAGAAGCACAGCACCAAAGTTGATTGCATGAAGAATATGGGAGAGAAGGGGGGTGGGGGGGTCCCTAAAAGCAGGGCAGGAGGGGGGGGGTCCCTAAAAGCAGGGCAGGAGACAAATAGACATGATTGTAGTGGAATGTCAGTGAGCTAGGGAACAGGATAGCGTTTATTGACTAGATAATTGCTCTCTCTGAGAGTATCACCAAGGGAACAAACAAAATTTTACAAATTTTACATCAAATTTATATGTACTTTTGTGACTTGTGTGGTAAGTTGAAGAGTCATTAGTGCATTTGAAGGGCTTCAAATATATCAAGTATCTTAATTCTTTCTTTGATTCCAATGGGACCCTTCGTGCCAAAGCAATCAATCAATTCACCAATCAAACGTAGTAGAATTGATGAGTTAGCAATTTGAAGACTCATTTCTCACTCTTCAAACAGAAAGAGAGAGAGAGAGTTATACCAAAATGGTGCAACAAGTTTGCTTCTTCCTTTGAAGCTTCCTTTGAAGGGTATTTTGATGACATTGCACCTCTGAACATAGATTGGAATTACTCTGCATTAGAAATTTTGCAGCTAAATAAGTCCCATAGAATCATCATCAAACAACAAATAAACATATTATTGATACTACAACATGTGACAATATTACTATTATTCTCCCAACCACCCTTAGCCCTATAAACAATCAGGCCTCTTGACGCCACATGTCGTGTCCTCATTGGCTGCACCTCTTACACCAACACCAAATCAAAAGTTGCTAAATATGCTATCTGACAAGGTCCTTTGTGTAACTCCATATTATTACTGTATTTAATAAGACATCATATTAATTTGGCCTAACTTTGTCATTATTTTTCATTGATTGGTCTCCCTCTGGACAACACAATGCCATCTAAGGCAATATATTAGTGCTAATGTTGGATTATTAAATCCACATCTTTGTTCTTAAATATGTTGTTGAAGTGGATAGGATTTGCCATTTGGGCAGAATCATACCTCAGGAAGAAAACTCAAAACATTTTCCATGACTTTTCGAGGTAAGCCCAAAAAAGTTCAATCATAGTATCACCCATTTCTTGATATGGGATTTAATATTTCATTGATACAGACCTATTGGGTGGAATCAAACGTAAGAAAACCCATTGAGACGGATCACCATATAAAGAGATTAGATAATGCATCATTGTGGTATCTTACCCTGTCGGATAAAATGATTGGAGAGTTTTCAAAAATCAGCGACAAAGAACCACAAGGGGGTTAGCCGGATGGTCGGTTGAATCGTGATAAACATTTCATTGAACACGAATCATGGGCATGGATTGAACACTAATCATAGGCATGGTTTTCGTATGAATTCCGAGAATGGGTAGAAATTAAAGATGAAGTTTCAGACTCGAAATAGAGGGGACATCTGTTCTTGCTCTTGGGAAGCGGAGTTTCTTCTTATGGTTTTTTTTTTTTTTCATTTTTTATCCGAAGTTTCTTCTTATGGTAGATTGTAGTATAAAGGAAGGGATTCCACTTTTCCAAAGGTATAAGCTACTCATCAACTGATGACGTGATAGTGAGGGACAATAGTTAATCGATAATGGTGGAGTAATTAACCAAAAACTACATCACATGTTGTGAGGTCCACATATTTTTTATAACTCTGGGTGTCCGAGTCAAATTCTGCTCCTGAACTAATTCCCAAGAAACCAATCCTACTATTCACTAGCGAGAGTCCCAACAAAGGTCAATCCTGTGTGGATTGGCGACATAAACTTTGATAGCACTTGAGAGATTTCAAACACGAAAACTTAAGAGGGAGAAAAACCCTAAAGTCCACATATACTTGACCCCTCTAATTTATTTGAAATGGTCCTGTTCGTTTTAGGATTTTGAATTTGAATTTGTAAGTAATAAGTGTAGAGAGAAATAAGATAATTATTAAAATCTAAAATGCAAAACCTTTAACTGAACAAGGTACAAATGACCCTTACGGCCGATGTGAGGTACTAATTTTGTGTCGGAAGGAAAACCATGCAAAAGGACCTAACAAAAAAAAAAAAACCAAGGACAAAAGATGTCTCTCGTTTTTATTTTTATTTTACAAAAGGAGGACAAAAGATGTCTTGAATTTTCAATAGTTATTCCCTGATTTTTGACATTTTATAACAAACGCACCTCATCCCGAGCGTATATCTGCACGAACCAATCAAGCGTTCATAACAATGCTAGTTGATGAATGAAATATAAAAATCAACAAACTGATAGAATTGCGGTTATGAAGAAGTCCATGAATAGAGGATCAGTTTGTCCAATGCGCGTGGATCAAACGATTCCGAATGTATCTATGTCGGCATTGTACACGTAAATCTATGTGAGTAGAATTCCTTGAAACGAAAAGTATGGTGTAAAGTCTGGACCATATATTGCATAACAAAACGCACCGAGTTTAATACAAATAAAATATTGGCTTCTGAGTACATATATTCAAACCTTGCCTAACACAACAACTTTCAGAATCCAAAAGAGAGTTGGAGGATAAAGACTGAAGACAATTTACTAAGGTTTCGTGTGTAGCCTTTTTTATTTTCCGATAATTGGATCTCCGGCCCGTCTTGCGCGCATCTTAATTAATTTCGGAGTCTTGAAGTTTATGAACAAACACGTGCTGCTCCAGTGGCCCCAATGTTTAGAATGTTTGGACTCCGCGTGATTCAAAAATGCGATCTCATAGAGGATAATCATGTATTTGCTTTCTCATGTTCACATGTTGCCTTTGAATGAGTAAACCACTGAAATTATGCCAAGATTAAGACACAAGCTTGAAGAAGAAGAGTTCTAAAGTAATCATAGGATGTGATATTATTAATCTCCTTACAAATCCCGAGCATTATCTGCCCCCTGTTGTGGCGTAGGTTTACGTCACAAAAATCGACCTTTTTTACGAGACTGTAAAAAAGGGACGAAGGGAGAAGTATAGAAAGACTGTCTACCTAATACTTTATCTCACATCACGCTGATGCTAGGCGTGACCAACCAATAATTGGACTACAAACTAACTAAACGTTTGAGATCATAAAAAAATTTAAGAGACATATATAGCATCAATCTGGTGAGTGGTGACCAAGCATCTGAATGAAATAGTTTCAAAAATTCCAGTCAAAATTCGCTGGGCATGTCTCTTCCTTGGTAGGGAAAATGGACATGCAGATAGGCTCCACATGTCCACTTACTATGAGTGCTAAAGAGCACTTCTAGGCCACCAAACTATGGATACGTAAACCCAAACATCAAGCGAGAAACTTCAGATACATAAATGGATGGGTAACAAGCACTAGAAAAAAAACAAAAACAAATGGTCATAATGATTTCCAAAATAGTAGTCTGTAGGGCATAAAAGTATCATCTAGACAAAGAAAATATATACTGATATAGGAGTATAAGAGAGCATCATCTAGGGTTGTCCTAGTGCTGGGATCCAAGACTCCAAAGCCAATCTAGCTGATAGGTCAGCTAGGCTTTTTCAGTGTTTCCCCCATTCAAACTGTCATCCCCATTTCCACTTCCCTCCCTTATTACAAAGCCTCTTTACCTCATCCAAGGCCCCCCTACAGGCCCCCCATTAGGCCATTACCACTGAGAAATTATTTTATACTCCTGAAGAATTGCTCTGCAGGGCCACAAAGTTATGTGGCGCTCACATTAAAATGCTTGGAGCCCAGACGAATGTGTGGTGGACCCGTTGTGAAGCAATTTTCCAGGAGATTGAGCATGGGATAATCACTATTTAACAACAGATCCAGTGACCAGAGGAAGCAGAGACAATCCAAGCTTCCATGGTTAGAAAACTAAAACCATCCTTCAATGCTTTTAACAGATCCATGGACCATAAAGAAAAGTTATTAGGTGCTCCTGGTGTATCACCGCGTAATGCCAAATCCCCTCCACAGCCAAACAATCACGTGGAACCTGCAACTTAGTGTTTGAGTCCTAATGAATGTGTGACTGTGAAAGGTATAGGAGCACCAAGCACCACCTGGTGCTACCGCAAGACCAATTGGAGCACCGAGCACCACCAGGTGATACCACAAGACCACTGAATAATTACTACATGCTAAGAAAACATCTTCAAAGTTCAAACTTCTTTCTCATTAAAAGAACATCAAACATATGCGTTACTGGTAGCTTGACTTTCTAAGTATAACTTGATTAAGCCGATTCAAGAGGAGCTTAGAAAATTTGACAAGTTGTAAAAACCTTTTCTAAGCTTGGTTCGTTTACAAAACGAACATCCTTGAATAACACTCTACCGAGCCGACACGACTTCTAGACTCTAGTATTTCATAGGAGATTTTACTCTTCAAGTTAATGTCACCTCTTCACCTACTACGATTATGTATTTTCAAACAATCTGCTCGCACCAGTTTGGCCACTCCTCCTCGGCTCTTCCCTCCACTGCCTCACAACCACTAAGGCACCACCTCTATTTTGCCTCTCCTTTTCCCAGCCGACTTTGACTTGAGTGACCCAAATATTTTCTTGTCAGTACCAGAAGAAAACTAGGGCATATATTATCCTAAAAGTCACAAATAACGGGTCAGTAGGGCATCTCCCCCTACTTATTCTAACAAAGCTAATTCCCGTGACCCAAATATTTTCTTGTCAGTACCAGAAGAAAACTAGGGCATATACTATCCTAAAAGTCACAAATAACTGGTCAGTTAGGCAGACGATGGTGCGGCTAGGGGAGGAGGGGAGGACGGAAGACAAACCTAATCTTATAATGCACAAAAGGGTTGATCTCATAAAGTTTTACGAATGAAATACTGTCCCCATTTAGCTCTGAAATATGAGCAACTCAATCCACATAAAATATATATGTAACCCTTGATTCCAGTTCCTTGAACCCCAAATGGTATTCCATGCATGAAAAGTTCAGCAGCTATTAGTTCCTAATTCATACCTTCTTGCTCTGCCTTTTTTCTCAATCTAGAGGTACACAAATTTGTGCATTCAACCTTAAAAGTCAATAGAATGCATCTCATCATAAAGAAAGCCAAAGATACCCTTCTGAGGAAACAAGCAGTACTCTTTAGGCAGCATGTATGACTCTGAGATCACTTGGCACACTTACCTCTACCAGCATCACACTCGGTAGGGGCCTCCCCCATGGATATCTCCCCAAATGGACCATAAACGAAGAACAAAATGTGGTGCAAAAATACTCAAAAGTACAACATGCTAAGTTACAAGTCTTCATCAGAAGTAGGATATAAAGGTAGATGGTACTCCTGCAGTCACTTTGTGAAAAAATTTGTTGCTATTGTCAATTATAGGAAGCCTTTGCTTAAAATGGCAATATCATCAGGCAGCAAGAGAAAATGTAGAAAGAAAGGATGTAGCAAGTAACTTGGTAGGGGCCTCCCTGGTAATCGTGGGTTGCTTCACCCAATGACCAAGGGTGTCCAATTGATCAACATCCTCACACATTATTAAGAAACAGTACGATCTACGCAAGACTGTAATGCGAATACCTCATCAACTACTACGACCACAACAGAAGCATACCAGAAATCAACCTTGTGGGTTAAACTCATGTGTGCAACAATTTCATTAGCAATAGCAACTGGTACTCCCTTATTAGCAATAGCAACAGCAACTTGAATGCCTTCTCGTTCCCAATTTTTTTGACACACCGCATCAATCACTGTTGGTGAAGCCAAGACTATGACTATCGTGTAGAGAAATATGATACGAGTAGACGTGACAGTAAATATCGATGCACAACGCACAAGTGCTCTCGCTTTTTGGAAGAGGCAACAGGTATGCTGTCTTCACCCAACTTCTTGTGTAGGAAATTGGCTTCTATCCCAGCTGGTCCAGTTGGGAAATGAGGTTCCACCACAGACTCTATTTTGAAGACGGAAGATCCATTTCGTCCATAATTTAGGTGCATCAGTATAGTTCATCCAGGGGGGGGGAAAAATCGGACTGAGATGTAATTTAGGTGCACCAGTATAGTATGGTTTAGCTACAGAATATATGATCCATCATTCATCCAGGACACTCAAATCAAACAGATTATTTTCGCGGGTGATCCACACACGGACCTAAAATATGTCTAACTGATCATCAAAATAGCCCAGGTGGTGAGCTCACGTCATCCAACTTTACGGTCCAGTCCATCGGGTGGAAAGGAAAAAATGCAATGTGAACATGATCAGCAACTACAAAGAAGTTCCAGTACTAGGTGGAAAGAGAGAAACCAGCAACCGTTTGCAACTGTGTGAAAAGGTTCCAAGTATTAGTGGAATCCTTCTCATCTTTGTAACTTCTTTTGGAACACCAAAAGGACATATATATTTATTCCTTAAATAAACACAAAGCAACAAATAGTCACAAAGCAACAAATAGTCTTCCTTCTTTTTCGTGATTTCCTTTATAACACAAAAGCGGCATCCAAATTAATTCCTGAAATAAACAATAAAACAACAAATGGTACTACACTAGTTTCCCAACTGGTATCTGTTCACTGTGCTGCTCACAAGCTTCCCTTTAAATTCTCCTCGCACCCTTCCTTTCCTTGAGCTATTCTAAGCCTCTCCTCTTAGTTTGCTTCTCTCTCTCTCTCTCTCTCTCTCTCTCTCTCTCTCTCTCTCTCTCT
>BPLS01000705.1:216407-228135 GCA_019656275.1 Rhododendron kiyosumense | reverse complement strand
GACTGTTCCCTGCCTATGTTCTAGGTGCTCTTTTTCTGCCTGACTAGTACCTATCGATTTTTAGAACATTGATTTCAACTAACATGAGAACACGGCAAAATAAATTCTATACCAAAATCCCCCTAAATGCCTGTTCTTCTAGTTTGAAAAACTTAGAACAGTTGAGAACAAAAACATTGTCCTGTAAGGTGAGGGGCACATTAGAATGAATCTTACATGAGTTTCCCTTGCCCACAGTAGGACCGTGTACAATAGAATAATGCAACATAATGGTTAGCAAAAGCCTTACAAGAGAACCTCCAAGGGTTGGCCAGGTGATCTTGGCCTGAGACTCAGTTCCCACCTAAGATCTTATGTTCAATTCCTCTTACTTACAACTCTTGGGTCACCTCATCTCACGCGTAAGCAAATGAGAAGGCTATGGGGAGGATTGTAGTGATTAGTCCAACGTGCGCGTGCACGTAAGCAGAACCGGAACACCCTGTGTTACCCTAGAAAAGCCTTACACGAGCCATGAAATTCAGAAATTCTATACCAAATTCTCAATTCTTACCAGTATTACCAATTAAAACATCACTTAATTGGTAAAACCCTAGAGTTGAGATTTGGAAGGGAAATCTATAAAATCTCTAAAAAAAGATGCGAGGTTCAAACTTCCCCAACGATGCCGTATTGTTAGTCCCTTAAATCTCGCGTGTCAAAGGCACGAGTTTTAATCCATCCCACGGTTCGTTGTCAAGTTGTCATTTCTTTCTTCGGCCAAGTTCCACAGCACTGGATCGTTAATTCGTTATCATCCCCAATTAACCAATAGTCAATAGAAACCCAACCACCTTCTCTGTTTTTTAATCCGAACGCAACAAGATCTAGTTCAGTTGGTCACTCTTGTACAATCTTAATTTAGTTGAGAGGTCAAAGGGTCAAATCTTGCCGAAAGCAATAATCGATCGATAACATCTCTCCCTCTTCTTTTCTAGGCTTATTTCTCATGTGGTTTGAGTTCTTGAGTTTAGTCATCTCGTAAACTCTCACACAATTGATAGATATAATGCCACATAGTTCATACTTTGAATTTCTAACATGATATCTTCCGTGATTTGGGGAAAATAAAAACTCCTTAAACCCATTTCTGTATTCTAAATGCAATTCAACCCTAGAGTACGTGGATAGATTAAATTGCAAATTTAGATTGTACTATATATAAGGATTAGCACCAGATTGAATCACTAACCTTGAAATCTCATCTGAGAAACTTTTATCTATCCTGGTCTACAAGAGGGTTGATTTCTTGTTGTTATTTTCTTCGGTGAGTTTCTAATTTTTCGATCACATTTGGATGACCGGCTCAATTCATTTTGTAAAGTTTGCGCGAGAGCCCTAGTAATACCAAAAATCGTGTTCAACCAGATTTTATTAGATATATATCATCGGCACATTTGAAAATTGAAGAAAATCAAAACTGGATCTAAAAACACACTAAATCGAAACCCAATTTTGGTTTTTTTGCAAATTTTCACGTATGCTGATCATGTATTTATTAAAGTCTGATCAACACGATTCTTGGTATGATTGAGGTTTTCGCCGAACTCTACAAAATGAATGGAGCCAATCATTCAAATATGATTGGGATACATAAAAGTTTCTCATTTTGAGTTTTGGCCCAATTTGGGGTGATCACGGAATAAGTTTTTTCCTCTAACTCACCTAAACATCTGCAAACAAAGAATTTCTCCGTTCGTACGTACCTAGACCTCAGACAAAGTAGAAGTCTAGTGTCACCTAAACATATGCAAACAAAGAATTTCTCCGTCCGTACCTAGACCTCATACGTAGAATAGAATAGCCACTTAGAATAATGAAGCAGATTAGATTGTCAAGAAGTGCAAAATCATAGGGATACGATTCTCATTGTATATCACGCTAAAAAGAAATAAGTACTTAAATATGATGTATCCTGAGAGAATGACCTATTTCGTAAAGTAAAAAATAAAGATTTAATGGAAGAATTTTCCACAGGCTCGTTATAGCACTTTTCAAACCCATCTAAACATATGAACCTTAGTGGAAAGTTTCCGGATTAGTATATGCGTATTTCGACTAATTCTATTCTCGATAAATTTTGGAGGACCGATCCCAACACCCACTTGCTGGTCCCACTTTAAAATAGAACAAATTTGATGAATAGCTGATAAGGAAGCAAGGGCGTATCTTTTTCTTCGTCTTTATTAGGAAATAATCTTTAAATCTATTTAAGAAAATAAATGAGGTGTAAGCAAATCCAGACAAATTGGGAAGAAAAAGTGGGATATTCTACACCTCCACGAAAGTGGGATATTCTCATCAACTCTCAACATTTATCCCTCTATATCCATTATTTCAGCACCATACCCACCGAAATAAATCATTAACCCATTGCCATTAATCTTTCAATTAACTCGTAATTAATTTGGGTTTTTCCCAAATGTGGCCCAAACACGTAGTGAGATGAAAAAGGGAAAGAAAAAAAAAAGAGATGCTGCCGTGAAATTTTTTTTTTAATCAAAGCCCATTTCATTAACAGCTAAAATAGGCTAAATACAGCAAATCCATCCTAGAACAGAGATAGGGAACCTACAACAAACCATCACCGAAAGAAAATACTAAGCACAGGTGACCCAGGGGCAGCGATAAAAACCGCGAAAACTAGTGACTAGACTTGTGCAAGACTCACCGCCACAAAGGGTCGGGACACGAGAGGCCAGCCATCTAACCACTAGCCGCCCCGGCCTGATAAAAGAACCCTATTAGAGATAAACTATACAAGCCGATGAAAACAGGAGTACTAAACAAACAAGAAAGACAAACACGAAAATATGTTTTCTAGGTTTTACATCATTCTACATAATACTGTTAAAATACATGATTGCAAGTACATCTTGAAGGCACGATCCATGAATGGAATTTGGGTAAGTTGGATTTTCTTTTTAGGACAATCAGTATATCTAATTTGAGGCATTTTTGTTTCTACACAAAAAAAAAAAAAAAGGAAAAAATGTTTTATGCGAAAGGAATGCCTATGAAAATTTAAAAGGGTAGCTTTGGAAGATAGGGTAAAAATTTCATTGCATTCCTCTGCTATCAATTGTCAAACCAAACACTATTTCATGTGTTAACCAAACACTTTGAAACCCATGAATTACATTATTAGAAATGACATTCCTAAGAATGAATAGAAAACAAATTCCTTATGCTTGATTCCTAGCATCCAAATGGTAGGAGTAATTTGGAGCCCGGGGTGGTGGTGTGCATGGTGCTGTGCAATCTCAATCGTTCAAAAGTGATTTGAATTTTCTAAATAGAAGAATTTTTGTAAAATTCAAATCATTAATTGTCAAAGACGAACGTTCCAGATGGTGCACAGTACCCGCCCCGGGTTTCGTAATTTGGGGTCAACGATTGGGTCTTACGGAGTATTAATAAATTTCCATTTTTTGTATTCCATTTGAAATAATGAAGCACTCCTATATTTAAGTGAGAAGAAAAACATACAGCTGCTTCACAAAGCAACTTCTGAACACCGAATTAAGGTAGCAGACAATGGCAGTCTACACCAACAAGCCATCATTTCTCATCTCTCTCTTCTTCACTTTCTTCATTCTTTCATCTCATACCCATTTCTCCATCTGCAATGCTTCTGAATCTGAAGTTGGTAACATCTCTCTCCCCTCTCTGTTTCCGTTTATCTTCATGTATGTCTGTATGCATCTTTGTTTTTCTGTGTCAATGTATCTGGGTTTAAGTTGATTTCTCATATTCTTATGGCATCTGGCATTTGTAAAGCACCATTCTTTACTCGAGTCTTGTTTCGTTGAGGTTCTTATTTATTTTTTAAGTACTTATATTTTTCACTCTGTTCTCTCACAATATATCATTTTTAATTCAAAAAATAAGTACTTATATTTTTATGTGTTATTTCATATCAGTACATCTCTACTTTTTGAATATATTTTTTAATAACTCACATTTTGAGGACTTCCCTTTCTTTGACTGATGGATTGGCCAAATCTCCCATCATGATTGCAGTATGACTAGGAAATTGCCAAATACTTCATGTACTCTCTTTGTATAATCATCTTTAAGAGTTACCAAGATAATGTGATATCAATAGATATCTTTTCCCACAAGAACAAGGAAATATCTCCCTGCAAGTAAGCACTAAGCACTGGGATTGGCTCTCGTCGAGGTGCCTGTACGCTGGGCCGTTTGAAGATGCCCAAGTACATTGCTACCATAGATAATCAAATCTGACCGTTCTTGTTTGTGCAAAAGTTCATGGATTGACATATGTGTTTACAACATGTGCCCTGTGTACAGATATATCCGAATTGCGATCCCTGTTCCGGTTTTACCAACACTAGTTCTCTTCACTGTTTGTTCACTATATAAACTTGTCAATTAAGTGACTGTTGCCGGATACGGATGTACATTGTACATTTGATTCGTGTATTTTTCCCCGTGACATCAGAAATTCTGGCCATCCCGCTGTATTCAAGGTTGCTTTTGCAAAAACATCATTGATTTGTTGATTGGGAAGAAAAAATGTTATAAAGGCACGGCTCTTCTTGTGCGAGTAGTTATGAATATATGTCTCGTTCTTCCTACTATTTGGTTGAAGACAGACAACGCAAAAGTTTGTTTTATTTAATCTCATTACTTTTTCAACAAAATTAGAGAATCTTGCTAATATAGGAAATACATTTATATGGTTGACCACTGTTTAATTTCTATCTGCATCTTTTCTTGCCTTTTGTACAATTCTATTTTTCTCTTTTGGACTCTAATTTGTTATTGTGCCATGAAATGTGACAGAGGATGAAACACCTTTCGCCTATCTGGAGGGAACTGGAAAAGGACCTAGCAAATGGGGCCAGATCAATCCGCTTTGGCAAGTTTGTGAAAAAGGAAAATTGCAATCTCCAATCGATTTTCTTGACCAGAGAGTTCAAGTTGTCCGCGATTTGGGGGAATTGAGAAGGGATTACAAACCAGCTCATGCCACTATAAAAAATCGGGGACATGATGTCACTGTAAGCTACGATATGGTTTTCATCGTTTCATGTATGTTTCCATTTTACAAGCATGTGGACATCCTTCCTGATCATATGAATAGCACTAAGCTAGCACATGTTTTTTTACCGTATGGTTTTTCATTTTGCATGTAGAACTTAGTTGCATTTAGATATCACGGTTCAGTCTACCAATTGATGGATAGAAGTACCTTGAAATTAGTCCATGAGTAACTTGGAAATTTGGATCGTGCAAAGCTGGCCATTGGTGTAATTCAATTCGGATGATTTGAAGGTGTGACTGTAAAGTGGGGAAGTATTAGCAATGATGATAAGATATTTGGTCGGATGATAGTTCGTTACTTGAGTCCATGAATCACGACATTTGCTGTTTCTGAACGGAGAAATATCTATCGTGCTCAAGCAAAGAGAAAAGCAACGGATTGGATCAGTGTTCAACATAGTTTCTAGCGATTGAAAATGCCAGTTTCATTCTCCTTTGGCCCTCCGATAATCTGATACATGTATTCTTTCAGGTGAGATGGAAAGAAGATGCAGGAAAAATTATCATAAACGGGACCGACTTTAAACTGTTGCAGTGTCATTGGCATTCTCCTTCTGAACACACCTTCAATGGAACAAGGTTTCTTTAACTGTTCTTACGAATAAATTTCCTTTTTTCCCCCATTCAGCAGTATTTCCCAAGTTCTACCATTCGAAATAATTGTGTATACAAATCGCCATCGGTCCTTCTTCCACCTAAACTTTTTCAGGTACAATTTGGAGCTTCACGTTGTTCATATGAGTTCAAACGGAACGATAGCTGTTATTGGGATTACTTACAAGTATGGCTGTCCCGATCCTTTTCTTGCAAAGGTAATGAGATTAGTTAGTCTTGTACTCTTATTCCTTCGATTCTTGGGGCCACATGCTTGTATGCCGAATTATGGCACGTGATATACGGCAGCTTAACTTTTACTTCCTTCCACAAAATTAACTACCTTTTTTTTTTTTTTGAAAAGTCAATCAATTCATTTCACTACCCGAAGGTAAAGGCTCAAAGGCTACAACGATTTCATCAAAGAATACAGGAATTGCCGAAGGCAGACCATACATAAATGCAGGGCAATGAACCCGTCTCCAATATTAATAGTAGAGCTCAGAGGGACACTCAGCTCAAACCATAACCATAAACACGAATGAAATCAACACCCAACCAGAACAAAATAAACTAAACAGATTGAAAACTTATTCGCCCACCTACCACGCCCACTGGATCTGGAAAACCAGACCAGGACAGTCACTGGACCGGGGAGACCGGCCGGGAGAAAACCAAGCCAAAGACAGCCGATACTGAAACCTCCGACCATGGAGCTATCGCCAGCGAAACGCCACCCCGTAAGCTGAAGACTTATTGCCGGAGGGAGCCAAGCCACCATACTTCATCTCTCCGTCAGTGCTATCCCAAAAACACACCATACTTCATCTCTCTGTCAGAGCTATCACAAAATTAACTACCTGGCGTAGTAATTTTCTGCTTGAAAATACCTGTCCTCTATTTGCATACCTTAATTTGATATGCTGTAGTAGGCCTTCATGGGAGATGATTCGAGCCCATAACACTCCACAACATGCATTAAGTCTCCCTATAACTGTAAAAGTGTTAAAGCAAAGAGCTGTTATTGTCAATAGCTCGCAATAAAAATGTCTAAATCGGGATGAACCGAGTAAATTTTTTCTTCCATTAGTTTGCTGTTCCACATTTACGTACCTGGAAACAGTGCAACTACAGCTGTTAATCGCAAAATTCATTTACAAGGAGCAATCGAACTAGCAGGTTTCGTTGAAACTATCGCTTTCTCTTCACAGATATGAAGATCAGTTAGTTTCAACATTTTAATGCTGTTTTTAATTTATTCTTTCCAACAGCTCGTAAGCCAAATCAGTTCAATTGGGAAAGAAGAAAAAGACATTGGGATTGTTAATCCTAATGACATCAAGTTTGGAAGCCAAAAGTACTACAGATATATCGGTTCTCTAACAACTCCTCCATGCACAGAGGGTGTTATTTGGACAATAGTCGAGAAGGTTCGAGTTTTTTCACTTCTATTTTTGTTGGCGAAAGAAGGAAAACATAAGGAGAGTTTGAACCAACTTCACTGCCCATTAATGTACAATTTGCATTTTGTAGGTGAGAACAGTTTCAAGGGAGCAAGTTCAAGCATTAAGGGATATTGTCCATGATGTAAGTGCTTACGACTTGGTTACTTTCATTAATTTATCTACACGAATCATGCGTGCTTTTATTTCAAAATTCGAATTTCAAAATTTGAAAGTACTCACGAAATGCTTCAAGAGAAGCGCTGCTACATTCTGGAGCAAAATTTATTACCTTCCCTTTTGCCTCCACGAATACAGGATCCGATCACAGCTTACTTGCCTCTTGTATAATCGTGTAGAAGATGTCTCTGTCGTTCTGACATATCTTTTGTTAGAACAATATCTTCCATTAACAGCGGAGCATTTCAGAAAAAACGTACAAACTCTTTCGCAAACAGATGTGGTTTGGTACTACACTACTACTCCATCAGTTCCTCTCACATCAGAGGATGATGCTTCTAATGCATCTTTGGCAGATAACAGTTTGTTATAATTCCTTTTTGGTTAACGGTACCGAGTAGTTTTTTTTGGTTGGTAATTGGTCACACTTCCATCTCCCGTTGAAAAATAAATCTCAAAATCGGAAGAAAAGGCACGAATTGATGTACATTGTTTCATGTCTAATTTCTTCTCGATCCCGTGGTTATTGAACAAATTGATGTGCACAACACTCTATTCTACAAACATTTCTCCTTATTTCGATTTTGAATGGGGTTTTGGTTTCATTTTTCAGGGATTTGAGGCAAATGCGAGGCCGACGCAACTGCTTGAGGGAAGACCAATTTTGTTGTATGATCCCGGCGTCAAGGAAGGTTCCAAGTAAAAATAGATAGTAGCTTTTGGAGGGAAAAACACAAACTCCATTTTATAACTAGATTTTCTACATTTAATAATATGTGCAACATTTAATAATATGCGTGTTAATGACACAATAAGACTTATTAAGGTCCTTGTGATGCATTCTCGGATACTCCTTGAAGGATCGACGATACTATTTGAATCATATCAAAAAAATTCATGAATTGACATCGATGATACTTTTAGTTCAATTGCTTTTTATAGCTTGGCTCAGATACCCCTATTTGAATTGCCACCCAGTGTACTTAATTTGAACTTTTCACCTAAATCTTGAACATAGAATTTCCATGTCATTGGAGTCTAGCACATGGACTTGCATGTTCTATTTTCTCTATACGAGTCTGAGAAGCCTTTCCCCTAATTGTCAATTAGCTTTGCGTTTGAATTCTTCAACATGGTACCAAATGGCTTTGTGCCATTTTGGACGACAGTATCTATCTCTACGGTGATTGATTCCCCATTTCCTTGTAACTAAAAATGCACCTTGTCAGGTTTTGCGCGAGGCTCTTTTTTTCAATGATCATTGGTTGTGCATTTGTAGTTCAAGAAAGATAGGTAGTAAATAGGGTACACATTTATAACGAAGTTTGGCAGGAAAATGCGATTATTCGTAGCGTTTTCTTTACACGCAGAAAGCATAACCTATACTCGAAAGAGTCGTGTGATCACATCGACCAGACTCCTATCGAAAAGTTTTCAGAGAAACCTCTGAGGAAGGGCAAAACAATCAGCATGAAAGATTCGTAACTGAAAGTCACTGACCCCGAATACATAGCGTCCTTCTCGTTGAATTTCTACGTCAGTCAATCCCTGCAACACACATGAATCGCAATCAACGCACGTACGCGATTGAAAATTAGCACTCTGTGGTCATACTCGGTTTTAATCTGTCCCTTGGAACAGCGCGCAACAATCACCTCGACCTCCATTCCCAATCTTGCCACATTGAGACTGCAGCCAGCACATTGTTAATCTAACCCCGTTCGGAAGGTGGTATTCGATCCCTGTACCGTGCTCACCATTGGGGTGTTTGACAACGGAAGGTACAAGCACGATGAAGCCGGGGAAGTAAAGGGATACGAATCGTGTGTACATAGATTCATATTCGCTTATGATGTTGCTTCCCGATGGGGCTAAGAAGATGAGAGAGATTGAGGCCCCGTTCCGGTTTCTTAAAAAAAAACTTTTAGAAAAAGAAAGTAATTCTAAGCTCAAAAATTATATGTTTACATAAATAATTTTTCTACCAATATCGATCTTATTTGATAGATCTCATTGAGATCTTTTAAATGGTGCAAAAAAAATTTAAAATTTTTTTTTTTCATTATATTTGAGTTTGAAATTACCTTTTTTTTTAATTTTTTAAAGAAGACTTAAAAAGAAAGCGGAACAAAATACCTGAGATTTGCTTTGAGGTTCACATATTCGCTTAGTGCTTTGAGATATGTGATGGCACGTAGTATTTGGTGTGCAAGCTTTTCAATCCCTTATAAATCATCATCTCTTTGTTTCCGTTGGGTGGTTGGTATCAATTGGATTTGGAGATTGTCTCAATTTGGAATGTCATTGGCTTATTTTATGGTCGAGTTTCGTTGTTTGGTGGAGTGCCTCTCGAGGCATGGGTCATTTGCTAGTTATCATGAAAATTGAATAGGAAAAGTAAAGTAACACACCTTCCAAACATAACTTTGGACACAGTTACGATTTATTTGTGTTTGGAACATGTGCCTAACGGCTCTGGATGCAATTGAGTTCAGATGTTTTTTTTTTTTTTTTTTTGGAACATCGTTCAGAGTTGTGTTGGTATCATTACTTAATTGGACGCTATGGCTCCATTCTTGTAGTAAGGCTCCGTTCCAGAACACCTTCTTAAAAAATAAGTACTTATTTCACATTTTCAAACTAAAATATAATGTAAATGAAAAATAATTTTTCAATTTTTTTTGCACCGTATTAAAGATCTCGATGAGATCTATCAAACAAGATCCATATTGATAGAAAAATTATTTGCGTAAACACATAATTTTTGAATTTGAAATTGCCTTCTTAAAAAATAAGTACTTATTCCTCTTTCCGGAACGGAGCCTAACTTTTTTGTTCTAATTTTTGGAGATAATTATTCGTCTTGATGAGATGAATAAAAAAAAAGATATAATAACGTGGATCGATGTTGAAAAAAATTAATATAAAACAACACTTAAGACAAAAAGACAGTTGTTTCATATTCCCTATGTTCCAATTTGTTTGTCTATTTTCGACATACGTGTCCTTTAAAAAAATTGTCTATATCTTACAATCTATAATGTTTTATATAATTTTGAAAACATTATATTATAGAACTGATTGAAATATATCAAACAAGATCCGTATTGCATAAATAATTCATTATAAATTGAAACATAGACAATTTTGTCAAACGTCCAGAATAATGAAAGAGACAAACAAATCGGGACAGAGGGAATATTTAGTAAATTTCTTTTGCTTTTGGTTGTAAATTTCAAAATTTTATAGTCGAAAGGATGATTAATATAATAAAGACTAAATTTTCAGTGAGAGATCCCGCATGAGCTTACCGTGTGGGACTCCCCTTTTCCGATCAAATTGCGATAATCCGAGTCGTTCAATGTGTTCAGAATGTGATTTTAAGGGTACCCGAATCAGCAAAAAAAATGATCAGAAAGGACTTGATCCGTGCAGTTTTTTACTGAACTGTTCAATAAAAAACTGTTCAGATCAAGCCATTCCCGATCATTTTTTTTTGCTGATTTCTTACAGGTACTCTTAAAATCACGTTCTGATCACTTTGAACGGCTCAGATTGTCACAATTCAGTTGGGAAAGGGAAGTCCCGCACGGTAAGCCTGTGCGGGATCCCTCACTGGAAACGGACTAATATAATAAATATATAATGCAAATTTAGCAAAGATTCAGAAAAAAAAACTAATAAAACATATACTCCTACCATACAAAACAAGAATACAAAAATTTAAGAAGAATGGGGCCTACGAGATAAACCAGCCATCCAACGGTTCCAACCGCACCACGTGTACGGTACTGGTAAGTTCTGTAGGAGTAATTCATACACCTCACCACACCCAAGAAAATCCATTCCCTCTCCGCTTTCTCTTGAAACAATTTCCGCACAGAGAACAACAACAACAAAGAAGCTTGAATAAAACGGGGAGCGCACGTTAACCCAAGTCGCCCCCACAGCGCACTATAGCACACGTAAGCAATGGCCTTCACCTGTGTCTACGTTTCTTCCTCCCCCCCTCTCTCTCTATCCCTACCCTTATCCTGCGCGGCAGCAGTCCTCCTAAGTCCCTCACGCTTTCTATCTCCTCTAGGGTTAGGGCTCTCTCCCTTCCCAGTGGCCACAACAAATTTCTTATCCCCCAATGCTCTTCGGATACTTATTGGGATTTCACTCATTAGGGTTCTCTTCTCCTCCTTATGGACGGCGAGCGGCAGCCGAAGAGCTCGTTCTCCTACTCGAATCTCTTCAATCTTGAGGTATTTGACATGGGTTTTCTCTCTTTTCAATTGGGTTGTTCTTGTTTTCTTCAATTGAGTTGTTTTTTTTCTGTAGAAAGCTAAGGCCTTTATGTTATTCTGCAAATTTTTACTCGTCTTTTCTAGGTAATTCGAATTGGGTATGTCTAATTT
>BPLS01000705.1:203985-216007 GCA_019656275.1 Rhododendron kiyosumense | reverse complement strand
TTCTCCTTAAACTTTTGAGTGATTTTTCGTTTAAAGTATGTATTTTTTTGTTTCTGGGTTGTGTTGTAGTCTTTGATGAACTTTCAACTACCACAACAAGATGATGATTTTGATTGTTATGGGAATAGTAGTCAGGATGAGAGCAGAGGTAGCCAAGGTAGGCACTTTGATTCTTCAAAGTTTTCAATTTTTTTTTTTCCAGTCTTTATTTTGATGGTTTGCTTTTTCACTGACCAATTTGGATTTTGTTTATATTCGCCATGTCTCCATTTTGATATTCAAGTATCGCGATTCAGTTTGTTGTTTTCAGTAGACTTGATGATCTGAGCTAGTTAAGTCTGAACTTATGAATCTGTTTTTTGTCGGTTACAAGTAGGCGGAGTCATGGGAGACCGTAGTAATGGGATCATGTCAAAGAGGGACTTGAGTTCGGCTAAGAAGAAGAAGCAGACCACATATGGTAGCGAGGACGAAGAGGACAGCAGTTACGGCGTCCGTATTACAGAGGAGCGGTACAGGGCAATGCTTGGAGAGCATATTCAGAAGTACAAAAGGAGGCCCAATAATTCTTCTACGACTCCTTCATCTACCCGAATTGGGATTCCGGTCCTTAAAAGTAGTTCCAAGGTTCGAAAATCTGAAATAACATCAGATTTTCTCAACAATGGTGGTTCTCAGAAGCTGGGGAACCATCATGAAGCAGATTTTGCACCAGAATATGGCATCGATAGGTTTTCTTCTTCCCTGAAGTGAAATCTTGTTTGAATGATGAGATATTTGAAAGACTAGTATTCCGGGACCTCTGAATTTTTTTCTTTTTTCTTTTTTGTTGTTGTCAATTGCATGACATTTGGAAAACATTTTGCAGATCAATTTATGAGCCTGCTTACCTGGATATTGGGGATGGCATCACTTATAGGATACCCCCAACCTATGAAAAGCTGGCGGCGTCACTGAACTTGCCACGTATGTCAGATATCAGGGTAGAAGAATTTTACCTTAAGGGCACTCTTGATCTGGGGTCATTGGCTGCAATGATGGCAAATGATAAGAGGTTTGGGCCCGCAAGCCAGGCAGGAATGGGTGAGCCCAGGACCCAATATGAATCACTTCAGGCTAGATTGAAAGCCATGTCAGTTAGTAACTCAGGTCAAAAGTTTAATCTGAAAGTAAGTGACATTGAGCTGGATGCATTTTCCATCCCTGAGGGGGCAGCTGGAGGAATAAGGCGATCTATCTTGTCGGAGGGTGGTGTTTTGCAGGTTTACTATGTGAAGGTGTTGGAGAAAGGTGATACATATGAGGTAAGCATTTTCTTTGAGTTGAAATAAGGTGATCACATTTGGTTTTCCTATTGGAGAGTGATGTTGGCTGGTTTTCTTATTCGGTAATATGGAATTGTTGCGTGACAGATCATCGAACGAAGTCTACCTAAGAGGCAGAAGGTGAAGAAAGACCCTTCTATGATTGAGAAGGAAGAAATGGATAAGATTGGGAAATATTGGGTTAACATTGTTAGAAAAGACATACCGAAACATCAGAAAATTTTCACAAACTTCCATAGGAAGCAAGTAGCTGATGCCAAGAGGTTCTCTGAGACTTGCCAAAGAGAGGTAGATATAGTCATCTGGGCCTCTGGGGCCGCTTAGCTTACCTATCTTGTGTTCATATTGATATTTTTGAACTCTAATTTAGGCTACAGACAATAATAGTTAGTATTAGTAGTTTTCATGTTTACGGTATACCGATTAGTTGGGTTTGTTGTTCTATTCTGCAAGCTTATTGGTTTGTTTTCTTTTACAGGTGAAAATGAAGGTGAGTAGATCCCTTAAATTGATGAGAGGGGCTGCAATTCGCACAAGGAAACTGGCCAGAGACATGGTGTTGTTCTGGAAGAGAGTTGATAAAGAGATGGTACTCTTCTTTTTCATCTGTTAAATTGCGTGGGATAGGGCTCATGTTTTGAAGGAATCCACTAAAAGCCCATGCATATGAATGTAGTGTTTTATATTTACCCGGTGTCTTTATTTATATGGTTTCTCAGTGTTATGCGAATGAGTCTACATATAATCCTGACTGAGTTAATTTTATTGTCATATACTTGCCAGAAAAAGGAGTGTTATTTAAGTTTGTGAATTTTTCTACCTCATCTCAATTGGGATTTGAGATCAGTGCCTAGTACTTCCTGTGCTTTTCTTAATGACCTTCACATTTGTCAACTTTCTGACATATAATCTTAACAGCTGCTGTAGAACTCAACCTGGATTTCTGGGGACATTTTTTTTATGGGATTTAAATTCTCCTTTGTGTGATTGCTCGAAACCAAGAGAATATTAGTTTTTGCAAAAAAAAGGAAAAAATAAAGGTAAACAGCAAGGACTATGAAGAGAAACAGCATCATTGTAGAAGGAATGTGTGGCAACTAGGTTGGCATGCATTCCCTAAAAATCATATGGCCTCCTGAACGCAAGATTTGCAACATCAGCAAGATGCTAAACTGATTCCTGACCAACCTAAAATGTTCGTACAAGAGAACCCAAAGAAGCCCCTTTAACAAATCAAATTCCATCCTCAATTCCACCACCAATTTACTGCTGCAACTGGGGCTTTGAGTTCATACAACTTACTTTTGGATGATTTTGCCAGAAATATGTGACCTTTCTTTTTTCAGGCAGAAGTGAGGAAAAGAGAGGAAAGAGAAGCTGCAGAAGCTTTAAAGCGTGAACAGGAGCTTCGTGAAGCAAAGAGGCAACAACAGAGGCTCAATTTCTTGTTGTCACAAACAGAACTCTACAGTCATTTTATGCAAAACAAGTCTGCTTCACAATCCTCTGAAGTGTTGCCTGTGGGCGATGATTTATTGAATGAGCAAGAAATGCTTTTGAGTTCTTTAGAAGCTAAGCTTGGAGAGGAAGAAGATCCTGAGGAGGCTGAATTGAGAAGGGAAGCATTAAGAGCTGCTCAAGATGCAGTATCCAAGCAGAAAAAACTGACGAGTACTTTTGATACTGAATGTTTGAAGCTGCGGGATGCTGCTGATTTGGAGGCCCCTCAGGAGGATGCTTCATTTGCAGGGTCTACTAACATAGATTTATTGCATCCGTAAGTTTCCCTGCTTCCGCTACATCACTCTTTTTTTCCCCGTTAAATTTGTAGGATGTTAGAGGCATTTCAACAAGGATGAAGTCAGGAAAAAATTAAATAAATTGCTAACATAAGCACCATGCCATAAATTACAAAAGAAAAAGGACTCCATCCGTTGCTTTACCCCGGGGGATGTAATTTGTGTGATCTATGGTGGAAAATCAATGATAGACATTTACACCTCTCATGAATAGAATTGGTGCTATCAAACAATATACAACAAATTTGGGGACCATGGTTTGTGGTTTACAATACTCGTGAAATAGTGGGTAATCAAAAGGATTTTCAAGAACTTAACAGAAAGTGTGTGCAAATTTTTCCTGTAGCATTTCAACGTTTCCTTCTGTTAGTTACTGAATTTTGCCTTTACAATGCTGTCAGATCGACTATGCCTATTAAATCATCAGTGCAGACACCAGAGTTATTTAAAGGTACCCTCAAAGAGTATCAGCTGAAAGGTCTTCAGTGGCTGGTAAATTGTTATGAGCAGGTATTGGGACTGGACTAGCTGGTTTCTCTTTGTAAACGCTCCCATGTGTTTCTACGTGGCTGCTAACTTCAACTGGTCTGTCGTGATTTAGGGTTTGAATGGTATACTCGCTGATGAAATGGGCCTGGGAAAGACTATCCAAGCCATGGCTTTTCTGGCTCATTTAGCTGAAGTAAGTTCTTACTTTGTTACAGCCTCCGTCTCAAAGTGTTATTCCTTGTTGGGAGAGAACTTTTTTGGGGGGCATATAGTTAATGCTGCGGGTTGTTTGTGGTAGGACATTTCTAACAGTAGCTTGGTTATGCCGCGCAGGAAAAGAATATATGGGGGCCTTTTCTTGTTGTTGCACCTGCATCTGTCTTAAACAACTGGGCTGATGAAATTGGCCGTTTTTGTCCTGACTTGAAAATTCTTCCATATTGGGGTGGGCCTCAAGAACGGACAATACTTCGGAAAAACATTAACCCAAAGCGTCTCTATCGCCGGTAATTGCCTGTTGTCATAGTTCATTTCCTTTTTGTTTTGTTTTTTTGTTTTTTTAAAGTGCGTTTCTTTTCTTTCCCTTCCTGGGTTAGACAAGAAAATGATATGTCCTTTGACATTTCAATTATCAGGGTGACACACTAATTTGCATAGTGCTTGACTGAAGTGCGTTGCATCAAAATTGAATAGTGGCACCATAGTTGGTGCATGAAATGGGGTTTGAATCGTTTGGCATCATCCTTGGAAGTGGCTCTGACATGACAAAGAATGTCATGGACAATCTCTGTATCTTGGATTGGAGTAATGGCCTTTGTAATTATCCTTGGGACTAAACAAATTATGTCAAATTGAAAGATGAATTACAAAGAAAGAACAAGAGGATGAACTATCCTTTTTTGCCAAAAAATTAAGAGGAATAGATGTAACAGTAAAAAAGCGACGAAAAAGGAAAGTGATGAAGGAAAGAAACTCCTGACCCTCAAAATGCAGAACCTTACCATCCCAAATAGAATGTTTATGGAAGTCAGCAGTTATTTTATTTCTGAGCAATAAATACATGCTCATTTGGAAGCTTCACAAGAGTGATATGCCTTGTAATAATATCCAATCTTGAACTAAATTATGGAGGCCACTTGTTCATTTTCCTCATTCAGTCGGCTTCCTGATGCGATGTTGGGACTTGGGTCCTGGTGTTAGAAAGTCTTCCTTCTCCCTTCTCTATCCATTATAATGTGTTTCGAAGATGCAATACGGTGTCTTCTTTTTGGATAATCAGTTTCTTTTTTCTCTTGTCAGGGAGGCTGGATTTCACATTCTCATCACCAGCTACTCATTGCTAGTGTCTGATGAAAAGTACTTCCGGCGTGTGAAATGGCAATACATGGTTTTGGATGAAGCCCAGGCAATCAAAAGTTCGAACAGGTTTGAAGTTACATCTTTGAGGTTACTTTGTTGATTGATCTAAATGGTTCTTGTAAACGCAGAATTTATCTGGGAATAGGTTTTTGTTTGCATCCCCCACTCTCGCCCAAATAAATGAAAATAGAAATTGTGTTTTGATCTGAACTTACAAGCCACTCTGTTTCTTT
The DNA here is from genome assembly GCA_019656275.1 of Rhododendron kiyosumense. Classification (NCBI taxonomy): domain Eukaryota; kingdom Viridiplantae; phylum Streptophyta; class Magnoliopsida; order Ericales; family Ericaceae; genus Rhododendron; species Rhododendron kiyosumense. Next base: position 210,802 of record BPLS01000705.1, on the reverse strand, counting down.
TGTCATGTATTTTCAACAGTCCCAGTTACAGTTCACATGTTGATGATTATACTTTCTGAAGTTTGTGCACATTGTGTTTGTGTTGATCTTCTTGATATTTCTCAGTGGCTCAGTGCTAATTTATAATATTTGCTTTTTGTTTTTTTGTTTCTTACTACACAAAGTTTGACATGTGGCTGTTTTCCCTGGTTGCAATCTTTTATAACTATCAGTAACCTTGTACTTCCTTTTACTCATTTCTGTGATGACTTTGAACTTGCAGTATTAGGTGGAAGACACTTCTCAGCTTTAATTGTCGAAACCGCTTGCTTCTGACTGGTACACCAATCCAGAATAACATGGCAGAATTATGGTCCCTACTGCATTTCATTATGCCAACCTTATTTGACAGCCACGAACAGTTCAACGAGTGGTTTTCAAAAGGGTAAGTTTCTTGTGGAAGATAATATGTCTTCCCACTGATATCATCAATGGTCTTAGATTTTGACTTTTGTCTTTATCTTGTGCTATTAGGATTGAGAGCCATGCGGAACATGGGGGCACGTTGAACGAACATCAGCTTAATAGATTGGTGAGTAGGTGTCTAGTTTCTAAAATTTATTTTTGAATATGGCATGTGAGTAAACATTTTGCTTTTAATTGATCTGTATGATCTTGGCTTGCTGTGAAAATTTGAAAACTTCCATGTAGATGATTATCATGGCTTTGTATTTTACAAGGAAGTTTTTCTGATCAATATTTTTGGCCGCTCTTCATTTGCCAGCATGCAATTCTAAAGCCTTTCATGCTGCGGCGGGTTAAAAAAGATGTGGTTTCTGAGTTAACCACCAAAACGGAGGTCACAATGCACTGCAAGTTAAGTTCTCGGCAGCAAGCTTTCTATCAAGCTATAAAGAACAAGATATCCCTTGCTGAGTTGTTTGACAGCAACCGTGGGCATCTTAATGAGATTAAAATTATGAACTTAATGAACATTGTCATTCAGCTGAGAAAGGTACTTTCTTTGTCTTTTTGTGATTCTTTCATTGGTTTGGTACATCTGTGTTTACGTAGTAACGCGTGACAAATAGGGATTTTTTTGTAAATTTTATCTGCCTTTGCTTTCAATGTTTAGACTTCATTATCTATGATCAATGATGATTTCTTGTTTTCTATTATGTTAGGTTTGCAACCATCCTGAGTTATTTGAAAGAAACGAAGGAAGTACGTACTTTTATTTTGGAGACATTCCGAATTCTCTTTTGCCCCCACCATTTGGGGAGTTGGAAGATGTGTACTACTCTGGAGGTCGGAATCCTATTACATATGAGGTAATTTCTAAAGCTATTACACATGAGTAAGTGTTGCCAGTGTTGTGCCTTCTTCTTTCTCCCAACAATTCTAGAGTATGTAGCCCATAAGAAGATTAAACACCTATGTGGACAATTCTCCCTTTGTATCTGGGCTGAACAATTTCTGTATGCCTTTTTCAGATTCCAAAGCTGGTCTACCAAGAAGTTGTTCGGAGTCCCATCACATTTTGTTCTGCTGTACATCATGGTGTTAGCAGAGAATCATTTGAGAAACATTTTAACGTTTTCTCACCAGAAAATGTTTGTCAATCTATGTTTGCAGTAGGGAGTAGCTCAAATGGGTGTTCTGCTCGAAGTGGAACATTTGGGTTCGCTCATTTGATTGATTTGTCCCCAGCAGAGGTGTCATTTCTGACAACTGGTTCTTTTATGGAGAGATTATTATTTTCTATGGTAAAGGGGGATCAACAATTCCTGGATGATGTCCTCAACTTGCTTGTGGAAGCTGAGGATGATGATCTTGATTGTAGTCAACTTGAGAAGGAAAAAGTAAGAGCAGTCACGCGAATGTTGCTGCTGCCATCAAAGGCACAGACCAGTCTATTTAGAAGGAGACTTGCTACAGGTCCTGTGGAAGCTCCATTTGAGGCTTTAGTCACGTCACATCAGGATAGATTTCTATCAAATGTTAGGCTTCTCCATTCAGCCTACAGGTCCATTCCCAGGACCAGAGCACCCCCTGTGAGTTTTTTTTTTTTGGATTTCTGTATATTTGATAAATTAAGGTTATCCATACTAGTTTTCTTTCTGAACTTCTTTGAGTTTTGGATCAAATTTTCTCTCTTTTGATCCGTCTCGACTAGAGGAATAGAATAAGTAAAATTATTTGGACAGACTTTGGAAAACATTAACTAAAGACAATAGACAAAATTCAACTTATTTTGGTGTACTTCTGTATTTTTTTTAACTTTTACCAAGTGTAGTCCATGATGTGAAGTTGTTTACTTTTCCTATTCTTTCCGCCTGCAATGTTGATCAGAAACTAAACAAGACGAAAATAAGTCTTTAAAAAAGAGTGAAATCAAGACATACCAATCTTTGGTGGGTGGTGTTCTTTCTATTCATTACCAGGAATTTACTAATGTTTGCTTATTTTTTTTACATGGCTGGTGTTGTTCATAGATCAATGCCCAATGCTCAGATAGGAACTTTGCTTACCAAATGCTTGAAGAACTACATCACCCTTGGGCTAAGAGGTTGTTAACTGGATTTGCACGGACATCCAATTTTAGTGGCCCTAGGATGCCGGATTGTCCTCCTCACCGTCTGATTGAAGAGATTGACGCTGAACTGCCTGTTTCACAACCTGCCCTGCAGCTAACATACGAAATATTTGGTTCATGTCCACCCATGCAAAGCTTTGACCCTGCAAAGATGCTTACGGTAGCACTAGTTCCTCCTTCCTAGTTTTTTTCATGTCTTTTATGGATGTACGGGTTAATGGCATGTTTGAGATGACACTGAAGTTGAAATTTCAAAATTTTCTCTCTCAGGACTCTGGAAAGCTTCAGACATTAGATATATTGCTGAAGCGCTTGAGGGCAGAAAATCACCGTGTTCTTCTATTTGCACAGATGACAAAAATGCTGAATATTATTGAGGTACCCTCTCTCTCTCTCTCTCTCTCTCTCTCTCTCTCTCTCTCTCTCTCTCTCTCTCTCTCTCTCTCTCTCTCAGTAGAAGGGAAGAAACTCACTTTGGCCAAAATTAGACTTCATTTCAATTATTATCTTTGGCGTCTGTAGTCTCCTCCACAAACGGGTGCGTCTTTTGGTGTATTGTTTTCCGTTTACTTTTTGATTTGCCTCATGAAAATGGACCTCATTGACTTTCACTGGTGGAACATGGAGTTTAAGTTGCAGAAAAGCTTTACATTTTTCGTTAGTGTAGAATCAGACAATTATAGGATGGGAACTTCTGTTAATGATGGATGCCCATGTGTACTAATTTTCGGCACTGAAATTGGAGAGAGCTATGGTTGAAAATGCTTGTCGAGTTTCCTTGGGTATGAATTGTAAACCCTCTGATTGATAAGTTCTGAATAGGGAAATGTTAAACCTTCGTTTTTGAACAGTTTTGTATCCGATGCATAGTAGTAGTCTCAGTTAAATTAAGTGAATAAATCAATATCGCTGGTAACACTGCAGGGTTATTAGGTAAGTTCCAATTTAGCTTGGTCTTTTTAAGTAATTTAAGCAAGTTTTTGTTTTGTTTTGAGTTAACTTAATCTGATCCACCAGGTACCTTGACACTAGTTCATAAGTCTTGCTCAAGGTTCTCGTCATAAGCTGAGCTTGCAAGTTATCTTGGGGCCCCTTTTTTTGCCCAGATTTGAGCATTGGGTTCGACTATAAATAAAAGAGTACCAATACCCTACATTTGAAACTTCTGTGGTGAAGATTAAGTATCCGTCAGATAAGAAATCCCGCAAACACTTGGATATAATAGCTTTGGGTATTGTGGTACATTGACCCCATCATTATTAGGCTGATGTTATTACTTATCCTCTGCATTATATGCTGCACTATTAATTCAATCAAACAAACTGGCATTTGGTGTCTTGACACCTTGCTGTTAATTTTACTAGACCATTTCTCTTTAACTATATACTGGATTTCTGGAATTTTGTTTTTCACTCATTTTGTCATTCAATTGCAGGACTACATGAATTATAGAAAATATAGATACCTAAGGCTGGATGGATCCTCCACCATAATGGATCGCAGAGACATGGTCAGGGACTTCCAGCACAGGTACGGGTTGTTGAATTTATTGTACATCTTCCATTTCTGATGCACATTCCTGTTTTTATCATCACTCAATCACGTTCCATAAACATTGTGAGTGGCTCTAATTAAGTTATTTATTGTCTCATTGCAGGAATGATATCTTTGTCTTTTTGCTAAGTACTAGAGCTGGTGGACTAGGCATCAACCTGACAGCTGCTGATACTGTCATTTTCTATGAGAGTGACTGGAATCCTACCTTAGATTTACAGGCAATGGATAGAGCTCATCGGCTGGGTCAGACTAAAGATGTTAGTTTCCTCCTTTTACGGTGTTCCATTAAAACTGCATGTGAAATGGTTTGGATCCACTCTTGGCTGGTTTAAAAATTGGGAAAAGAAACAGCCAAGTTGTGGAGTCAATTTATCCTACTATTAACATCGGAAGTAAAAATTGAAGAATGATGTCCAAGACCATGATAGATCACATTGATAAGGTTTTTTGTTTTTTTGTTTTTTTTGAAAAGTTGATAAGGTTGAAATTCATAGAGAATAATATAGTCTGCTACCTTATAGATTTGGAACAAGCTTTAGTATCTTTAGACGTTTACACAAGAACCTCTGAGGAAATTATTTTGTCGACAATTGGTTGACATGAAGTTTAAATGTAGAAATCTTTCAAGTGAAGTGTATTTGTAAGAAGGCTGCCAAGTCGAATTTTTTTTAAAGCTGCTGTTGACAGGGTGCAGCATTTTGGGGTGCTGAATGTTGCTTTTTATGCCTGAGTTATTTGTGATCTACCTGGATCATTCAGTTTTTAAAAATGCATTGTGCGTTTTCTTAATATATCCAGTTAAAATATTTGTCCTTTGCTCTGTATTCTCTCATCACCCTCATGTGGCACCTACCAATGTTATTAGTATTCTAAAGAATCTAAACCTTTTTCCATAATGTAGGTCACGGTCTATAGGTTAATTTGTAAAGAGACAGTTGAAGAGAAGATTTTGCAGAGGGCGAGTCAGAAGAATGCTGTTCAGCAGCTTGTCATGACAGGTGGTCATGTACAGGGTGACCTTTTGGCTCCTGAGGATGTTGTTTCTTTGCTTATTGATGATGCACAGTTGGAGCAAAAATTGAAAGAAATTCCCCTGCAGGTGGGTGTGATTTTAGTAGTTGGGTGTTTTCCTAGTCTACCAAACACTTGCATACTCTGCGATTTTTTCAAAAGGGTTTCACATCTTAAAAGTCATCTTTCACTATGTTTAAATTTCCTTTCCTGGTACCTTTTTCTTATTAGGCTAGGGATAGACAAAAGAAAAGAGGTGGAACGAAAGCTATACGGATAGATGCAGAAGGTGATGCATCTTTGGAAGATCTTACAAACGCTGGACCACAGGGAAATGGAGTTGAGGCCTCTCCTGATCCTGAGAAAGGGAAGTCTAGTAGTAAAAAGGTGCATCTCCTTACTCTGTATTTTGCCGTTCAAACTAGCCTCTTCTGGATTGCCTTCTGATACTAGCCACATCAACTTACTTTGAAGACTGGTACAAGCATATGCTCAATACGCAAAAGTGTCATCTAGATATTAATTTTTTGATTGTCTTTTAGCAGACGAGGCTGCCTTTTAATTCGGTCATAGTACTAGTCTACTAGAGACTAGAGTATACTCTGCAAATAGAAGCTGTGCTACTCTTTCCTTATTTCATTATCAATTTTCTTGCTGAGGGCATATTGTCTCATCGTCAAGCCACCTTTTTCATTTTCTTAAAATCTCCAGTAAAATATACTTGCTTTCCAGCTAGTAGCAGTTCATTGTATGTACCAAATTTGGAAAGATGAAATATCGGATATTCTTATTCTCTTTGTATTGTTATTATGTTTTATGGTTTGGGTCTATTTCTCTTATTTGTTTATTTGCAGGTAGACATAGTTACTTTTTTTATGTAAAAAAGTTCAGTTTCAGTGCACATTTACAAAACATTGAACTCTACTTCAATGGCTATAAGTTACAGTTGTAAATGTTTGAGTTTTCTGTTTACAGAGGAAAGCAACCAATGAGACACAGAGTCATTCAAAGCCAAGGCCTCGAGATGTTCCCAAAAGTGCTGATTCTTCATCCCCCAACTCTAGGACGCTGATGGACTTTGAACTGGACGATTCCCTTCAAAACACTGATTCACAACAACAGAGACCCAAGAGGCCAAAAAGGCCAACCAAGAGTGTCAACGAAACCCTTGAACCAGCATTTACTCCTCCGTCAGTTGTGTTTCAAGAGAAGACCCAAAACCCACTTATTCATGAAGCCGGCTCTTGATTCAGAGCTGGAGCTGAGGAAGATATTTCAAGCCGTGGCTGAAGTTAAAAACTTGTCAAATGGGTAATGATTCTATGATACAGGGAAACCTTGCTTTGGCTGATCATGATCAAGCCCTTGTTCCGTGGAGGATATGACATAACTTTGCGACCTTTTTGCATTAGGTCCAATGGAGAAGTACGAAGGAGAAGAAGGAAAATTGTATCATGGTGTGTTGTACAGATTATTCATTCAAGACTTTCTTGCCACTTTGCCGGTTATTACACTGGTAGATTTTGGCATGTACAGTTAGGTGATCTCTCTCTTATCTTACCCCAAATTCCGTCATAGAACTCTTGTTATAGCAACGATTTTGTAAGCACAAGAAAGCTGCATTATTTTGGGTGGGAATATTATATGGAGAGAAATATGGGCAGCATTGATAGA
>BPLS01000705.1:140895-203975 GCA_019656275.1 Rhododendron kiyosumense | reverse complement strand
TCTCTCTCTCTCTCTCTCTCTCTCTCTCTCTCTCTCTCTCTCTCTCTCTTGCATGCGTACATGGGCTTGCGCTTTTATGGAAAAAAGTGGTTAGTATTTTTTGCATCTTTGAGCTCGTTTCTATGCGGAAATGGCAGCATTGTAGTTATGGAGGTGTAAAAGGGCCACGCAGAGAGAAGCCCTTGGGCCAATCGGGCTTGAGGTCGACCATTTTTGTGCGTCAAATAAGGCGTCGTGTTTCGTGTGGTGTTAACAAATAGGAAAGTGGCAAAATCATTAGCCAATTGTTAGACCACAAAGTACACATTATGTAGACTTTCCTTTGTCCGATCTACAAGCAAAATTATGCAAGCAAGGCCAGCCCTGAGTAAAATTAGGAGCCCAAGCAAACTATTAAGTTGGAGTTCTATCAAGGGAAAATTTTAAAAAGAAAAACCTGTACTTTCAAAAAATTTACAAAAAAACACTTGGACTTAATTAATAACAAAAAGATACCTCAACTTACCATTCTATTAACAATTAGGCCCCCGCCGTCTAATTCCGTCAACTTGTAACGGATGGAGCTACTAGAAGGTGTTAACCTTTCTTTTTTTTACTTTTTACTTTTAAAAGTTACTTTTAACTATTTATTAAAAGTTACTTTAACTCCATTTTTACTATTTACAAAAATAACTTTAATGCTCCTATTTTTTAACTTTCAAATTTTACCTCTCTCTCTCTCTCTCTCTTAGAAATTTGACCCCACACCACCAATTAACCCAAAAACCAACCACCAAAGCCCAAACCCCAATTTTAGAAATTCAAAATTACTTTTAACCTCCTCGTTTTAACCTTTCTTCTTTTTTTTCATTTTAATTTCAAAATTTGCTTTTAAATCTTTCTTTTTTAGTAGTAAACAAATATGCAATAAAGTTTTTGTTTATTATTTATTAAAAATTACATTAAACCCATTTCCCATTTTTAAATATTTACAAAAATAACTTTAACCCCACATTTTTTACTTTCAAATTACCCTCCATCTCTATGATTTAAGGTTTCGGGAAAATTTGAAATTCCCCTATCGGTTGGTTGTGGGGCTGATTGGTGGTGTAGGATTGAATTTCTTAAAAGAGAGAGAGAGAGAGAGAGAGAGAGAGAGAGAGAGAGGGGTAAAATTTGAAAAAAAAAAAAAGGGGGTTAAAGTAATTTTCGTAAATAGATTAAAAAAAAAGGGGTGAAAGTAACTTTTGGGATATAGTAAGAAAAAAGAACTTTATTGCTTATCTATTTATTAATAAAAAGAGCTAAAAGTCAACTTTTGGAAGTAAAAAGTATTTAAAAAAAAGGGAGGTTTAAAGTAATTTCAAATTTCTAAAATTGAGGCTAGAGCGTAGGCGGTTGGTTGTGGGGTTGATTGATGATGTAGGGTCAAATTTTTTATAATAAAAAAAAAAGAGGGAGAGAGAAAAAAGTAAAATTTGAAAGTTAAAAAAAAAGGGAGGGTTAAATTTATTTTTGTAAATAATAAAAATAGAGTTTTGATAAATAGTAAGGAAAAAAACTTTATTGCATATTTATTTACTATTAAAAAAAGAAAGAGTGAAAAGTAATTTTTCAAAGTAAAGAGTAAAAAGTTAAAAAAAGAAGAAAAGGGGAACCTTCCGTTAGCTCCATCCTTTGCAAATTGATGAAATTGGACGGCGGAGGCCTAATTGTTAATGAAATGGCAAGTTAAAGTGCCTTTTTGTCATTAGTCAAAGTTCAAGTGTACCTTCTTTTTTCTTTTTTTTTTTGTAAAGTTCTGAAAAATTCATAGGCTTCTTTAAAATTTTACCTTCTATCAACTTTTACCAAGTCAAGCCTAATAAATCAAAGAAACTTTTTCAAGTCTAAGCCTAATAAACCAAGAGCAAGCTTTTTAATCTCAAGTAACGCGCAAAAGATTGATCCAGTTGCATCAATTTATGACTTACGAATTATTCTCAAATTTTCTGTCGAAAAATTAAGGGGGCCATCTTTGTACCCGATATTTGGAAGGCCGAAGCAACAGCTTTACCGGCTTCCCTAGCTAGGGCCTGCTCTGAGGAAAAGCACATCATCTTAGATCAATGGTTGGAAGGAAATGCTAAATATAACTTGAAAAATGATTCTACGCGAAAACTAAGGGGAATCATTTTCAATCAGTCTTCCAAATGCAAACATATCGGAGTTTTACGTTAATAACACAAGCATCACTGTAATATTGAAAGCTGCTTCTTGTTTTGTTTTCCAAATAGATTGAAGAAGCTTTGATAGAAAGTCATGGACACGCTAAATAGTGGTTGAAACACTCAAGAAAACACACAAGGTTAAAGGAACTACAGTTTAAGGGCTTGAGCATGGTGAAGAATATGGTCGTCGATGAAGGTGGCAATGAAATAGTAAGAGTGATCATAACCAGGCTGAAGCCGCAACAGAAGAGGAACCTTAGCCTTCTTGCATGCCTCCTCAAACTTGTGGGGCATCAATTGATCATGCAAGAATTTGTCATCCTCTCCCTGCACAAATAATTGTAGTAAATTAGGAAGAACGCTCTCTCTTCCATCTGGATAAAGGTTTTTAGATAAAGGACAGGACGCTACATATGGTATCAGCCTTGCGTAATGTAAAGGGATTTTGGAACTTCAATACCATTATTAACCAATATATTGGCCAATATTGTCCAATATCGGCTGATATATATAGCCGTATCACCAATACCAGTACTTTTTCCGACCTCACAATAAAAAACCCCGATTTGGACAAACTTGTTCATGGTTGAAGTGTTGGCCCGGTCTCGACTCTCCCTGGTTAAGTACTTTCAATCTAGCAGAACCTTGGACATTTTGGCACAGGCTGGAGCCATTTCATGAAATCGAAGAGCTGGTCCTCTTCCGTAAATATCACATGGTGCAGAAAACTCAAATGAGAGAATTGGAAACTGGGATTTTAATTTTTAAAGTACTTACACAACCTTTTTTGTGCTAACCTTTCATTACTCCAACCAGATGGTTTGTCACTTTAAAGACATTCTATTCTTTGTATTACAGTGCCAAAAATATATTCAACTTGTACTAAAAACAAGGATTTATTACATTTTTCATTCCCGAAACAAACTCTGGTCCAATTCTTCACAAAGATTGACAAAAACCTGTCCTTCAGACAGCACCCATCCGGATGAATTTCATGTATTCTAAAACCTCCTGAAAAGATCATTTTATAATCTTGCAAAAACCTAAGTTAGCAATGAATGGAGGACGTGATGTGCATCCATGAACCGTCTAGTTCGTTGAATCACAATCAAACTTTCTGCACACTTAGCGGCGTGAATTTCACCCTCGGTACTAAAGAGTAAAGACATAAACAAGAATTCTCTATCTCAATATCAGTCTAAATGCGCAACCATCAATTTTGTATGGTACTCCTCAAATAACTATGGCAAATTTGAGAAGCCAATAACAAATTTCTTCAGTTCACTAATTAATCTCACATGGCATAAAACACCAACGCTGATACAATTAATTAGGTATCTCTTCACATAGATCTTAGTAAAAGAAGGTGCCGCAATGCATACCTTCCTTATTAGACCAAAGATTTTGGTTGCCAAAGTAACTTCAAAAACATCTTAAATCTGAATGAGATCACAAAGGAATACGTGAAATCGAAGAAAATATCAAATCGACCGCTATAAGTTTGAAGACGTCACAAAGATCCAATTCAATGGTGAATCATTTAAATGGGAAAAGCTACCATGCCTAGATCCCGAACCAGTTTGCACACAAACCCTATCACGTGCTGCGGGACTCACAACTTGTGTAAGGGTCTGTGACAAGATCTGTGCAAGTAGAAGTGATAAAATGGAAGACTACGATCGCTTACTTGATCGATTAGAATGGGAGCACAGACATCATTGAACTTTGATATCAGGGCCGTCAGGCAAGTGGCATCATAAACCTGCATGTTTAGAATTCAAGGCCACATAAGTTCCAACTTAAAGACACTTTGGGAGTGTGATTCGCCTAAGAATTTACCTCCCAATCAGCTTTATTTGCACCCAAATAGTTTGTGAAAGCCTTCTGACCCCAAGGGCAGTTAAGAGGATTCACAATCGGTGAAAAGGCCGACACTGACTGGACAAAGAACAAAATGAAAATAGTCAAAAGGAACTATAACAAACACCAAAATTTATTAAGTCGAATTGAAACTCAAAAAGCATATAATTGAAATAGAACATAAGAAATGCAGTAAAGATGCCTATCCACACAGGACAGTGGACAATATGGCAAGAAAGTCTATCACTACTGCTAACATACGGAGATAAAGTCACTGGGAAACCTTATTCTTTTTCTTCTTTTCATTTAGTGGGATTCGGGAAAATATAGCTACATAACAATTGCCTCATCTAAGAAGGAAGTAAAAACAGAAAACTTCGTGTGAGTCGGTGAGAACCATTTGAATCAAGTATTGGAGTTATTCACATAGTACTCAAAAAGACCAAACATAGCCAACCTAAATATGAGAAGCCAAGAAATATCATCAAAACTATAAACCATGAAGGCAAAATGAAAGTTACCTTATACTTGTCCAGATTTTTCAAATAGATTGTTAGAGCACCATGTCCACCCATAGAATGACCAAATATAGATGCTCGTGTTGTATCAAGCTGTGGAAAGTTTTCACTCAGCAGTTGTGGCAATTCCTTGACAACATAGTCATACATCTGCCAGTTCTTCCACTTGTCTTGGGTGGCATTGAGATAAAACCCAGCACCTGCTCCAATAACACACAAAAGTCAGTTGCAGCTTCGCAAACTGTGATCTCTCCGATTCATACCCTTCATTTCTTGGAACCAATAAGCAACGGAAAATTAATATCTGGTAACTCCATCTAACCATTTATCTTTTCCGCAAAACTGCTGTGAGCTGGCAATCTAAAAAACTGAAGCCCTAAATAATATACTGATATTTTATGAAGAGAGAGTGCAGGCTGAAACCAACCATCCCTGTTTTTTGTTATGGGAACAGAAATTCTGTAACTCTATACCTTGGACATTTTCTTTTCTGATTAATTGTTTTCATTTGATTATAATTTTTTGTTTTGCTTTGTCTTATTTCTCCCAAACCAACCACACTATATGGCACAGAGTGTTGGGCTACTAAGAAACAACATGCGAGTACGGTGAGTGTAGCTAAAATGGGAATGTTTAGATGGATGTGAGTTAAGAGTTCCCAAGATAGAACAGAAACGAAACCTTCGCAAGAAGGTAGGGGTAGCACTTATAGAAGCTAAGATGAGAGATTATAGATAAAGGTGGTTTAGACATGTCTATCATAGATCGAAAGATGTGGTAGTTAGGAGGAGTGATATGATTATGGTAAAGGGTAGCATTAGGAGAGGTAGAACAAAAATGACTTTTGAGGAGGTTGTTTCTAAGGATCTAGGTTTGTTGGATATCACAGAACATGCTGCCCTTAATAGAGCTCAATGGAGAAAATGATTTTAAACACAACCGACCCCAATTGATTGGAACTTAAGGCTTGGTTTGGTCTTTTTTCTTTCCTTTTGGGTGGGAGGGGGGGGGGCTGGGGGGGGTGTGGTGTGGGCTGTTTGGACTTTGGAAGAGGTGCGACATCTTTCTATATTTAAGACTTTGAAGTAATTTCATGAAGTTTGTCTCCAATCTTCCCCCGCCCATGCCCCCAATGATTGGGGACTACATGGGTTCTGTTGTTGTTGTTGTTGTTGTTGTATATGTATGAAATGTGATAAAAATGAAAGGTAACAGAAACAGCAATGATTACGCGATTCTTGTACATGACGGAACAAAGGAAGGAAAGGGAACACAAAAAAGAAAACCACAGATGAATATAACAAAAGCAAGTATAAAGTGAATTCGACCAAATTACATTAGAATGGCCTGGAATGAAGGCACAACAAAAGGTTTTCAAATGCAGATAACCGTAAAACCTTCACAATCTGCTATAATCTATAAAGCAAAAGGTAATAAACGTCTAATTGGGAAGTTTCCGCCATTTCAATGAACAAAAAAAATTTTGTTACTCCTGGCACGATGCACGTCAACTCAAGAATGCAAATGCATACAACAAGAAAGGGATTTGAAGAAGAAAGTTGATAACATTGCAAGGCTTAAGTTGTATTCGATGAGATTGGATTCTAAAAATTTGAAAGCATAGGGCGTGCATACAATGCTTTAAATGCCTGACTTATCATCTTTTATGCCAGAAGAAATTCATTAGAATACAAAGCATACATCCACACCTAAGGTGGACAACTATCTTCTGCAATTACTGATCAATTCCTAGACAATGAACCTAAACAGCAAAGAAAGTTTACAACAAGATACATAGATCCTATACCAAGCTCGAGACGAAGTAGAAGAGAATAGATGTCATTTCACACCTGCATGGTTTTCTTACTGGACCTAACATATTTTCAGGGGACAAGTAACAGCAATTTATTAAATAAAGAGCATCAAGAGGATGTTACCCATATACTAAAGAAAGGCATGACAAACCATCAGCAAAAAGAATGGTCAAACAGATAAAAAGGCTCACTCTAATTGCACAAAGAATAACAGAAAAACTCAGAAGCACATTATTAGACCCAAACTTTACAGTACTGAAAACCAAAAAAAATAAAATTATGGATATCACTTAAGCCTTATCAAGCTAGAAGCCTAGGATTTACAAGAGTCACTGCTCTAACTTGTAGATCTTACTAAAAACAGAAAGGGAGGCATTGATAGGTAAATATAAACATTGTTGTGAGTAGGGACTGAAAAGGGTACACTACCCTAATGAGTCAGGATTTCTTGTGCTTTATATGATTGCAAATAATGCTTTCACACACTCAAAGATTACTAAAAAGACATGCACGTTACAACTTACAAATAGCATGATATTGACACCATATTCACTAGTCAAGACAGCATGGTAAACTCCGTTTATAAAGAATAAAAAAGAAACGTTAAACTCTTATATATCAAAGCAGGGTGGTGTATGTTGCCGTAAGCCATACCATTTGATGAACCCCGCACAACTCTTCTATTACTAACGTAATGACTCCAGATTTTACCGCAATCGAGGTCATGTAGGGAAATCTATCAGTGTATAACCTTAACCAATCAATATTGTGCACTGCTGCATTTATTCCATCAGTACTTGAAGAGTTAAGGTTGAGAATTTTTCTCACATACTACTTACCTACACCAAAATCCCAGCTGTCTGCCTCACCTTCCACATTCAGACCTCCTATAAAAATTTCCAGGAAAGATAGATGGTCAATACAGCAGCTCTAAAACCAAAGTCACCACAATAACAATAAGGCAATTAAAAGAAGGATTTATATTCTAGATAATGACCCTTGAGAATATGAGTAGCAAAAGTCAATGTCAAAATGAGGAGGAGAACTCGGTTAGGACCGCTAAATAAAATATGCATGAATCCCTATTGAGGGTCATAGTTGCAAAATCAAGGGTCATAGCACCTTCCTACATTACTACCCAGTTTGTTTTTAACTTTCACCACGAAATCACCATTTTACTCTGTTGGCTACAATTTTCTTAATTAACAAGGGCCTATCTTCCCTGGATAGAAGTATACGCACTGTGATCATATGATTGACTGCAAAACCCCCAGCTTGTGCTAACAGTGTCTTACTTATGTTAAACAGTGCAGAAGGTGCTATACAATGTTGGTTGTTGATTGAACCATTGATCAAATAGTCATCCAAAGGGAGACCAAGAGGAGATAGAGGAAAATGTAATCAATTCATCAAGTCTAAATGAAGAATGCTAGTTCACAAATGGCTTTACGGGAACAAAAAGGAACAAAAAATATGCAAAATATCAAGCTCTAATAACCACAGAAAACCTGCTGTTCGTTCACAGCATTTACAAATCAATTTCATGGAATTCAGACTTACTTGGAGATGTATCTGGTGCAATCAGAGCGATACCTTCACTCGAAGCAGCACGCTGGGCACCAGATTTAGCTATGAAATTCTCATCTGTGCAAGAAAGGCCAGAGAGCCAATAGAGTACCTGCTTAGTAATGAAAGGAGGCGAGCAAAATTTGTCAGTTGCATTCCAATCAATTTTATCCAACGGTTAGTATGTTGGAGTATAATATCTGCTTGATAAATCACTTATCAACTAAGCTTAAGTCTTCAAAAATAATAAGAAACAAAAATTGAACTTTCCTTCCCTTTCTTTTCTTTACCATAAGTTCCAAACAAACCAAGCAAAATGAAATATGAACAGTGCATACTTAATCATGCCCATTTACTGAAAACTACAAACACCACCACGTATCAGCCTATAGGGCCAGTATTAATCACATAGCAAGTATCCCACAAACAAACACATTAAATATATTGTTGCAATGGATAGATGATTAACCCACAAGCGGACTATAATCTGCTATTTTCTCCCCCCTTTCTTTCCAAACTAAATAATGGAGAAAATTTTCTTAACTTTCTCTTCTTTTCTTTTCTTTTCCATAAATTCCAAACAAACCAAGCAAGATGATATATGACATCAGTGCATACTTAATCACGCCCATTTACCGAAAACCACAAACAACACCGCGTATCTGTCTATAGGGCGAGTATTAATCATATAGCAAGTAGCCCACAAACAAACGCATTGAATTGCACACAGACATAAGCATAAATATACTGTTACAACGGATTGATGATAAACCCACAAGCGGACTAACATTTTCAGTCCATTCGAACTAAAAGATCAAACCTTAACAAAAAGGAAGTATAAGGAACAAATGGGTATTTTGAAAGAAGACTTACGGCGAATTTGTGAGAAGAGGAAGGAGGAGGAGGAGGGAAGTAAATGTGGAATGTCATGGAGCAGCCAAGGGTTGGGCTGTAATGCTTGTATCTCTTGTTGTACCCACCAAACATCTTTGAGCTGCTGATCTCTACTGGTTTGATCTCTCTCTCTCTCTCTCTCCCTCTCTCTCTCTCTCTCTCTCCCTAGAAAGCAGTCGCTCGATCAGGGTTTTTCTTCCGGCAAATACAGAAAAATCCTATAGGCCTACGGGGTGGAGAGTGAACGAGCAAGACTGCAAGATAATGGTTCCAAATTCCACCCAGCTGTGCTATAGGTACGTACGTACATTCATCTACATACACCGCGTACATACATATTTTGAGCCTGTCTTGGGTTTTTTTTATGATCTGAGTCTCTTATTTTGTTCAAATTATTTTTTCTAAAATCTCCGTAAAAAATCAACATTATTGGATAAAAGTAGAGATATTTATGAAATATTCAACTTTTTGTTTAAAATTCAGATCTATAATTTGAAGAAAAGTTGAATTTTGTATATACACTTCTACAAATATTCAAAAAAGTTGATTTTTTACAAAGATCGTAGAAAAATTATTTTGAACAAAATGAGTGATTCTGATCATTTTTTAGAACATGAAACAGGACCCAAAATGCATATTTACGTAGTGTATGAATGTATGTACTCATATTCCTTTCGAATTCCACTAATGAACAAATACGATTAAATTACAGTAAACTCCCTTAAGCTATCTAACTAGTGTAGAAATGTCCTCTAAGTTTTTTAAAGTTACAATAACTACCCCTTTCAAACTTGTTTTGCAAACGCCGTCAATGAAAAATGCTCCTCTTAACCATCTTGCCTCTATTCCCAACATAAACTCTCCGAACACAAAATATCAAATCTGAATTCCATAATTAAATAATAAACACTCACTTGAGAGGTGTTCAACATTTTGCATCGGTTGTAAGTTATCTTGTACTTAATTACTGATGCATTGCCTTTGCCGCCATTCATGGCTAAGAGAGTGTGACAATGCCATATTATCCAGACCTAGAATATTTAAAAGAGGTACTACATAAGAGAGTTATGAAGGTCGGTGATCGAGAGTTGTCAAAAACTTCATAGAGATATACATCTAGCTAAATGGGAGAAATATGGGCAGAGAGGATTTTAATTTCTACGGTGAGATGAGGTATACATGCATAGTGTGGTGAAAGGTCTAGTAGTCAAGATGGTGAGGACTGGAGGAGGTCTAAAATTGAGATATTCCATAAAGTGCAGGATATGGTCTTGGAAAAACATTCAAGGATGGAAGAAAAGAAATTCCCCCATTTGTTAGAAAAGAGGTTTGATCATGGAAAAAGCCTAAGCTATCCCAAAATATTGTTGTGTTTTTAAGTATCCAAAGCTCCTATGTAATGCTAGTATTTCTTCTATGATTGGGAGAAGTTATGGGTTTATTCATTGGGTGAGTTGGTTCAAGTTGTGTTCTTGTAAATAAGATGACCGTGTATTTGGTAGGAGATGCTCAAAAAGAAAGACCGAAATACTAATCGCATACGAATGAGGCTTGAGACGTCGGAAAAAGTAACTTGTGAATTTTGTTTTCCTTTTCACCACGGTAAACAAATATAAAAAATAAAAAAAGTAACTTCTGAATTTGTTAAAAAGAAGCTGAGCTTTTTGAAACGGAAAATTCCAAATACAACCACCAAACTTTCAAATACAACCCACTTGCTAAATACAACTTCACATGTTTTTTTTTTGACATGCAAGAAATGTTAGTTGTTAGTTATTGTCAGTGAAATTTGACCATTGATCTAGTCCATGAGATGGAAAATGGTGACTTTCAACTTAGCTATCACTCCATTTAACATGTTCTTTTGTTCTTTCACCTCCATGACTCTATTCCAAATGCCTAAAATCTACTGTGGTAGCATATTTTAGCATTCCAAACAAAGCCTGAATCTCGTATCAACAATCTACCTAATAAAACACAAAGGTGTGGGGACCACACAAACACAAGTTGAAAGAAGGGCTAAGATTCAATTGATCCAAGGGCTGATGTGTATTTTCCAACTCTCTTAAAAAAAAATGCCCACACAGATTCTCTCTCTTTCTCTCTCTCTCTCTCTCTCTCGAGATCGACACTGCTCTTTCAAATCTCCGGCGAAATCTTTGAAATCTGGGCCAACACTCTCTCTCTTGATTTACACTGCTATTTTGAATTACCGGTGAAATCTTTCAAATCTGGGCCAACAAAGCGGCGTGGAATGTTGTTTTCCAACTCTCTTAAGAAAATACCCACACTCTTACAAATATATTACAAAAAAGTCATCGGTTCTTTTTACCCAAATCAGATTATGTTAGAAGCATAAAAAAAAAAACCTCCTGCTTCTGTTGACGTTTTGGGGGTCTCTCTCTCTCTCTCTCCACCGCTCTTTCGAATCTCCGGCAAAATCTTTCTATCTGGGCCAACAAAACGGCATGGAATGTTTCTTACCCGGCAAAATATTTCAAATTTGTCGAGTTTCGTGGACGTTGGGAGCTAGGCCAAGAAAGCTTCGTGAAAGCAAATATATTTGAAATTTTTTGGAGTTTATTGGAATTTTTTTTGAATCTTTGGTCTCTGTTTTTTTGAAATTTTGGTGTCAGCAAAGGGAGTCTGACAAAGAATCCATATCCATTTGAAAGAAAGCCTACAAGTTTCGTGGACGGTGGGCAAAGAAAGCTCCCTAGGAGCAAAGGTATTTGGAAATTTTTGGAGTTTATTGGGATTGGGATTTTTTTGGATTTTTTGTCTCTTGTTTTTTTTTTTTTTTGGAGTTTTGGTGTCTAAAAGCAAAGGCAATGCACTATTGGGATCATCGTTGGTAATTTTTGGTGTTAGAAATGTTCTTTGTAGCTAGCTTAAAAAATTAGTTTGTGGAGTGCCGTAAGTACGGATAATTCTTTTTCGTGCCACTGAGAAGAGGATCACATACTATATACTAATGAATCGATTTAGTGTTTAAGCCACTAACTAGCAAGTGCCGTATGCATGGGTAAAAACTAGTGCTACATACTCTCCAACCCCTACCAACCTCATGGTTATCTTGACAGTGAGGGCTCCAACACCTACCAACCTCATGGTTATCTTGACAGTGAGGGCATGGGATTGGGAAGAGTGGAAGACCAGTAGTAGCCTACCAGCGAAGACAACCCACCCTCCAAAATTTAATGACCGTTGGGGAAGGTGGCAGACTGGCAGTATCCAAAATCTTTAAATGCCTTTGGCAAATGGCACTGGCACCCATTCCAACTCCAACTGTATCCATCAATGCAACCTCTCCTTCTCTTGGATACTAGGAACCCCTCCCCAAAAAACAGTCATACAGTTTCTCTTCTCATTTGGGTCACCGGATTTCCATTTCTCTCTCCCACCCCTTCATGCGATTCTCATTCTACTCTCTCTCTCTCTCTCTCTCTCTCTCTCTCTCTCTCTCTCTCTCTAGGTTTCATATGATGCTTTCAGCCAGCAATGTGGGCTCTAAGAGTAAACCCTCTTGGTGGGTTTTCTTGAATTTTGACTAATAATTGAGTTCTACAGCTTTGTAGTACCCGACAAGTAAAGGTTGGTATTTTAAAATTTGTTTTTATATGTACTTGTTTGTTGGGTAGATGAACAAATTGTTGACGGAGGCTACGAAGTTGAAGACTTTCCATTATATTTATACCAGTCTTTGTGTTTAATGCAGGGTACACGTATATGATATTGTTCATTCTTATCCCAATTTGAGTTCAGAACAATAAAATAGAAAATCTGAGTGGAGATCAAAGAACAAGTTTGGTTTAGGTGAGAATCTGCCAATAAAATCACTTGGGAAGATTTGGGAGATGAATATTGTGATTTAAGTTAAGGAGTTTAAGTGTTTGATATATTGGGGAAACAAAACCAACATCGGAATTAGAGGTGGGTTGTTATTGAAATCTGATTTAATTAGTTGAGAAGATTTCAAGCCTTGTGAGGTTGAAAGGTGCAAAACCCATACAAAGAATGGAGAGATATATAGTTTTCGATTTCTGTACTTCTGAGAAAAAGTAAGCCTTGTGAGATATAGGGAGTACACAATTTGTACAAAAATAAGAGGTGGGTATTAAGAAGAAGATGGTTGCTGGAAGTATTGAGGTGATGCATGCTCATACCCGCGTAAATGGGGTACAAAACCATAATGGCGTGGAGGAGAAGCTCGATGAACTCCGACAAGTTCTGGGTAAAGCCGAGGGTGATTTGTTAAGGATCGTGGGTGTTGGAGCCGGGGCTTGGGGCAGTGTTTTCGCAGCCTTACTTCAAGATGGGTATGGTCAATTTCGCGATAAGGTTCAAATCCGAATATGGAGGCGACCTGGGAGAGCTGTGGATAGATCCACAGCTGAACACCTCTTTGAAGTGATCAATTCAAGAGAAGATGTGCTGAGAAGGTTGATTAGGCGATGCGCATATTTGAAGTACGTGGAAGCGCGATTGGGTGAACGGACACTTTATGCAGATGAGATATTGAAAGATGGGTTTTGTTTGAACATGATCGACACGCCGCTTTGTCCTTTGAAAGTTGTGACTAATTTGCAGGAGGCCGTTTGGGATGCCGACATTGTTGTGAATGGGTTGCCTTCAACAGAGACGCGAGAGGTGTTTGAAGAGATCAGTAAGTATTGGAAAGAGAGGATCAGTGTGCCCATTATTCTCTCTTTGGCAAAGGGCATAGAGGCTGCATTGGAAACTGTTCCTCACATAATTACGCCAACACAAATGATAAATCGAGCAAGTAAGGTTCTTCCTCTAACTATCGTGTCTTTTGTTTCTACTATTTGTCTTTCCTTAGCCCCATACACATTGAAAGACACAAATTTCATGGTGTCTTTGTAAAACTAGCATTAGTTTGTTTTTGCCTTCATTGCAACCATGAAAGGATAGCAGAAATATAGTGACTGAAATCTTGTAACCTTATAACTTAGATGATAGAAAATGAAATTTTGAACCTGTAAAACATTAACTCACAATATCAAGATTTCTGATCATATCAACCATGTATTTGGTTGAATCCTGGTAGGATCAGTTGGTAGTAGAACAATGGGCAGTGCGAAATGAAAGCACGTATCAACACCTCTGAGTTTGTACAATAATTTGCAACTTCTCACAATAGAGAAAAGTGGAAAGTGGGTGTTTGCATAAGAGAGGAAAATGGAAAGTTAAGTGCACACTTTCTATTCTAGAACTTAGCACAAGAGGGGAAATTAGAAAGTGGTTTTTTGCATGTGAAGCGGCAAACTTAACATTATCAAGTGGAAGGAATAAGGTGTAGACTATACATCTAACTTTCTTAACTATCTGCACGACATAACGAAAAAAGGCGCAACCCGCATGACATAACCATACCCGTTTTCATTTCTGATTATACTTTGAAGTTTTCGCTTAGAAGATTAATTATTTACTTTTCTGCTTTGAAATGGAAGTACATTTTCTATTCTTTTCTAAACCATAATTTGAATACATGGCAGCTGGAGTACCATTAGACAACATTCTCTATCTGGGTGGACCAAATATTGCCTCGGAGATTTACAACAAGGAGTATGCTAATGCTCGAATTTGTGGCGCTGAGAAGTGGAGGAAGCCACTTGCAAAGTTCTTGAGGCAACCCCATTTCATTGTGTGGGACAATAGTGACCTTGTCACTCATGAAGTTATGGGAGGATTGAAGAATGTCTATGCCATTGGTGCGGGTAAGTGTAAATAGTTTCTTGATATTCAGTGAGTGATGGGTAACTACAGGTAAATGAAGGACAAATTCTAAGTTTCCTTCCTATTCTTTGAAACCCATGTAGGTTAAAATGAAGGCAGGTAATCATGCAAAAACAAATTTACGAGCGCTAAAATGGTAGGCTGTACCTATTATCTAGGATAAGAGTTATTGATGCTACACTACAATAATGGGCGAAATGTTGACAATTGAATTGTTAACTCACTTGCACACCTATCACAGAAATCTAGTTAGTTGCATTTAATTTCTACCAACTTTTTTTAAAAGCTTCTAATTATTCTAAATTCTTGATGCATGGAGGCTGATTAGCTGGACATGACACCAGAAACACTACATTACTCTATGTATTGTGTGACAGATACAGGCTAGAAAAGAAACTGTCTTCTTTACAATAGGACTGGTTGACAACACAAAAAACAATACCTTTATTAGACTAAAGTGATTGAGAACTGTGTCGAGTTTGTGACCTAAGTTTCCAATACTTGCTTTGGATTTGGTTTCACAGGAATGGTAGCAGCTCTAACAAATGAAAGTGCCACCAGCAAATCTGTATATTTTGCACATTGTACATCAGAGATGATATTTATCACCCATTTGTTGGCTGAAGAACCTGAGAAGCTTGCTGGGCCTCTATTGGCTGATACTTATGTAACCCTTTTGAAAGGTCGTAATGCATGGTATGGTCAAATGATTGCCAAGGGGGAACTGAGCCTCGACATGGGTGATAGCATTAGCGGGAAGGGGATGATCCAGGTACTAATCCCAGTTACAGAACTTGGCTAGTTACAACATTGAAATATTTGTCTTATCCAAATCTGGTAATTATGCTATTGGAGATTTGAAAAGGTCTTAAATTTTTCTTAGATGAAGAAAGTAATCTTGTTAGCACTTATGAAACTTACATTGGCTTTCTGCAAAGTAATCAAGAAGACTAGAGAAAATCAAACCCAAACTATATACTATACAGTACCCCGGCATCCCAATGATTTACTTTCGGTTTTGAAAATTGGAAGGTGGTCTTGATTCTAGGAGAAATAGGATGTGTCTGACATTCCTGTAGTTATCTTTCTCCATGATATCGTGGAGGTGGAGCTGATTCCTTACAAGATTTTGATGAGTTTGCAATTGAATGTCAAGTTTTATACCATGCACTTACCGTAGATTTGGGGGATTTTCCTTCTTTAAAACCTAACATAGTAATATGC
The DNA here is from genome assembly GCA_019656275.1 of Rhododendron kiyosumense. Taxonomy (NCBI): domain Eukaryota; kingdom Viridiplantae; phylum Streptophyta; class Magnoliopsida; order Ericales; family Ericaceae; genus Rhododendron; species Rhododendron kiyosumense. The sequence continues at coordinate 188,150 of BPLS01000705.1, read as the reverse complement.
ATGCATTCCATATCCCTGTCATATTGACATTCTGAAATTGAGGTAGCATCCGTTAAGGATTTATACAATGCAAATTGCAAACTGCAATCCAATGCATTTATGTGGTCAGGTAAGTTTCAGTAAGATAATTTTCATGGAGTTCATTTTTCCTCCCCTTTTCCCTAGCATATCGAGTTCTGCATCACATTTAGTAGTACAGGATCTCATCGATCAGGCCAACCACTTGCTTTCAACTTGTATTGGTTAATGCAGAAGAAGAAGAAAGTAGACAAATTTAGGTTTTTGATCTTGGTGTCTGGTTCGTATGGGAGTTTCCCCCGTGGTTCTCAATTGGTTTTTGTAACTGAATTAGTTTACCAATAAAAGAATAAGAAAATACGTAAAACTGGATAATGCAATTCTTATTGTGCATGTAATACATCCTGACCGAAACTGTTCTTGACTGTGCCCTTGTTCTTCCAGGGAGTATCTGCAGTAGGAGCCTTTTACGAACTTCTGAGTCAACCAAGTTTAAGTGTACCACATCCTGAGGAAAACAAGGCTGTTGCTCCTGTTGAGCTATGTCCCATCCTGAAGACTCTTTATAAAATATTGATAAAGAGGTAAAAAATTGTACTTCTGTGAAATTCTATACGTATAATGCTAAATTAAGTTTCGCTTATGGTTCAACCCATGGTTATAAATGTTGAATAATCGTGTCATATTCGTGCTATGGTGAAGAGACAAAACAGGGTACAGACGATAAAAGTCACATTTCGGTAAATAGTCGGAAACATAGGGGAAGGACAAAAGAATTTTCAATCATTTCAAAATGTTTATGAACAAAAACGAAAATCAAAATAATGATTAATGTATTCTGTATTAGTAATTAAGATCACTTTGAGATGTAGGAATATTAACTCATTAAGAAAAAAGTTTAAAGGGCTTGAGGAAGGGGTTTTCCACTGTGAGAAGACAAAAGATTTTTAAAGAAAATGCAAATTTCAAGTAGTACTGAAAAAGGAAAAAATGTAGCAACGATAATTTTGAGAACAAGTACACGCATAACAAATAAAGAGAATAAGTGACTCAGTAGTTGAAGCTTTTTTTTTTTTTTTTCCACAAGCGTAGTTGAAGCTTGGCCCATGTAGAACTTTGAGGTTGTCAGTACAGCCACTATGTGCGAAAGGTTATTTTATGTCTATTCTGTTAACATGGAAACGACACAAAATACGGTTGGCAACTGGTTAGGCCTGGGTACCAAGTCATTTAAGGTCATTCTGAATTAGAGTTTGAAAGGTCGAAAGAGATGATTAGGGATAGAAAAGAATCCCAAATTCTGTACAAAATCCTGCTAACTAAGTTTGAAAGCAGAAAGCTTTAATAATCTTGAGTTGATGAACAAGTCAAGTTTTATGTATCTTATGCCTGCCATCATATTGCTGATTTTCAGGGAACAGAAACCACAAGCAATTCTTCAAGCATTGAGGGATGAAACCTTGAATGATCCCAGGGACCGCATTGAGATTGCACAAACCCATGCTTTTTATAGGCCTTCCCTTCTCAGGCAGCCATAAATTCTCCATCGCCAAATAAAGGGCAATAAAGGATTTTTTATTTTATTTTTTTGGAAAGGCAATAAAGGACTTAATACCTATGTAGATTCACTTTTTGGAAGAATCAAGAACTGTATTTTGAAGCTAAACAGGGATATACTGCCTTTGTAATGGATACTTTATCGTCATAATATATTGAAAAGTCAGTTAATTGGTTCTAAAAATGTTAGGTCTGGTGAAGGAGGTGGATCTTGATTTGTCTTGTCTAAAACCCAAGACAGATCCTGTGATTCTACTTGCTATTCAAACGATAGATTTGGCAGTTTAGAGCATTTCCGTTGGCTAGGCAAAGAACTTGCCGTTGTCAAACTTTGGCAGGAGGTCATTAAAAATCCAGTCCATTGGCTAGTAATCCTTCTAGTCAAATTTTGTGGAATTCTGTTAGTTGTGCCAAATTTGGTTAGTTTGGCATTGCTGAACTTCTCATTACCAATTGATCCTGCTCTCTACCGTCGATTGGTTTGGCAGTGTCATGTGATTCAATGTTTGCGCGAAAATATGGATGGTATATCAGTGAAGCAAGTGGCTAAATTTTGGCATTTTTCATACTATAGTATGCCAAATTTTTATAGGGGTTGCGATACTATCTTAGCAACTATCGATGGAGATGCTCTTTGTTCAATGCACGGTCCATGGAGGATATTGCAAAACCTGAACCTGCAGAAATGTTATGGGAGGCTACCAAAGCTTCCAACTGGGCATCCACATATCCCTCGTGAGCAACTAATTCCACCACGGTCTTAGACAACTGCACTATTTTTGTTCCTTCCCACTCAAGGTTCCTGGCATCCGAAAAAGTTTAACCAGTTTGCCACCTTTTCAATTTTTCCCATAGGTTTTGACTTTCTGCAGGCCAACCACAATATTCTTGAGAGTGTATATGGATAATGGATGTCATGAGAAAACCACCTCAAAAATTACTTTAGAAACATCTCAGCAAATGAGTTTTCTGCTTTACATATGGAACTGCTCAACCAAGGAAAGAAGGTATTGAAAATAAAACTGAACTACCGAAGGCACCTAATTTGTTTGTACAATATCACTATCTCTTATCATTTACTTGCAACGAAAACTTCACCGAAAGTTTGTGTACAGAATCTAAATTTGAAACGATACCATCAGTAAGTCACCCTATCCTCAATATCTCGTCTCTGTACAAAGAACTAGCAGTTCCGTTCACAAATGATTTGTCAACACTGAAAGATGCTAGAAACCTTGAACTTAACTTTACTTGTTAGAACAAATACGGCTCCTTTATACCTTTTCTCGGCTTGGTATATCCAAAATATCACCTAAATGTTACCTGAAAAGAAATGAGAGGACTAGGCGGATTGCTATTATGTACAACCACCTCTAACCAGCTTCAAACTCAGTTCTTCTGTAAGCTTAGATTTCTTGAGCGAACTGTATCCCTTGATCTTCTGTTGTTTTGCAATGGCTTTTAGATCCACTAACGTCAAACGCTCCAAATCCAAGACGACTCTGGCTTCTGGACATGGTCTTGGAGTCACTGAATCACAGGTGAACAAGCATTTAGTATCGGAAGGGTCTTCCGCATTTGTACTTGCAGTTGTATTAGCACATGATTTGACTAGACTAATTTGAAGGCTCTTTAACTTTTTAGCTTCTTCAACGCCTGGTGAAGTTTGACGCTTTCTTTTCTTTTCTTTGTCGACATCCAGAACCCGCTTAGCTTTCTGCTTCTGTTGGTGCTCCCTTTTTCCGCTCTGCTTTTGTGGCCTTGGAGACAAATTTGGATTGGACTCGCCAACAATAGCAGCTAATTTAGGTTTTCCCTTTTGCTCTTTTTTGTTCTTTAGAAACAGTAGAAGTGAGTCTACTGCTTTCTTTTCAGTATTAGCAACACCAACATCTGGACTCTTCAGTTTCCGTGGAGATTTTGTTCTCTTCTTTCCTAACTTGAATGATGAGAGTGGAGGCTCGATATTGTTGATATTGTCGGTCGGAGCAGAATTCTGCTGAAAAGAGGATTTCAAAATTATGATTTGACCTGTAGAACTGTGCCCTTTGACTTCTTTACGCCCATTTACTTCTGAGGCAATCCTGCTGTTCTTCCCTTCGGGACTATTTGCTTGTTTAGAAGCATCTAAACTGGAAGCACTAGAAGGCTGTTCTCAATGTCAGTAGAGAACAGTTAACAGATTAATCCAAGGAGAAGTAAAGATGTAAACCAAACTTTGAAGCATGAAATATATGCGTTAAGTTAGTGCATTATATATTTGAATACTTTATCACGTACGAGAGTTTACACTTTAAGTACAGAGTAGTCAATAGTTCAATCAGAAAAATGTACCTCAAACGTTTTTGGTAAAATTCTTCCTTTTCCTGCAGTTTTTAATGTTGACTTGACGACAAGACTTCTTTCTTCTGAACCCGAATTGTTCTTTCTGAGTCCATCTTTTCCATCAACTTTCAAATCAAATTTGACTAATTCTTTCTTCTCACTTGATTCATCAGTTTCTTGTCCTGAAGTATCTGAGCTCAAATCCTTGATGATAGCGAGTGCATGTTATTCATTGTAATGGCAAGGATATCAAGACATGTAGAAGCTCAAGTAAGCACATCCGAGACAATATAATTTGGAAATGGAACATATGACCTTACAGTTTGTGCAAATTATGTCTATCGTGCACCTAATCTATATCTTCCGATGAAAGGTTTCAATGCCAAGAGTTGCAAAGGAGAAGAGAGAGCTTCTTTCATACCTTGTCCTTCTCTGCTACATCCTTATTTTCAGTTTCCAAAGACAGATCGTCCTTTGAAACAACACTGTTCACAGTCGGTTCATTCTTGTTAATGAACACATTCAGATTACCCAATATATTTCTTAATCTCCTTCATTTTCTAGATTAAATGGTGTTAACAAGGTTCCATATAGCATTTCATACATAATATGGGTGTTTAATGCATAGTTATACAGCAAACAACAATTGATAAATAGGTCTCAATGTGAAGGTCCACCAAAAATATCAGACACATCGCATGCCCTTACTCGTATCCAATGCCCGTACACCTAGATTCTAATACGTAGTTATACAATTACCTACCACTACGATGGCTAAATATGCTTGCAAGGTGAATGTCCACATAAATATGCTTCCAAGTATTGAGTGCCTGAAAAGGATCCTCCATGGACTTTAGACGAATATGTTAATGCATGTCAGCCTAATTTATAGTTTCCATAATTGTCTGGGAGAATGAGCATTTACAGATTTCTTCAGATTCACAGGGACTAGTATAAGGGGAAGTCATTAAAGTTTTTCTTCATCACAATACTGCAATGCTGATAACCTGTTGACGTAGTGTACATCTGTATATAAAGAACGTTGTCTAGGACTCTAGGGATATTAGGAGCCGATAAAATAGTGCAACTACTTGCACAATCTCAGCATTTAATGCTCACCTTACTTCTCTAAACTATATTTCTAGAGGTTTAGGTCCTAATACAACAGTGTAACTACTTAAAAAAAAAAATTACTCCCTCCGTTCCAAATTGAGAGTCCCTCTTGGGGATTTCAACTATTTAAAGGGACATGCAATCATTACACCTACAATACCTATCATTTCCACCATTACCCCTATATTCTACCTACTTTACAACATTTATATTCACCTATGAGGGATATTTTTGGAAAATCACCAAATTTTTCCTTCCATTTTTGGAAAAGGACCATCATTTTGGAACAACTCAAAAAGGAAAGATGGACTCTCATTTTGGAACGGAGGGAGTATTTAAACTGTACTAAACCAACTGTTAAACTAGTGGATGCTTCACAGCAAATGCATAAAAGCTCAAAGCTTCTGTGAAGGTTTAGGAGGCTCTGCTATTTGACTTGTATCCATACATAATGTTTTTTCTGTTTTGGAGCTCGAGTTTAACCCAGCATATAATCAACCTTTTTCATTCATAATCTTTTGAGAAAACAAAATAGCACTATATCAAGGGCGGCAAAGGGAAGACTTGGCTTATGCATAAATCAACCTGATGAACATTTTGCATGGTAGAGAAGAAAAAGATCTGACTAAAACCAACAGAGAGCAATAAGAAGCTTTGGGAGCCAAACCTGCTCTTGCTCCTGATGAAAGTAATTCTCAAGTAAAGGCTGTAGTATTTGATGTATTTTCTCCGCCGGTTCGCTGTGGGATAGTAAACAACCACCAAAATCATGCTCACCATGTACATCTGCATTCTCCAGGCTCCGAAGTGAAAAATCTAGACAGTCAATTTTTCCATTCAAAGCAGTAGAGCATGTTTCAGACCATGATTCATCCGCCCATGCTAGTTGGCTTTGAAGGATAATTAAATCTTCTTCAAGTTCAAGAATTTCAGCATTTGCACGGGATATCAAAAGCTGTAGCACTTGTATACAAGATTTCTCATTCAAAGCATTTTCTTCAATCACATCTACAACAGAAAAATGACCGGTTATCGATGAATATAACCATTCATAAATGCAAAATTTTAAAAGCTAAGGGACATCAAATTACCAATCCCAGAACCGAAGTAAAAGTCACCCTGCCATGCACGTCCCATAAAATTGCTCTCTAGTGCATCTGAAAACAATTACTTTGCATTCAGGAAAATTCCATGACTACGACTAATAAATGGCTTTGAAGTGCTACGATATACAGTATAAATCTTCCTTTTTCAGTAGAAACACTCAATTCAAATCATTGCCAACTAAACAGAGACACCAAATAAGATTTGGTTTCGGGAAACCTTGATCAAGTGTTTGATCCCTAACAGCCCAATCCATAGCTCATGAAGTTGTACTCTGAAATCCAAACAGTGAGCATCATGACAATCTACCAATCAAGAAAATAGATTAACTGGGTAAATACTAAGCAGTGGAAAATGAAGGTATCAGAATTGAGTAACTGGGAAAAAAGAAAGAGAACTAGAGAATGTATCTAAATCTAAATTCTTCTATTCTGAAACATTAACGGCGCATAAGAGAATTAAGCAATACTTCTGAACATTGCATATGATACTTGATACTTGAAGTTCGTCAAAAATATCAATTTATAATAAATTCATTTCATCGTGCATTCTTCCCCGAGGGTTTATAACATAGGATGAGCGGATATTTGATATAGATTGAAGTATCAACTATCAATTCTCAGCCTGCAAAGTGCAAACATATAGACAAAACAGAAGTAAATTAACCATGTTTCTGCTGAACATTCGCGTGAAAATCAATTCAAGTCCCAAGTCTTCTAAAGACAAGGTCTCAAAATAATTATGAAGTCCTTGTTAATTTTTTGAAACTGTTTTGCATAAGCCAATTCTGCAAAATAAGTACAAAACTGTCGAAAATTGAGAAAGACGTGCTAAAATATTACTCCAAATCAACATAACAAATCAGAAACAGGCATACAAAGAAGAAAAAAAAAAGGATATCCAATTTACAATTAAGATGAACAAAATTACAGGAACTGTTGCATACAACTTGAACACAATCTACACACAACATAACTAACTTCTTCAACTGAGTTCAAATCATCCATTGATGCATGTAGAGGACTAGTATGAATCACCAAATTTTATTAACATTTCATTCCACTGTAATTTCCACAGCATGTTCCAAAATTTCCATGACATAGTATTCCTGAACCTTTTTCTAAACATGGAACCAATTAAATCCATCCAACAAAACAGAGTTAAAATAGGGGGATAAAAATCCAGGTGACAATGGTTTGAAATATCGGTGATATGTATCAGTATCGGCCGGTACCGAGTCCCGGTATTGCGGTGTGAAGGAAAATCGCATAAGTATCGGTAATGATACGTAACGGTATCGACCGATGCGGTGGTATCAGTCCTTTACGGGCTGTATTGGCCATGAAGGACAAAATTACGGACGATACCGTGGTATCCGTGATGTGGTGTTCGAAGTATTAAAAAACTCAAACCTCCATTACGCTACGACTGTTAACGCCCCCGAAACCGCGACATGGCAACCGATACCGATATGGAGACCATACCGATATTTCGAACTATATTTTATTACTCCGTAAAAAACACATATAATCATATCACAGACAAACAGCAAATGAATCGTTCGAATTCTGTTGAATGGAGACGCTAAGTTCGTATTACTAGGTATAACTCCCGCATTCGTGTAGAAAAAGGAATCTAGCTAAAGAATCAAAACAAATTGATTTGATGAACTCCATTTAACACAAATGACCAGCCAATAAATGAATAAAAACATAATGGAAATTGTCCAACAGAGAACAAGCATTCACGAGAAAATTGGCAAATGAAAGCTTTCTGGAGGACCAAACAGAAGAGAAAACATGAAATGTTACGAAATGTACCAGAAATTCCTCTGCAGAAGGCGCGAGGCTAGCAGTGAGAGGGAATTTAGAGCAGAGCTTTGAACAATTTCAGAGCTCGGAATACTTCTCCTACTAGGGTTTCGAAGCCTCCTCGAAGTGAGAGAGAGAGAGAGAGAGAGAGAGAGAGCGCTCTTGAGGATTGATGCGGAGTGGAGGGACTAGGGAGTGAGACTGAGGCTCCGTTCCGGAACCCTTCTTAAAAAATAAGTACTTATTTTGCATCTTCTCAAAGAAAATAAGAAGGGTTGTTCCACAAAACCTTATTATTGCAGCTTATTTCACATTTTCAAACTTAAAAATAACGTAAATGAAAAATAATTTTTTAATTTTTTTTGCACCGTATTAAAGATCTCAATAAGATCTATCAAACAAGATCCATATTGATCAAAAAATTATTTGGATAAACACATGATTTTTGAGCTTGAAGTTGCCTTAACCAAAAAATAAGTACTTATTCCTTATTTTGTGGAACAAGCCTTATTATTGAACAAAAAATAAGTTCTCAAACTCGTTCCGGAACGGAGCCTGATTGCGACGAGGTTTGGAGAGAGAAACACGAAAAAGTTAGAGAGAGAAAATACCCCAGAGGTTTGTGGGCCCGCCGTGATTCCTGGGCCCCATTTGCTGAGTGATTATTCAGCGTTCGTGTTGGTTAATCATGCTGTCGAGATATTCCTAATATCTTTTGCTTTTATCGGTCGAAAGACAATGAATGACTCATATGTGCTATGCTGATCTTTTATTTGTCAATAGAATCACGTGACACTTGTCACGTGGTATTCAGAAAGTACCTAATAATTGGTCTCATCTACTTGATCATTCGTTTCATCATCGGGTTTAAATAGTTGGTTGGTATTTGATGATAATCAATTGTGAGCCTTTTTTAGCCCATTATGATTAAAATCGTCCAATTTTTTGAAGTTGTTGAGAACATCCATCACGTCAAAAGTTAGGTTCATCGACTACCGATCGATTTATGTTCAAATGCATTTATGTTAAAAAAAAATTTGATTCATTATTACAATCATCTTTTCAAAATAAACACGTTTGAATTGCAAGCGGTATTCAATAACTTGATTTTTAGTATGATTGATGTGCACAACATCCTCTAAAAAATGATCGATTTTTATCATTGGAGTGGACTCTAAAAACCCACAATTGACTCATCAGGACAATCAGAGATGAGGTGTTTTCTTTCACAAAATAGATTATTTGACTTTCAAAATCATAACTACAGTCACTTTTTGTGAAACAAAATACAACTTGCTCATGTGGTTATCAATATCTTCTCTTTTTTTTTTCAAATGTCAATGTACATTTTATCTATTATCCTCTGCGTTTTCATATTATTTTATTGCAAAATGTAGGATAGAGCCAAACGGCTCAGATCATCTCATCTCGTCTCACTATTAGTGTGACGTGGTGATATGATGCTCGTTCATAGGTTAGGAGTGCATTGTAGTGGATTATTCCTTCTAAACCATGTCGGTGGTAAAAATGCAAATAGTTGTTAAAGTTTCTTCATTTGAAATTTGCCAGCGTGTCATCAATGCGAACAATTCATTTTGGCGAATATTATTTGCCTTTGGCGGGTTTATGCGCATTAATCGCACGTGCTAATAATGAATTCAGGTTATTATCGCCTGCACCACATTTTAAATAATTATTCCTAGGCATCATTCATTTTCCAGGGGTCCATTAGGCCTCATTTTTCTAAACTTATTAGAAAATAAATTTGTTTGTTTTGTCTTTATTTGAATTTTTTTGCATTTGTTAGTTTTGTGTCAAATTTTTGTGGATTATTGATTCATCTCGACGAGAGGAATTGGAAAAGTAAATTTTAAGTTGACTTATTTTGCTAAAAAGTTGTTAGTTTCCAAAATATTTGGGTTAAATTTTAAAAAGTTTACTTTTCCGATTTCTCTTGTCGAGATGAATTGATAATTTACAAAAATTGACGCAAAACTAACAAATGCAAAAAAAAAAAAAAAATATCAAATAAGGACAAAATATGTGATGGTTGTGTTGGAGCACTGCATCAATGGTCCAAGACCACCGAAAAAGTTTTCCAGTACTAGACTACTTTATGCAAAATATTGCTTCCTCTGTCCAGATTTAATAGTCTTTTTTAGAGTTCGTGCCATTTTTTAATCAATTATATCTTGCAATTTATAATATGTTACGTGATTTCGAAAATACTGTATTATAGAACTACTAGAGATCCATATTCGATATGAAATTAATTACGAATTCAAAGATATAACCCATTTTTTAACAAGTTAGAATAGAATTAGGAACAATTAAATTTGGACAGAAGAAGTACTACCTTTTTTCGGATAAAAAAAAAAAAAAGTACTACCTTTTTTGCATTTCATGTTCTTATATTGTTTTTCACAATCTATATTATAAAACAGAGCGATTTCTGTTAAAATAAATGTCAGCAACTTCTATAACTGTTAGATGTCTTTATGTTAAATTTATAGTTATTGGATCATTTCTTTTTTAAAAGATACATAAAATATTCTCCTAATAAATCTCTCTTTCTATCCTCACTTTTTAGGTAATGCATCTCTATATAAAATAATGTTGCCCATTTGAGTCTATGAAGTTAGAAATCAAGTGGTACAAGAATTTTGAGTGTTTTGAAAGGCACTAAAAAGGGCTTATACAGAATTAGGGCGTGTCCTAGACTTACCAAACCTACAAACTAGTAACATATCATTGATTGATTACATACCCCCACGCTCTAATCTCAATCAAATCAAATTACACCCTTTTTGTGGTACTTCAATACAATTAAAAATTGGGTGGCTATGGTTCCGTCGGCCGTCCTAGTACTAGGAATCCATGCAAATTTTCAAACCCAGTGGTAGCAAAATGGCATGATGTACCAAACAAACCAACCAAATATAAACTAATCTCTCTTTTCTTAGAAAACCAAACAAATCCTGTCGTAGCTAATTCCCCATTCTTTACTAATCTCCCCCTATACCATTTTTTTTAAACACAAAAAGGTAAGAGATTAATTTCACTTATCATCTCCATTATAGGCAATTACTGACTAGGGAGGGGAATGAGGACCTTTTAAAAACACACACACAACACAAACTTCCGATGTGGGAGCCATCAGCCATCCCCCTATATTATACAACAATACTATTCACACAACGATCCAAATACAATAACTTACACAATCTATCACATACATGTAGGGTCCACACATAGTAATGTGTGTTGAGTCCACATGTCTGTAAGAGATTGTGTTTAATGTTGTGTTTGAATTATTGTATGAGTATTATTTTTTATACTATATCCACCTCTTATCTCCCCTTATTTCTTATCTCCCAAATCCTTATTCTTCTGACAAACGGGCCCGTGCCATACTTTTGTACCGTAAAGTGTAAACCATCTCTGATGCTATGATTATTAAAGTTGTTTCTCCAATTTGCTGTACAAAATCAACTAATCACTGTTCATTGTATTACAAGTACTGTATGATTACTTTTTCAATCCTCTTAGAGGTGGTTTGGAATAACATAAGCCAAATGACTTGGTTTTGTCCTTATATAATTTTTTTTTTCATTTATTAGTTTTCTGTCGATTTTTTTTTAGGATTGTTATTTCTTCATAACGAGAGGAATTTAAAAAGTAAAAAATTGCTATTGAAATACAAATTTCACAATTTGGTAAGTAGTACGTACTCCCTCCATCCCATTTTCATCGTCCTTTTTTGATGTTCGTGTCAGTTTTCAATCGCTTATATCTTCCAATGTGAATCTCCAAAAATATGCAATATGGATCTTATTTGATAGATTTCAATTTGTTCTATAATACAAAGATGTCAAATTCATGAAAAACATTATAGATTGAAAGATATACGCAATAGACAAAAAAGTGAAAAATGAATAATGGACAATGAAAATGGGACGGAGGGAGTAACATTTAGGCTATGATTGTTTGTTTTACCTATTTTCCTTTGTTTGGTAATAGAAAAAGGGGGAAAACATTTTACACCGGAAAACATTTTCAAGGAACAGACGTAAAATGACTTTTCAATCAAAAAGCAGATTCGGTTCAACCATTGCGCTCTCTCTCTCTCCGCCAAACTGCCATGGATCAACCGCCACAGCTCCAACCCGCATAAACCTTCTACCTCACAGACCTCACAATCTGGCCTCATGGCTTTGCGATACTCGTCTACAGTCTCTTCCACGGTCCTCTCATCTCCTAGGTCGACACCAACTTCTCCCAAAGGACCAAACTCATTTTCTGCTCCCTCATCTCCGTCTTGGCTTTCCCTCTCCTCTCGGCCATCGTGTTCGCCCGCTGCGTCGCCTCTCTCAAGCGCCTCTTCATCACCCACCTCTGGGTTTCTCTGGCTATGAGTCCTAGTGGCGGAGCCACTTGAGAACAAGCGGGGGCACGCGCCCCACTGAATTCTCTCTTTTTTCTTTTTTTCCAGATTTTGTATTTTTTTTTCTTCTGTAATTCGCTTCTTAAATTGTTCTTTGTTTAATCACTTTAATACAGTTTGTATATATTTCATTTTCTACTTTTTGTTTCTAATATTACAACAATTCCATTACACTTGCGAAATGAGATGTTTAATGAATAAAAAGAGAGTTACCACTCACCATTTGAAACTCCTTAATACATAATGTCCAAATTTTTAAGTAGCTAAACCATGAGTTATATGCATTATACTTCATTAATTATTCACAATTTAAAAAATAATATTGTCTTTATCAATAGAACTCACAACGCATGACGAAATAGAGGTGTAAACATAAAATTTGAAAAGAAAAGACCATTTTTTCTGATTGGATCAAGATTACTGAATCTTAACATTTTAGTTATTGTGTATATAACTGCTATTAGACTTGGTCCATTGAGACAATTCAAACAATTGATTTGTTTTGATAGTTTATGAAATTACTACCTTCCTTAGTAAATGTGTTAGCTTTTTTTTTTAAATTATTTTTAGCACAAGCATTCTTTTATTATTTTGGTGCTGCTAATTATATATATATTTTTTGTTGAAGTGTATTTAAAAAGTGCCCCCACTATCGTTAATTCTTGGCTACGCCACTCAGGCTATCGGTCGAGATTAAAAGTCTGCACGCAAAAAACAATGCACCTAGGCTGTTGGGCGAGATTAGAAGTCCGTACGCAAAAAGCGTGCGGGATCCCTCACCAATGGACTAAATCAAGATATATCATCTAAAAAAAAGAATAAGAAGCAACAAAAAATATGCATCTCCTCGAATATGTAGTACCACCAAATCCAATCAAATTGACAATAGATGCGAGAATAAGTGGATATTGACAGACCTTAATGGGAAAAAAAATATTTATGTGGCCGACTCCAATTAATTGGGACATAATGTTCGGTTTGGTTTGGTGCCAAATCCAATCAACATCAATTAACAAACTAAACTACCAATCGAGTCCACATTTGTGGTAGTCTCAAAACGGAAATCCTAATCGCAAAGAAGATTTGTATGGAATCACGTAAAGAAAAACTCGTTTGGTCTATTTTGGGTCCTACAAAAATTTAGAAAAATATCCATAAATTTTTAAATATTATTTTACGGGGCCCTTTAAATAACTAGCTCCAATGAACATCAGTAAATACTTCTATTACTTTTGGATTCGTAGGAACGAAACTACTCAGTTCGCCGTTACGAATCGCTCCTACGAATCCAAGAGTAATACTTACCGATATTCATTAGAGCTTATTAGAGCTGATTTTTTATAGGTTCACATAAAATAATATTCAAAATTTATGAAAATTTTCCTAGATTTTTGTGAGATCCGAAATGGACCCAAATGCATTTTTTTCTTGTGTGATTCCTTGCAAATCTTTTTTGCAAATAGCAAAGCCCATCTCAAAAGTACCGGTCGCACTCGATAGCTTCGGCATAATTATCGGAGTCTTAAAACGCACGCAACTTGAACCTAACCCGAAGGTAAAGCTTGACGTCGATACTGTAGACTCCCGAGCCCTTCTCCGAATTGTAATCCGACTGAAGATCATTCCCCCGGCCCACCACAATATTCTGCCCCTTCAAAACCACATTTGTGTTCTTCCCGCGAGGGAAAGATTTTTTGGTGGGTTGTGTCATGTGTGAAGCTATTGGAGGTGAAGGATCCGGGGGTGCTATAGTGCACCCCCGCACTACTCGTGTACTGTGACCGATCCGACCGTCCATCTCAGCAACAGACAACTCAAATTTTAATCCAAACAATAAACGCACTACAACCCTTCCCAATGGACACGGCAAGGCTGTGTTGTGTGGGTGTGTTTGTTATAGAATAGAATTGACTAAAATTTCAAATTTGTTTAACCAAAAAATCAAATTTTGCTGCTAGTAAATTCATTTGTGTGGGGGGAGAGGAGAGGGTCGTTCGGATGTCTTTCCTACCCGTGGTGGGTTCTGGACCTCTGGTGTAGTAGGCCCGTTGGGCCCATTTCTATCGTCATACCGATCCAAAAGATCAGTGAGGCTCTTGAGCCTGCGTCAGATGGGATGGCTCCCACATCGTGAGTTTGAGTTTAAGTGTGTGTGATTGAAAAAGTCCATGATCCTATCCCTAGTCAGCAATTGCCTAGGTGAGTTGAAAAGTAAAATTACCCTCTTATCCCTCGTCCCAAAAAAAAGGGGGTGGGTGACTAGTAACTTCTCACATGGGAAATTTATAGAAATGGTCCTTCTAGTTTCACTCGAGTTTTATTTTCGTTCTCCAAATATCAATTACAACTCTTTTGGTATTCAAGTTTGGTTTTCGTACCATGTTGGTTTAATTGATAACGTCTGTCAGCCAAATTGGACAAAACAAATCAAATTGATGGCAGACGTCACTAATTGAACCAACTTAGTATGAAATGAAACGTCCAAACTACCATCAATTTGATTTTTTTTATTAAGTTTGGCTAACAAAAATTATCAATTGGACCAATTTGGTACGAAAACCAAATTTGAAAGTCAAAGGAGTTGCAATTGATACTCGAAAGACAAAAATGAGACTCGGGTGAAATTACGAGGACCATTTCCATAAATTTCCCCTTCTCACATTCCTAAATCCCATTGACTTCTGGGCATGCCGCATACGACATCTTCCGCGTCCATTAAAAAAACTGGGTTCGGTTCAATTGGAAAACAAACACCGAATCAAGAAAGTCTAAATCCTCAGCTTGAATGAGAACTGGCATTCACTAGTTTCTTTGAGACATTCCAATGACTGGATACGATTTAACTTCTTTGAAACATTCAAGGACTGAACTTGAATGCAAAATCTCTCAAACATCACTCACACAAGTGATTCAAAAACACTGTAACAGTCTACAGGTTAGAACAGGTAATGATCATATGAGGTTAGAAGGTCGTATTTTGCAGCCGAATTCAACTGATTCAGACACGAGTGTCACAAGGCTTGGTTCGATTTGGTTCCGTTCTTATGCTAACAAAACTTTATTATAATCTCAAAACAGGCCTTTACCTTTCACAAACTAGGCCATAGAGCTGATTTTGTTCTGATGCATTTTCCTTTCTCCTTGTTCAAACCCAGACCTGGGGATGCTGCCAAACGGGGTGCTTGGTAGCGGTGCCGAGCGGCCGTTCATCTTGGCAATCAACAGCTCAAATCTTAATTCGAGTAAAGGACGGTCCAAATTTTTATGCGCTCAAATTAGATCCAAGCGTTTCGTGCCAAGATGAACGGTCAAATCGGCTGCTTGGCAACGCTACCAAGCACACCCGCTTGGCAGCATCTCCCAATCCATTCAAACCCTCCCAGGCCCAGGCCCACTAGGTAAGGACTCGTAGCCGTCGTGGTGCTTAGGACTAGGAGTGCCTTTCTCCACAGGGATGCACTTCAGCACAACTGCTATGGGCATGCTCACAGCTCCAAGTCCAATGCTTAGTAACCAGAATTGCCAGCTCAACGGCACGGTGCTGGCAAAGTCGCCCAGGAACTCGACTATGATAGCTTGGAATGCCACGGTAGAAACCATGACGGCTACGAATATCCAGCTGCCGAACATCCCACGGAATATGTTGATTTTCTCAATGTCACGGCTGTTTATCTCATTGAACACCTGAACGATAAAAACCACAAGGATAATAACCAGTCTCATCAGCGCCTGGTATGCTCATTATAACCAAGAGAAAGCTGAAATGTTTTATCGATTTTTCCTTGCATTAATTTCCTTTCACTAGAAGGCAACTGCTTCTTGTGTTGGCGATCATTTATGGATAATAAGCACTAAGGCTGCGTTTTGGATCACGGATTTCCGGAGAGATTTATGGGAAAAATAAAATGTAAAGAAAATATGAGAAGATATCAAGAGATGAAGCCAAATTTACTGTATTAGTTTCCCTCGTTAATGCTCAATCGAAACAGAGCCTTGTCCATGAGAAAGGAAGTACAGAATTACTTCCAGAAATTCAGTTTAACACCTAACCAAATAAAAACTGGATATTTTGATAAAGATACAACTGATTTCTCCTCATTTATTGCCCAAGGGAAAAAAATTAGCTTCTACTTAATTTACATTGATTTTCTTTTTCTTGTCGCTCCAAGAATTATTGAATAAGAATGTAGTAACTAAATTCAAAATTTTCTTTTTTCTAAGTCATTGAGCCATCAGCACATAATTATTTTGACCTAAAGTTCCATTATTTCATAAAACATGAAACAAAAGCAAAGGCGAGAAAATTCAAGTACCTTTTGTCTTACGTATCAAAAATTCAACTAAGTGTTTTGAAAACAATAAGCCATGTACAATGTTGAGGTAAAGAGTACCTGGCAAAACACAAAGGTGTTGAATATGACGGTATTGAGAACTTCAGTAGCATCTGACCCTTCAAGTCTCAGAATATTCTTCCCATCAAAATTGAGAACTCCTAGAACAGCAAGCTGATAAATACTCTGACCAATTATATTTCTCCACATAGCCTTGGTAATGAAACCAACTCCCCTTCCTACCGGAGGCCGATTCATAAGTCCATCATTTGGTGGTTCTGTAGCCAGTGCCAATGCACCTAGAGTGTCCATGATTAGGTTTACCCAAAGCAACTGCACAGCCGTAAGAGGAGCAGATCCTGGAGTTAACGAGCAACTTTTTTACCACTATTGATATGGTTATCCCCGTTTGTCTTATCAGGTACAACAAGATTATCAAAATAAATTATTTGGGTACTACAAGAAAGGTAAACCTGTGACACATGCAGAAACGAAATTGATCATCAGCGCGACGATATTGACAGTCAACTGAAATTGCACAAACTTCTGAATATTGATGTATACTGAGCGACCCCATTTGGCTACATTTACTATAGTTGCAAAATTGTCGTCCAATATGATCACATCAGCATTTTCTTTCGCAACCTGTAGATATTGTTTACAGATAGTTTAAGGAATAAGGAAGACTAAATACTAAGGAATATTTGATGATTTGATTAGGAATGGATACAGATTTGAAATGATGAATGATGTTCATGGAATGACTTCAAGCATGAGTAGGGTCAAAGGAACAACATTTCTTAAAACTAGAGGTGGCAAATGGGCAGGTCTGGGCGGGTTGAAACGGGTCGCGGATCAAATATGAGCTGGTTGAATATGGGTCAAATAGTAAACGGTTGAAATGGGTCAGATCGAATATGGATCAAACCCAAACCTGCCCCCTTCCTTTTTTTTGGTCTTAATAATCTTGCGGCACTTTTTTGTATTAATTTTTAACTTCATGTTGATTTCTATTCAGATACTGTTTTCGGTTATTTTTTTTAGTTTGATTTAGAATTTTTATTGCTTTGTCAGGACGACTGATTCTTAAATAATTAAAGCAAAACTAACGAATAAAAAACATAAATAAATAGAAACAATAATTCGACTTAATTATTAAGTCAACAAAATGTAGTAAAGCTTTTTTTTTTTTTTTGTTCTTATTCAAATTTTTTCGCATTTGTTAATTTATCGTTATTTTTTTGTGGATTATTGCTTCTTTATGACAAGAGAAATCTAAAAATTAAGATCAAAACCCAATTTTTTTGAATAAAAACCAAAATAAGCCAAATACGCAGCTTTGTGGGGCAAGTACATACACGGCTTTGTCCTTGTTTTAGTTGGTCCACCTGCTAGTGAGCGACTTGATTAGTTGCCCAAAAAATTAGCTGAAGGTGCATGAAGTCGGCCTGACATACACTAAAAAAGACCAACATAAGCCAAAAAGACTTAATTTTTAGGCCAAATAAAAAAATATGAAACTTAGTCCCATAATTTTTTGAATAAAAACAAACATAAGCCAAAAGACAAATTTTTGACTTATTTTTGCCATTATTTAAAATAATTCTGAATTTTGATCATAATTTTTTATTTTTCAATTCCTCTTAACGAGACGAATCAAAAAATCACAAAAATTTGACGTAAAATTAATAAATGCAATTTTTTTTGTCTTTCATTAGGGAATGCGAAAAGAATAACTGAATAAGTGTGTGTGCCTGTGTGATTTGTAAAAGTTTTGCTGGTTCCATTTTGTTTGAAAAAAAAAGAGAAGAGGTTTGGCTAGTAAAAATGTGGACCCCATTTTCTAAGAAAATTTGAAAATTCCTTTCCTAGGAGTAATAAAAGAACGAAAGGGAGAGTACGGGAAATGCCTTTCCTTTCCGTTTGTGGGCCGTACTATATCAAAAGCCCACATACAGGATAGATTCTTTTTGGGTCTTAGTTTCAACCCATATTAAACCCATTTTTAACCCACCTAAACCCATGTAAATATGGGTTCAACCCATTATGTAATATGGGCGGATTGGGTTGGATTATAAGTGGGCGGATTGGGCGGGTCAAAAAAATATGGGTTGGACTTACCACCTCTACTTAAAACAGTGGTCCTTAAAGAAATATTTCATTGAAGTAACTGTTTTCCATGTCTAGTATGATTTTCACTGAGTAGATAAATGCTATATTGTGACAGATGGTCAGATACAAGACTAAATGGCAGAATCAGAAAAGAAGCAAGTACTGGTACGTGCCAAAAATTACACGTCCAAATGTCAAGCGGGAAAGTTGAGTAGCGGTATTGGTTCTATTGAAAGCAAAGTTGATTTCATGGGGCCTCTATACGTGTACGTGCAACTTCATTCTTCTTCTCTTGCTACTATCTCCCATGAGAATGTTTCACATTATGGCATTATGCTATTCCGCTCTTGGCGAGGGGAAGTTAATTTTGGCAATCCGGACATCCCTTCTTTTTCTTTTTCTTTTTCCACCAAATTGATTGCTTTTGCCTGCTAATCAAAATATCCTGATATTAAACTAAATGCGTGTTATTCATTTAGCCCTCCGAGATCAGTGGAAATAACCAAGCTTTGCATTTGATCTGTTGCGTGAGATTATGTACCTAGGCTCTGTTCAGATGTTATCATGTCAAAGGATGGGAAAGTTTCTCCCAGGAAAGCATATCAAAGGGAACAAAAATTTATTTTCTTGAGCGTTCCACAAGTACTAAGATGAAAACAAGGATGAAGGATTGACTGCTTCAGAAATAACAAGAGCATTGTACTAAGCCTGTCCCCTCCCTTTTATTGCTATCATGGTTGAAATTTCACTGCAGGGTTATGGAGTGAATTCAACTAGAGGCACCTACACCGTGGTTAAGACAATATACAAGAGAGTGAGGCTCACATCATACTTACTGAACTTTTAGCAGATGCAGAGATCCAGGACACGGACAAGAATTAAGCAAGTTAACAGAAGAATGCAGACCAACCAATTTGATCAGTTTGGCGAATAAACCTATAAGGAGGCATTTATTGGAGAAATAAGTTGAAGAAAAGAACAACTTGAGCCACTAGAGACATGGCTTTAAAAGAATGTCAGAGAGGGGAAAGATGCCGAAGGCCCGAAACAGAGAAGCAAAGAGGGGAAAGAGAGGGAGAACATTTCGAGCGGAACGATTCGCTGAAAGTCGCGCTTTCCTGAGAATCCTTGTGAAATTGTACTCCTATATCTTTCGCAGGAATATTTCTGGAAGAAAGTTAATTCCAGTGGAAAAGTTAAAAATGTGCGTCCCACATATTTCCCGCTAATTGAAGACCTAAAGAAACACAGGAAAAGGTTATTTTCTTCTACCCTTATTTCCATTCTTTTTTTTCCTTTTTGGGAAAGTCTTTAATACACACCCCTTTAAGGTGTGTACCATATGCATCTATTGTGGAGTTCATATTGTGCCACCTCATAAAAAATTACTTGTAGGACCGGTCATTCATAACATTTTATTTCGTATCGTAACTTTTATACTAAAAATTCGTAACTTTTTAGCAATAAATTCATAACATTTTGGGAATCATAACATTTTGGTGCGTTTCAATGAGAGTGCATATGATATACACCTAAATAAGGGGTGTGTATTGTAGCACTTCCCTTTATTTATTTTTTTTATCGGCACTCTTGTTTCCATTCTTAACACTTCACACAACTTCAGTAAGCAAAGCAAATTGGGCTTGTCAAAAGGCAAGCACAAGTTGCGAAGCAAAGTAATAGAATTTATCAGATTATATATTCTTACCATCGCGAGAAAGAAGAACAAATAGAATCTGGAAAAAAGAAACCAAGGACAATGCAGTATTTTAATGAGTAGAAAGACAGACCTCAGTTCCTGCTATGCCCATGGCAAGTCCAATGTCCGACTCATGCAAAGCCGGAGCATCATTAGTCCCATCACCAGTAACTGCAACCACTTCATTAAATATACTCTTCAAGTTGGTTACCAACTTGTGCTTGTCTAAAGGCAATGACCGACCCATTACCTGTATCAAAATCCAAGGCCTTAAAGATACCAAAAAATAAGTGCATCTTAGAACAAACATCTTAGAACAAACAAATAGAAATACAGAAACTAGGATCTAACATGGCCAAAAACATTACAAAAAGTATCTTGAACATTATGTGCAAAAATCTATTTTAATATATAAAAGGAGAGCACCACTTTGGTGTGTCCCTTCTGTCATGTATTTTCCTTTTCCAAAAATGCCCTCTAAAAAAACAGCACAATACAAAACAATTAACTATGAGGATATATTGGACATTTTAACACAAAAAAAAAAAATACAAATTTGTAAAAAACTGAATTGGTTACTACTCACCCTTATCACCTCCCCCCACAACCAAAATCACGTAAAAATCTCTCTCCCTCCCTCTCTCTCTCTAGTCTCTCCCTACTCAATTGCAGTTCTGTTTCCTTTCACAATTTCTTAATTTTTGACACAAAATCTGAAAAAAAAATTGGCGTTAAATTGCAGCGGAACTGAATAGAAACTCAAGCCCATGGTAATATGAATTTCTATTCTTTTTTGATCCGCATATGAAGTTTCTATTCAATTTGGGTTTTGTATAATTGGTGTTGGCATATGAGTTTCTACAATTTTTTTGTTTCACAACCCCACGGTTTCAGTTTTTTCGGAAAGTAAGTTTTCTCTCTCTTCTATTCAATATGGGCACTCTCTCTCTCCTTTTCAATTGTGCAGCGAAGTCCCACATCGCTTGGGTACCAAAGTAATATGCAGAATATAAACGTGAGGGCACCCTCACTTCAATAGCTAGCTTTTGGGGTTGAGTTCTACCCAAAACCGTGTAACATGGTATCAGAGCCGGGTATGCCAAGGATGGGTAGGGTGCGTGTCCTTGGCTTACACGCGGCAGGTGCTGCCAAGTGAGCACGCTGGGCGTGAGGGAGGGTGTGAAGCGAGTGAGCACGCTAGGCGTGAGGGAGGGTGTGAAGCGAAGTCCCACATCGCTTGGGTACCAAAGTAATATGCAGAATATAAGCGTGAGGGCACCCTCACTTCAATAGCTAACTTTTGGGGTTGAGTTCTACCCAAAACCGTGTAACATCAATATGGGCTCTCTCTCTCTCTCTCGTGCTTGATTTACTGACAGGAACCCCCAAAAGAGGGTGTTGCCATATGAGTTCTACAGTTTTTCTACAGTTTTTTATGTTTCGCCTTATGAAGTTTAAATCTTGATTTAATTTTTACATTCTTATTTCATTTGATGTCAATTTCATTGTTCTGGGTAGTCTTGAAAACTCAATTTGCATGCACATTGCGTGTGCCCGGCTTCTGTTTAGCATAAAACATGAAATTGAATTAGTTTGGCGATTTACGTAAAACAAAAAATTTGTGCTTAGGATAATCATAACAGGTGGCGAACAATTTTAAGATCTTTAATAAAAACCAACTTTCTTAAGCAACACGTCTCCGGCCGATAAAGAGGCTCTTGAGATGTAAGTGTGGCCGTGCGGTCTCTATAAAGGTTGTTGCACTCGATGCGTGTCCCGGCCTCTTTATTGGAACTAGAGACCAGGGCACACACGATGCGTGTGCAAGTCGGATTTTGACAAAATTTCTTCATGTTTATTATTTGATCGAATGTTCACAAATTTGGCCAAAATTTTAATTGCACACGCATTGCGTGTGCCCCAGCCTCTAGTGTAGTATTAATGCACTCAAATTCAAACCTGAATTCTTGGTATTATACTCTTCAACTCCTCGGGAGATTTGCTACGAAAATCCTGTCCTTCTATTGCCAAACCATCTTCAGTGAGGATACCACATTCTCTAGCTATTGCTTTAGCCGTATTGATATTATCACCAGTGACCATCCGAATAGTAATTCCAGCTGCCAAACACGTTTCAACTGCCTTCCTGACACCTGGGCGGACCGGATCCTTGATTCCAACAACTGCTACCAACGTATATCCACTATCCGGGATACTCTCTCCATCAAAACAATCATCAATATCCTTATACGCCAAGCAGAGAGTTCTCAAAGCTTCACAGGCAAAACTGGTTATGACATTTGTAATTTCCCTTGGCTGTTCTTCCAACATAGGAACAGAGTCTCCGTTGATGTCAACAATTTTATCACACATTGTTAAAATAATCTCAGATGCACCTTTGCAAAATGCTCTAAGGCCGCCATTCGGAAGAGCCACAAGCACAGACATCTTCTTCTTCACAGAATTGAAAGGCTCCATTTTTAGTATCTTAAACTCCTGGCGTTGAGCATCAAAATCACCACCCAAAAGCAACCCATATTCTAATATGGCTGATTCAGTAGGTGTACCCAAAACGGATTTTTTCCCCTCTTTATTTTTAACCACCTCAGAGCCTGTATTTTGAAATATAGCTTGCAAGAGGATGGATAAAACCTTTTCCGATACATCCGAATGCAATGTATCTCCACCTTCACTATGTTTTACTTCTTTTGCTTTTCCACATATCCATACCTTATCAACCACCATATGGTTTGTTGTCAACGTTCCAGTCTTATCCGTGCAAATGCAAGTAGCAGACCCCATAGTCTCACACGCTGCAAGATGCCTCACAAGTGCCTTTTCACTCATTAATTTCTTCATCGCAAAGGCAAGACTCAATGTAACTGCCAAGGGTAGTCCTTCCGGAACCGCCACAACTATGATGGTTACAGCAGTGGAGAAGAAATTCAAAAGCTTGAGAGCATCACTAGAAGACCAATTTGTGATGTCATTGTCAATATATTTCTCCACAAGATACCTTATGGCCAGCACCAAAAATGTCACAATGGCAAAAAACAAACCAATTTTACCTATTATGGTGGCAACACCATTTAGCTTGACCTGAAGTGGGGTTTCATCTTCTCCCCCCTCACCAAGAGTCTCCATCAACTTACCCCATTCTGTTCTCATACCAACTGTAGTCACCAACATAATCCCTGACCCATCTTGCACCTTGGTTCCCCCGAGAAGAAAAGGTTTCTCTTTGTTAACACTTACAGGCTCACTCTCGCCAAATAAACTTGATTCGTCAATCAACAAGCTGTATCCGAATATAAATATCCCATCGGCTGGAACCTGGTCCCCTATGGATAGATGAACCACATCTCCTACTACCAAATCATAGATGGAGACCTTCTGCCTATACCCATCTCTAGTGACGTGAATCATAATCTTTTTCTTCTCTTTGTCTAAATCCTTGAATTGCAAGGATTGCTTATAGTCACTAACTGCTGTAACAATAACTACCAGAAATATACTGATCATGATTCCCACACCATCATACATTCCCTCCGGCCACCCTTCTGTGGGAAGCCCCACTCCTAGGGAAACTACCGCACAAACCATAAGCATTATAAGGGTTATGTCATGCAGCGCATCCCATACAAACATCCAGAAGCTTCTGGAAGGTTTCTCTGTATATTTGTTGAAGCCATAGACCTTTTGCCTGGTGGATATGTCACTTGATTTAACACCTTCATCCAATGAGACCTTGACTTTTTTTGCAACTCCCTCAACTCCTTCAACGGATTCCAACGCCTTGATGTCACGGCTACGAACAAACCGTGCGAGTTCATTTGGGCTGATTCTAAATCCTTCTGCTCTAGCTTCTTCCGATAGTTCAAAATCACCTGGACCAGCAGCTGTAGCAGAAGGCAAATAAGATAGAAAGAAAATGGAAGAATGAGTATCTAAAATCTAAGCTTAATAAATGAAGTCCTGCGGATCTAATAACTTCAAGAAGATAAACGTACCATCAAGAAACATGAACGCTGCCTTTTGAACATAAAGGAGAACTCGTAATCGTTCCTGGTAACACAGATGTAGAAAAAGAATTAGAGGTACAATAAGCAACTAGAGAAAAAATAAACTTGGCTTCTACAGAAAAAGATGGCATGGAAAAAGTAGGGAAAATGAAGGGAGGTGAAAATGGTGCAAGCAGAATTTCCAAAGTTTCGCCCATCATAAAAATGTAAAAGAAAGAGTCTTGAGTTCCTTCTATTCCAATATCTGCACATCTCCACGACAAATACATAAGCTATTTACAACTTAAATTTCCTCTTCTATTTTCTTTCT
The DNA here is from genome assembly GCA_019656275.1 of Rhododendron kiyosumense. NCBI lineage: Eukaryota > Viridiplantae > Streptophyta > Magnoliopsida > Ericales > Ericaceae > Rhododendron > Rhododendron kiyosumense. The sequence continues at coordinate 163,304 of BPLS01000705.1, read as the reverse complement.
TGTTCTCTTCAGTTCACTTCTCTTCTTATTTTCAACTAACCAACCAAAATGGATGTTAATGGAGGTCTGACTCTCCCAGAAAAACTATGGGCAACTAAACGTAAAGAATGCATCGTATGAAACAGGATCCAACGTTCCATACTCACAAAATCAAATGAAGTTTATTTGCCCAAATGTCTCCATTTTATCTTACCATTTTCTTCCAGCATAAAACAAAATAACAGTGGGCAATTCAGAAAACGACAAGTTGCCCAGATACAACCACCGTGATTTATTTCAACTCAGATGGTCGTCCGGCATGAAATTGGAATAATGAAGTGCATGTAGTATATGCAATTAAAATGACTTGACATTTCTTGTTTCATCAACTGAATAATACTGTTCTTTAATTGGGTGCGTCTGCACAAATTCAAAAAGCATAGGGGCATGGATGCAACAAAGCAAACATAGAGGGGTGCTTCTGCACATGACCCAAACCACAGGAGGTGTGTAAGTGGACTTTGGCCTTTTTCTATCATATTATTTTAGTGGACCTCATTTCTAATATCAAAGAAATATTACTGCAAGTTGTGCCTTTGCAAACAGGCAACTTGAGAGGATTCTATCTTTCCATGCACTTTCCTCTAGATATTGTAATTGGACTGCTCATGGCATGGCACATCAGTATGCAAATCAACATCTATGTGGGATGTCATAATCAGATTACATGGGCCCATCAATATTCGAGTCAAGACATTGTTTGGTTATCGACCCCACAATTATTTGAAAATCTTCTCTCTTGGGGCCACAAAAGTTGGAATTTGAAAACCCTTCTGTTATTGCATAAAATGCAAAAGAGAGAGAAAAAAAATAAAGGAAAAATGACGGCCTAGGACGTGTTTTGATAATTAATACCTTTTAAGGACATGTATTAATTATCAAAACACGTCATTGGCCGTCATTTTCCGAAAAATAAAAGGCCAAAACAATGGCATAAGATCCTAAGAAGCACGAACAAGTCCACTGGCATCACGTATTCATGTTCGACACGTGATTCACGTAGACACAACACCATGCGTCACACTCTGGACACATGTCGGATACACTAAGTACGCGTTAGATTTTCATTGTATTCTATGTAGTCAGAAATGTCGTGGAATCTAAGGACAAGTTTGGACACACTATGGAAACACGTTTGAGGGTAAAATCCAATGATATTAAAATCTTATATTATTTAATTTTTCTTGGTTATTTAAATAATAACCGTTGATTTATAGCTCTAAAATGTTAAACCTTTTTGTGCTTTCGTTATGTAAGTTTGATAGAATAATAGTTTTGGCCTTTCTATGAATCCTTACGCCACCTTTAGTATTAACATGTCTTATAGTTGACATGTACCTAACGTGTCCGTGTCCGTGTCATAATTTTAAGAGAAATGGCGCATCCATTATCCAAATCATATCGTGTTCCGTGTCCGTGCCCGTCTTCTTGTTTCTTCTCAGAGAACCCAATAATTCTTGTTTCTTCTCAGAGAATAACCCAATAAACATACGCGATTCAGCTTAAAAGGCAACGCGCACGGCAAAGATCAGTAGAAGAATCTCACCATGGGAGAAAAGAATACAAAAAGTCAACAATATGTGCAACTCTCTAGCATAAAACCCTACCCAATTAATACACATACATAGAAACATTGTACAAAAGGAATTAGGTCAAAGAAACCCAACAATCAAGAATCGGGTGCCATTTCAATCGGGTTGTGCAGGTCACGGGCTAATAACCATAATCTCAATCACATAATTCTTCAAAATGGTCATCATTCCCGCTCTAAATCCTCGCACTCATGAATTTTAGTGGTTTGAAAGGTTTTGAAAGACACTTTCACGCTCGCGCACTTGCATTATGTGACTTAGACCATAATCGCAAGTCAATTAAAAATCAAGACACTTCCCAACTACTTATAGGCTTATAGCTCAAGGATGTCTAAAGATGTGAAGTTTACCAAAAAGCAAGGCCAACAATAAAGACCAACTCTAAAAGAGGCTAGCAAAGACTAGGGAATGGGGACAGCAACCCATGACTGCAGTTGGGTCGCAATTGGGTCGCAACCCAACTGCAGCATGCAGTTGTCCCGTTTCCGGGTTTCTTTAGGGTCTGGCTTGATGATCTAACCCGTTCACTCTGTAGAACTCGTCGCGAACTTCGATCAAGGAAAAAATCATGTTCGCCGGATGTTGATCAATAGCTTTTCGGAGCACATTTCTTTCAAGAAAAATGAACTCGGAAACACTGGATCAAATCCGTTTTTCTCAAAGAAAATGTGTATTGAAAAGTTTGCGACGAACTCTACAAAATGAACAGCTTAGATTATCGAACCGAACTTGGTGGAACCCAAAAACGGGCCAATAACACACTGTGGGGACCCAACTGCTGGCAAGCCATCTCCCTATATCAAAGTAGAGAAAGACAGCGAAGGAGACCGTTTTAGTGGTTATGTCATTCCCTTGAATTTAGTAATCTGCGAGGGGGACCAGAGGAAAGTTCAAGGAAGTTTCCCACCTTGCCACTCTAGAAGGTAAAGTCAAAAAAGTGGAATTTAAATGCGTTTCACATTCATTCAGCCCAACCACTCCCATTTCAGAAAGCCAGTTCACGTGGGGCAGGCTAGTAAATGGACCAAGCTATTCAAGTTTCTGTTTAGTTCTCAAAGGTTCGTTAGAAACTGATTTTCTGCGTAACTTGAACATTTTTAAAACTCGTTAAAGCTTTTGAATCTAGTTGTTACTCGTCCGTTCAGCTTAGTGGTCAACTTGGAGTAGTTTTTAAGACTCAATAAAGCTTCAAGTACATGGTACTCATCCGTTCAGCTTATATGGTCAACTAATTATATCTAAAAAATTCACGCTACTCAATATCTGCTCGTGATTACAGTTCATTTGAGATCGGCTTACCTGATTAATAAGCTAATTTGAGATCGGCTTACCTGATTAATAAGCTAAGCCTAAACCTAAACCTAATTTTAAAACTCATTACGTTTTCAAGCTCTAGTTTTGAGGGATAAACAGATGAATAGATATTAAACTCAAGTTAGACAGTTAAATGCTCGGCTCGCTCAGCTCGTTTGTCAATCCTATACGTCGTGTTCATTTAACTTAAATTACCCCAACTCAAAATCAAATGGCAATGAGTGGAGACGTCACTCAAGCTCATATACTAGTTTTTGAGGAGAAAATTAACCGATGTGGGACAAGCTCTAACACGTTGAATAGCCAAAACCTTGTGTGTGTGTGTGTGTGTGTGTGAGAGAGAGAGAGAGAGAGAGAGAGAGAGAGAGAGATTGCCCAAATAGACCGGAAAGGTCACATGACTTCCATGTTAGGCAATAGTCCTCCAGAGGACCAAAGAGGAAGATTAAGAGCAAGTGGCACTGCATTTCAAAGTCACAGAGAGAGATTGCCCAAATAGACCGGAAAGGTCACGTGACCTCCACGTTAGGCAATAGTCCTCCAGAGGACCAAAGAGGAAGGTAGTCACTGGACCAACGAAAACAGAGTCTTAAATGTTAATGGGTGGTCCCACACTCCCTTGGATTCACTCCGGTTTTTCTCTTTTAGCAAGAGAAATTCAGGCAAGAATGACCGACAGCACAACACCCCTCCAGTCAAATAATTTGAAGGCAAACAAAGACAAATAAAACAGTACTGGTAATTCCAAAAAAAAAAAGGAAAAGTGTCCAAATTTATTAAGTACTAAAATTCAAATTAGTTTCTAAATTCTCGGATTTTGTTGTTTTAAAAATGAAGTTTTTTTTTTTTTTTGTACCATGTCAAAAATAATACTACGAGGAAAGGGGAAAACAAAATAACTGTCGCCTTCTTTTTTTTTTTTTGGAGACCCAATTGAAACCTGATTTAGTGTCGTCTGGAATCCACCGTTAAGCACTTAGAGCTCGATAAAAAGACATGCTAAAAGAATAGATTGATGAAATACCGAGACAGATAATCACAGGTCACATTCGTATGTTACACAAAAAGAGTCTGGTACTTGATGAAACTTTATACTACTACTCTATCACCAAAAAAGTGACGGATCGTGAGGCAAATTATGTCGATTAGTCTTACATTTTTGCATTGATAATTTTCTCATGTGCAGTGATTTTCGCACCCCAAAATTTTGAAGTACGGGCTTGTAGTAGCCCAATGGTATTTCATTTCCTGGTTCCTCCCTTGTGGGACGTCAGTGTTCCAGCCCCATGATGGGTGTTTGTTGTTCAGGCCTTTAAACTCCTGTACGTAACTTATTGACTAATGACTACCCCTAACCTCGTTGATGTAATATCGCTTGGGAACAAAAAAAAAAAAATTCACTTTTTTCCCCACATGCCCACATGGCTTTACAATTACCAATCGACATAATTCACTTTACCTAAACTTTAGAGATTATACTCCAACGGTGAGTTGTCTAAACGTGATATTCACTTCACACTTTTACTCGAGAGCCAAACAGGCCCCAGGTCATCTCAAAGGAAAAGAAAAGGCACCTTTTGCAGCACAGTAAAAACTAAAAACGAGATTTGCTTTCAATATTTTTACAATACACATACTCACAAAGGGGACTGTTGTCCCGATTTTGGGGTCCACCCCGATCTCGCTCCGATGATCAAAATCATTCACTTTGTATAGCTCATCGAGTAGAATAACTATGCAAAAAATTAGCTTAATTGGATATCATTAAGTGCCTGATCGGAGCCCATATAACTCTCAGTCCATGGGTTATAGTGGATTTGATCCAGTGTTTCGGATCCATTCTTTTTAAGACAAAAACGTTCCGATCAGGTACTTAATGATATCCAATTAAGCTGATTTTTTTCATAATTGTTCTATTCAACGAACTCTACAAAGTAAACGATTCCAATTATCGGAGTGAGACCAGGGTGAGCTCCAAAATGGGGCACAACAGCACGCTGCTGTCCCCAAGGGAACAGCAGCCCCCCTCCCTCCCTCACAAAGGGAGTGGCCCCACACACATGTGTGTGGGCCCACTCCCTTTGTGAGTGTGTGTGTGGGCCCACTCTCTTTGTGAGTGTATATGTAAGTGTGTGTGTGGGCCCACCCCCTTTGTAAGTCTATGTGTAAGTGTTTGTGTGCGATTGTAGTATTGTTGATATTTTTTATTTTTATTTTGAGACACACACCCAAGTCGTAAAAGTAAGCCAACTAACCAAGGTGGGTCATGTGTGTGGGCCCACTCCCTTTGTGAGCGGATGTGTAAGTGTTTGTATACGATTGTATAGTATTGTTGATTTTTATTTTTTTTTATTTTGAGACACACACGCAAGTCGTAAAAGTAGCCAACTAACCAAAGTGGGCGCCAACCCAGAGGAGTCGTGGCGGCAGCTCAGTGGCCCAATCTGAAAACGTAAGCATCGGGGTCGGCCCGTGGGCCGCCCAATACGGAAATTCGCCATATCAATCTCCTCCTTGTGCCTTTCAAAAATAAAAAATCTCCTCCTTGCCATTCATACGGAAATGATGGAGAATTTATTTATTTATATTGAAACGGCTTACAAAGATTGAATAGATAATAGGCACACCGCCACACCGGCATGCGTTATGAGAAGTCTTTCAGTGTCGGGTGAGTACGGACCATGTGGTGCCGAGCATGATCTCGGCCGTCCAAACACAAATCTGTTTGGGTAATTTTTTTGGTGTAAAATTATCAATGGTTTGTTTGTTTTGTGTTTTAAAAAAAATTTTGAAAAATTGTACGGATAATAAGTGAAGAGATAGAGAGAGAAATATTAAAAGTAAGGAGAATCTATGGGAAATTTTTTGAAAAATTCTTTTTGAAAAGGAAAGAGAACAAGGCACAAAACACTCCCTCAAATCCAAACAGATCTGGACCGTTCAAAACACGTTTGAATGATTGAGATTCGTGCTCGACATCACGTGGCTGATGCCCACCCGATACTGAAAAATTTCTCAATTTAGAGGAAGCAATGAGCTAATAAAAATAAAATAAAAAATGAGCTAATCAAAACGTCACGCCCGTTTAAACAACCCAACAATCTCCGACCAAACAAAGCTGAAGCCGAAACAACAAATCGAAAACTCAAAAGAGCGAACTGAAGGTACAAAGCTGAAAATTTCTTGATTAATTTTCGTGGTGAGGTTGCAAATTAGGGTACGAACCCAACAAAGAATTGGTTGAATTATTGGTTGAATTAGAGAAATCAGACACACAAGAAAAATCCAGAAAAGAGAGAGTGGTAATTAAGGGCAGTCCACAATCCTCCGTTTGGATTCCAAGAAAATGTGTGGAAGAAAAAAAGGACATAGAACGGAATAATTCCTCTATCTTTTTTTTTTTTTTACACCACCACAAAAGTCTTATTATTAACCCATAAGCAAGTTTCTAAACTGATTCTTCTTTTTACTTTTTCTCGTGTGAGAGAGAGAGAGAGAGAGAGAGAGAGAGAGGAAATGGGAACCTGGGTTTTGAGAATCTTGTCCTTGGCAGCAGATCTCTTTACCAGATCGGCCACCATGCGGAACCGCCGCCGGCGGTTCCTGACGAGGGAGACGGCGGATCTCCACCTCTTTTGTGCCTCCTCCGATGGGTTCTTAGCCGGAATATCGAAATCCTTCAAGAGACGATCCATCGTACTTCAAACTCAACAAAAACAACTGTACAACAACTGAAGAGAGTAGAGTAGAGAGTGAGCGATGGCTGGGGAAGCCAAGAGGAAGGCCTCTATGATAACAGCTTTTTTGACTGTATGCTCCGCGTTCTCTTCTGTGGATGGATAAACAAAGGTTGAAAACTAACTAGCCCTATTTCTACACCCATTTACACATTCATACTCATATGAATGGTGGGTCCCACAAACACTAACACCTCAAATATATGCGGAATCCATTACTCATGTGAGCATGAGTGTGTGTTTAGGTGTGTAAATTGATGTATTACTAGAGTTATTATTTCTATCAGAGTAATTGACCTTTCTAGGAGTAAAACATTAACTATTCAACCATAACACTAATCACAATTCCATATATATATATATATATATATATATATATATATACATACAATAAAACAGAAGGGTGTAGAGATAAATTATTAGAACGGCTTAGATTGATTTGATCCAAAGGCTATAGTGTATCCTCTCACTTTCCGGTTAAGTATTCATAATTTTCATCTAAATCACACAACTGCCATCCTCTTCCAACAAGGATACGTAGTGCCGTAGGCACGAGTTAGCACTAGTATGTATATATTTTAGAGGTGACAATCTCAATTCATATTTTTATAATCCGTCCAAATCGTTCAATTATAATCCAATTTAACCCGCTCATATTGCATAATGGGTTGATATAGATTGAACCCATATTAATATAGGTTTAAATGGATTCAATATGGGCCGAAAGTAATAGACCCATTCCCATCCAAATGTAGTGCTTCGGGACCATGAAATCTACACATGTGGATCGGGCGATGTAGTGCCTGATTCTTAGTTAAACAAGGCCATTTAATTATTTCTTTGGTTTTCGATGGCAGAAGCTTCAATTTGAGAGAGAGAGAGAGAGAGAGAGAGAGAAAAGAGATGGGGGAAATGGAAAATAATGTGTCGATGGCACTTTTTTTGAAAAAGTCGATGGCACTTGCTATAACAGAAAGTCTGTCCACACAGCAGATTTGTGCATAGATTGTGCACAAATTTTGTTGTGGGGCCCACCAAGGGTCCCACACAAATCATCCGACCCGTTCATTAAATGTAAAACATTTTTTCAAGGATCTCCGTAAAAAATAAGTTCAATCCGATACCTATAGATATTCGATCCAACAATATAAATTTTCATTATCCGGAAATCTCAATAAAAAGTTAGATAGTTGGATGAAGCACCTATAGATATTGGATTGAGCTTATTTTTTACGGGAGCCCTTGAAAAAATATTTTACATTTAATGAATGGCTCGGATGATTTGTGTGGGACCCGTGGTGGGCCCCACAAAAAAATCTGTGCACAATCTGTGTACATTTTTCTGTGTGTGTAGAACGGCTCTTGCTATAATTCCTTTGAAAGAGACAAAAAAAAAAATTTGTCAATAAGCTGTCTTTTATGATTTTGATTAAAAAAGAAATTACTTTTTTGATTTCTTTTGTCGAGACGAACCACTAAGTCACAAAAATTTGATACAAAACTAACAAATACAATTTTTTTTGAATAAAGACAAAAAAAAGTTACTCCATACTTTTTTTTAGAATAATACTATAATTACTTTTTTGATTATCTCGTCGAGACGAACTAATAGGGGTAAAACGTTTGTCGCAAAACAAGCATATGCAAAAAAAGAAAATTGAATAGAGACAAAAAAAAAATACCTGACTTTTTAATCCAAATCTAAGCGGCGGTTTCGGCTCTTCATAAGTCTCTCTCTCTCTCCATACATAAATTAATCATTTTCTGTACTCATATTCTTATACAAGCATTATTGATTTTAATAGTAAAATTAGAAACGATTTCGTGTTTTTTTTGAGCCATGACTTGAGGTTTTTTTTCTTATTGATTCTAAGAGGTTCGTAGATGTGATATTTTTGTTTAGTAAGTCTAAGTTTCAATATAGAGGAATTAGTTTTTAAAATTAAAAAAAAAAAAGAAGAGAAAACTGGTCGAGTCGGACAGGTTTAGGTTTGACTTGACCTATATTTGACCCATGACTCATTTCAATCCATCCAAACCCGTCTGTTTGCCACCTCATACATATATACACATATACGTGGGGTCCACACTCACAATTATATGCATGTCATAATTATATGTGGACCCCACGTATGTGTGACGGACCAATGGATGCGGCCAACTGGCCAAGTGAGCGTGGAAGAGTAAATAAGTATTTGTTTTCTGCGAGATCACATATTTAAATTCTACCAAAACTAAATATTTTAAATCTTGAGGGCCACGGAAGAAATTGCACGCTCGTGGACTCAAGAGCCTCGAAATTAATCAACGTATGCATAAACTGATCAGAAATCTGGTCGTACCAGAAAATTGGCCTTCTATTGAGAGGGTGTTCCGTTTTCTAAAAAAAAGAACTTTTAGAAAAGGAAGGCAATTTCAATTTCAAAAATCATGTAGTTACGTAAATAATTTTCCTACCAATATGGATCTTGTTTGATAGATCTCATCAAGATCTTTTAAACGATGCAAAAAAAATTGAAAAAATATTTTTCATTTGTATTATATTTGAGTTTGAAATTACCTCCGTTTGAAAAAAAAGAACTTTTTCTAAAAGCGGAACACCCCCTGAGGGATCTTGTCTTCTTGGTATTTGGGACAGAAAAAGACAGAAATCGTAAGCCGTGTTACCGTACAAGTGAAATGTCACCGTACAATGACGAAAAAGACAGTGAAAATTTTTTAATTACAGATTTGTTTGATTATTTTCTAAAAAATATATTTAGGCCTTGTTTTTTTATCAACAAAAATCACATTTTATTAATGGAAGGAAGAAAGAGAATTCCACGTAGGCCTTGTTCCACTAAATTTGTCGGGGCTTTTTCATGTTTTGATCCTATTCAAATTTTCTTCTCGTTTTGTTAATTTTGTGCCTAATTTTTATGAATTATTTAAAGGCAAAAAAATCCCAAAAATTTGGAAAAAAGTAAACTTTTTTTTAAATTTTTTTGATTCATCTATTCAAGACAAGTTAATAATCCATCAGCTCAAAACTTAAAAACGCAGAAAAAAATTGAATAAGGGTAAATCAAGAAGGGAAAAAAAAAAAACCTTGGTGAAACAAGACCTTTATTTAAGTTACAAAATGTTTGATGAAGCTTTTCATAAGTTTGAATAAAATTTCAAACTGTTTGGTTAAGTAAAGTTATAATAGATTACTATTGAATATTTGTCTAAATTGTCCTATATGATTTTATGTAATTACTATGGCTATGAGTAACTCTGTCTATCAGTATAATCTTGTCAACTAAAAATAAGTTAAAAGGTTAAAATTCAGAGCTTAAGATAATATCATTTTTTAGTTAAATAAGATAAAAAGTAAAATGATTCATTATCTATAGTTGCAAACAAACAATCTTTATTACTCCTAACTTTTATTAAGTAAATAAGATGAATAAGTCAGCTTATAAATATTAACAAATGGGTTGACCTTTAGCTACCTTAGAGCATTCACAGTGGAATAACCAAAAGCGGATAATCAAACGTTGTCAATCATTTTTTGGTTATCCATTTAAGAGGTTGTTAAGATTAGTAATGTAGATATCCACAATGACATAATCAAAATTGAACAATCATAATTTGCCACATCACATTTTCAACCTATAAAAATCTATTACAGGGGTGTTCAAGAAAATAATACTCCGTAACTTGACTGGGGTTACGGTTCAGGCGATTTTCTTGAACACCCCTACACCATATAAAATAAATTTTTTTTAAAATAGTTTTCAAACTAATAAAACAGGTTAATAGAAATAAAAAAATAAATTTTTGAAAACTTTTATTTTGAAAAAAATACTTTTCGGAAAAAGTTTTACAAAAACAGTTTTTGAAAAAAAAAGACAGTTTTAAAAAAAATTAATAAAAAACAGTTTTACCGTTTTTGTTAAAAAAAAAAAAACTTCTTTTAAAAATATGAGAGAGAGAGATGAAAGAGAGAGAAGGTTTGGTTATTGGCAAAAGGTTGTTAATTTTAATTATCCAAGAGCCAAAATTTGATGAATTGCTAAGAGATTGTTAAGTTTGGTTATGTCACTGTGAGCACTTTTTTGAAAAACCATTTCTAACTTTAACAATTTTATGGTTTTGGTTATTAAAAAAAGGGACCTTAACAATTTTTTATACGAAGACGTGTACAATCCGTATGTACTAAACATGCAGGCCACCTAGACATGAAATAATTTTGTATTATTTTTCTTATTGTATACTATATTGGTAATGGATCTCATTTCTAGATGGAAAAAATCTACTTTACTATTTTTGTAATTTTTTAGACGTGGTTGGTTCTAGTTGATTGATAAGGAATCTCTGAAAGGTTCTTTTGAAATAGTAAAATATTTCCACTGAGGTTATGTGTCACCTTCTGGCAAGAACTGATGAACTAAACAATTAGCCCCCAAGAAACAATAGTCCAACACATGCAATATATATATATATATATATATATATGTGGTCTAGCACGTTAACCATTATTAATTTATTATTACAAAAACATGTTTAGTAATTTTATGTTCGAGTAGAGAGGACAAAATCTTTTTTTTTTATAATATTTTTTGTCATTTACCTGTCAAAATGAATAAACAACACACTTTAAGTTATAGTGTACGATATTCCGTTCTTTTTTATAAACAAAAAGTTTATTTCAAGAAAACTTGACAAATTCAAGGATGGAATTAAGGAGTTTAGTGGTGGTGGCCGCCACGACAAGATTATTAGAAAATACAATTATTATATGTAAATTTTCTTTTATCCCCAACTTATATAATCTCACCACTGCTAAGTTTTTTTTTCTTATTTTTTATTATATAATACTAGTCATATATCTTCTTCTTCTTTTTTTCAAGAAAGAAAATCCAAAAAGTATTCCAAAACTAAATTCAATGGGCAAAGTGAAATAATATAAATGATGATGTGTAATTAAGAAGAAAAAAAACTCTACATTCTAACCCTGAAACAACTTAACCTAAAAAATTAAGGGAATTTAATTATAATGTCACTCCCAAAAAGGAGTGCGGTTATCAATTTGGGAAATCCATATAGGGATCTAAGGGTGATATTATAAATTTGGGGAGTGGCATTATCGATGCCCAAAATTAAAATTTGTCTTTTTTCATATCCCACGTGCAAATGACAAATATCATTTATTATAATTTTTGTTATGTTATTTTAATTTTTTCTAGAGCTGATGACTATTAATAGTGTAATTCATCTTTTTTATTTTTTAATATACATTTTGCTACTGTTAGGGTAAAATTCCGGTTCCGTCCCTGTTGACAATGAGTATATCAAGTCGATGGAGAGGAGAGAGAATCCAACCAAAGGTTTAATAAGGTTAGAAGAGGAGCGGTGTCCCGCCTCTGAGTCACGAAGCAGGGAAAAGAACGTTAGAAGTAGTGGTATTTCGCTTTCATCTTTTGAGCTCCTACTTATGCTACATCTCTCAAATCATATTACAAAGTCGGACTAGAATCGAACTCAATAGGGTCTTTTTTCCCCACTGATTATGCTAAGCCCATTCTCTTTAGTTGTGGTTTCGTTGAATTAGGGTCGACTTTGAGCTAAGCCGGACGAGGTTGCTGACTTTAAGCCCTCGAATTTTGGCTCAAAATTAAGGCTTCAAATAAGTATTAGGGTCAACTTTGAGCTAAGCCGGACAAGGTCGCCAACTTTAAGCCCTCAAATTTTGGCTCAAAATTAAGGCTTCAAATAAGTATAGTAAGATGTGTGCCATATTGAATATATAGCACTTATATAACAAAGTGAGCTATCTACCTAGTAGAAAAGCTGAGTTTTGCTATCCAATAAGTACATGGTTTAAGTTTTAGAGGCCTCTCTTTTCCTTCTTTATATGAGAATTTTTTCCCCCCTCACAATTTCATCTTAAACCTCGAGAATCTTAAAACTGGCTCTGCGTTGGATAATAGGTAGGGACAGTGGAAATCTCATTAATTCATTCATGTGCATTACTTATAAGATGAAAAGGCAAAAGACATTCGGCTACTTTAAGAGAGTCATAATTACTCCCACCGTTTATTTGCACTTGATTGACTTTCTTCACTCGATATTCAAGGTTCTATGTAGAAATCACATTGCGTGACATTCGCGGGACTATTGTAATGCTTTACTTTAATTAAACAGTCGGATTCTCCTTGTTCGGATTAATTTTAAGTTGAATGTTTGATGCTTGAGGAAGGTCTCCTGAAGAGTAATTTCTCGTCTACCCCGGCCGACAATTGTGGACTTCTCCCGCCGAAGGTGCAACTCGAGTAGTCCACCGACAACCGATTTGAAGACTTGGACCCATGGACAATCCTCAATGCGATTATGAGTACGATCAGGTGTGGAAGACACTCGGGTCATGCCTGCATTCAGTTGCAGCCCCCACCCCGACCAAAAAAAAACAAACCACGTTGTGTCGAGGCCAGGTTTTTTATGTCGAGGACAGTTTTTTCCGTTAAGCGTGTATATCCAACACGCATCTGTTCTAAGCACACTTCCGTTACGAAGCGTGTTCCACTATCACGCTGTATTCGTTTCGTTCCCTCCCCCCCAACTTTAGGGCACGAAACTTTCGCACGAATCTGGTCGAGTCTCTCTCCCGATCGGCCGATCAGCAGCGGTCGATCTTGGGCACCATATCTCGGCTGAAATCTGGTAATCCTTCTCTCTCTCTCTCTCTCTCTCTCTCTCTCCACAACTCTACGTGTATAAACATCTGCCATGCGTGCTTGCTGGTATGTACACCCTTGTACCTATCTATGCACGTGTATATAGTCGAATCAGCTTCTCTGTAACGAACCTGTGTATTGTACAATCCAAGTGCAGATCTGGGTATATTGATTATGCAATTTGGGTTCGCTTCAGAATGATGAAATGTGCTTCACGTGGATTATATTTCAAGGGTTTTGTTTTTGTGGTTTATTTGAGGTGTTATTTGATGGTGCAAGTCTGGATAGATTTTATTAGCACTAGAAGGAGGGCATACACTATGATGATTATGTGGGGTCCATACATTTAGTCGTGGATTCCACGAGAATGTGTGATTGTGGAGTGGTCTAGAGCATTACGTGCCGGTGCTCCCGGACTATTTAATAATTTCACGTGATCTGTTGGGAAAAATGAACTAATTAAACTTCATCCGTAACTGGTTTTTTAAATTTTAATGTGGGGTACACTTAGTCATGGACCCCACAAGAATTTATGTGGGGTACACTTAATCATGGACCCCACAAAAATGTGTGGGTGTGGAGTGGTCTAGAGCACCACTTGGCGGTGCTTCCGGACTAGTGAATAATTTTACGTGATCTGTAAGGGAAAATGAAATAATTAAACTTCAGTAACTGTGGTTTGTTTAACATAAGCTCAGTAACTCTGTATCCGAACTCTAAGTAATTTATTATTTGATGTCATAAAATAGTAAGAACTTGATATTTGTAACCTTCATTAGATAACTACTAATGTTCTGCGACATCTTTCTTGTTGCAATATCCTTTTGTTTTTTTGTCATTTTCTACCAAGTAGCAACTGGTGGACGGTTATTAATCCAGTGCTCGTCATATATGATTACCAATTGGGCTGGAAATTGGAATGCCCATGACAAATTAGTAACGTTCTAACTATTTTTGCATGAAATATAGGTCTTACTTTCTTACTTTTTTTTTGCCTTACCTTGATTTGTTACCTCCTTGTTTGTTTGGGTTTGAAAAAAGTTATTCCTTGGAATGATAATAGACTTTGCGTTCCATGATCATATTCTTATGTGTGGAAGATATAGAGCTGAAGGACCTTTGGAGGGTTTGCAGTGCCTGTCCAATAACAGAACGCTTGAAGAGATAAAAAATCTCAAAGCAGGAGCATACAAGTCGATACAAGATTTGGGTGACCTGACATAGTGGGCCTTGTCAAAAAAGAAGGTCGTCATTGGGAATGTTAACTACTATGCATAGGCCTTCAATGGTGTCTTCAAAGGTGTGCTCAACATGCCCATCAACTACCTATGTTGAGCTCACATTCATTGTCAGGTGACTCAGGTCACTACTTTGACAAGTACAGGGTATCAGCAGAACAAGATGTAAGAAATCGCCTTGTGTATCCCAGGGATAGGCACTAGGCCTTGAAAGAATCACATAAAAAGGCCACTGCTTAGAATTGAGACCCTTTGACCGGCAATTGCCTTAGTCACTTATCTCCACGTGTGACACATACAGTCTTGATAACACTTTCAATTCCTTTGTCATGAAAAACTTGAACTAATTCATTTTTTGCACTCAATTTAATTGTTGTCAATTACTAGTTGTGTAATGACTATGTGAATTACTATTCATCAATTTGAATCTTTTCTAAGTAATCGCTTTTGTCGTATTTCAATTTGTTTACTTCTATTTTGTTGCATGGTAAGTGCCATTTACGTTTAAGGACTTCAATGTCTTGACTTTTCTTCTTCCACCTTGCAATGTACGTATTGGACTTTTATGTGTTTGATTAACTTTTATTCATGGAACAAAATATTCCTATGGTTCTTGTTCTCATATTTAGGCGGTCAACTTACGAAGGCTAGAACTTTATTTCTTTTGTTTGTTGTTTTGTGGATTGGCGATGCAGGAGCTATGATTCATGAGGCGGAAATAGGGCCTCAAGGGCCCCCTCTTTTGACACTACCTCATATGTCAGATCGGCTATGGGAACAACATGTATGAAGAATTCCGTTCTAAAGACTGTAATATTTTTTTTGTACCTTTATTGGTCCCTAATCTATTGGCATGGTTACATATATACAAAAACAAATAAGTCTCTATTGCCTTTGTGGTGGAAATTCATCTTTATTGAACGACTCTCATTTAGACCTAACCCATGCTTGGATGAACTTTGAAATGACAGTTTTACAATAGGAGCCTTGAAAGTTACAATTTTAACAATTTTTTCTTTTTTATATCCCATTCTTTACAGTTAGATGTATGGTCCCTATTTGTACTTGCCAAAACATGAAGGATACAGTAGTATTAGTAGTTAGCGTTGGCATGATATTGTAGTTATAAAACAAATTGGCTAAGTCTCATCAAATCAATTAGTGTGTTGATTCATTGGTATGCTACACTCATAATAAGTATAGCATGTTATTCTTGCATGGATTAGGCGTAATTCTGAAACTATGTAAGTACTATTTTCAAAAAAATTCCTTTTGTCTTGTTGGACTCATTGTAAATCTTGAAATAATGCTCTTCGTGCTCAGGATACTACTTCCTTGACGTGCCGACGGGCAGATAGTGGATTTTGGGATACGCCTATACATACCCGTGTTCTTCACTATTTGATACGTGCGGGCTTTTATGGTGTGGCGCGGATTGGTTTCATTAGGCTGGACCATGCATTAATCACAGCTCTAGTAGAGAGGTGGAGACAAGAGACACACACCTTCCACTTTCCGACTGGGGAGTCAACCGTGACTTTACAAGATGTATCAGTGTTGCTCGGCCTACCCGTGGATGGATCCCCTATAACCGGAGTTGACCATGCGCACCCTCCTTCTGTGTGGGTAGGAGAGTGCCAGCGGTTACTAGGGCGTTCACCGGAGGATACCCACATCAGAGGTGGAAGATTGCAGGTACAATGGCATTACTCGAACCATTGGTTATATGTTTGTTTAGAAGTCATAATATAGTTACTCTTTTTGTATACTAATTTTTTTCTGGATATAGATACAATGGCTTATAGACAATTTTGGGGAATTACCAGAAAATGCCACAGAGGAGACAGTGCGTTGTTATGCAAGGGCATACTTATTGCGGTTGATTGGGGGGTTTCTGATGCCGGACAAGTCTCAGAATTTGGTTAAGCTCATGTTTCTACAATTTTTCGAGGACTTGGACTGTTGTGGTACGTATAATTGGGGTGGTGCAGTTCTAGCTACACTGTACCGGATGTTGTGTCGTGCTAGTAGGCCGGGAGACAAGGAAATAGGTGGCCCATTAGTTTTGTTGCAGGTGAGCCCACACTATTCCTTTAAATGTTAATGCTTCATACTTCATAGTATATTAATGGATGTTAACTTGTAAGTACTTGGTGATTAGTGGTAAATCCCCGGCGAAAGAGTTTTATTTGTGCAGAATCAATGCTATAAAAGTTGATGCTTCATGCTTTCGTTTCTTGAAGCGTGGTATCTTAAGAGTGTTTGCTGTGTCTTGCAGATATGGGCGTGGGAAAGGTTACCAAGGATTGCGCCGCGTCGATTGCAAGACGTTGGTCCAGGGCAGGGCCCCATTCAGGATGGAGATCAGCAGTTGCCTGGTGGACCATGGGGCAGCAGGTATTGAGCATGTTATCTAGAATTGTAGTTTATCTTGAAACTGTAGTATTAGAATTCTACCTAATTTAGAATTGTACGTTATTCATGTCAGGTGGAGGGTCGGTTTTGCTCTTGACCAGGTTCCAACTCACGTGGTTACTGTGTATAGGGACCAGTTTAATCGCCTCACTTTTGATGAGGCATGTTTTTATAGACTTTGTCACAATATTAACTCCATCTTTATTAGAAAGTACATGAAGGCTTAAGGCTTCCACTTCATTAGAACTTATAATGGTTAATGCTTTAATTTCAGTTTATATGGAAGCCATACGGGGATTTGGTGATGGAAGTTTTGCCTAATTACTGCACAGTAGGGATCGATATTTGGATGGCCCATGTGCCACTTATTTGTTTTGAGTTGGTGGAGTGGCATCTTCCACAGCGGGTACTTCGTCAGTTTGGATGTGTGCAGGATATACCGGACTGCTTTGACACCGATCGGAGGTTGCACAGTATAGATAGACGTGGCCACCACAACACCGATTGGGCCAGAGAGCATGCTAAATTCATTACAATATGGGAGGCACGTAGGGATCGAATCGTACCCGCTGACAGGTCCGATAGAGTCATAGAATACCAGGACAACTACATGCAGTGGTACAGGAGGCACACACGTTTGTTGATTGGAAATCCTTCTCATCGAGCTGTGAGTGGATACCAGGGTACTGGGGGAGTCATTGAGGTCTTGGTAGGTTCGACGTAAACGTTTAACGAGTTGTATCTTCCCAAATTGGTTATTACCCTTAACCTTAGCATTATGATGTCTTAATTGGAACTTTTTTGTGGTTTTGGTTTTTGTTTCCACAGACACAGCGTGTGGCAGATGATTATAATTTGGCAGATACGGCAGAAAAGGCACTACGGGCGACTACAACTCCATGTCCTGAGGCATTGCATGCTCTTGCCACCATAAGGGACAGATGTTATGATGTGCTACGTCAAGTGAATCAGCAACAACGATTGACCAATGAACCCTTGACATTACAACCATCGACTTCAATGGGAACATGCCAAGATCTGGCTAATGTTTCTGCCCACACTGTACAAGAGCCTAGTGCATCCACACCACTCTCAGGCGACTTTTGTAGAGGCCCAGAGGAAGAGATGCAGCCACAACATGCTAATGAGGACCTGGCTATCACCAACTCCACCTCTCAGCCAATACCCGATCTTGCAATGACCGACCGGGCCACTTTACAGCATGTTTCTATGTCAGTCGTGCCTTATCCATCTGAGGATGCCACTATGGAGGATGTGGGCTTGACACAGGTGGATCATGGTAGAGATGATACAGATAGTGGGGGAGGAGCAGGGGTTGGAGGTAACGGAGTGGTCGCGTCCTGGAGAGAAGAAGAGGGAGAGGTAGGGGTAACGGTAGGAGGACAGAGGGAGGTCAAGCTAAGAGTAGGGGAAGATGAAGGAGAGGGAGAGGTGGAGGTTGATGTGGGGGAAGAAGAAGATGTTGGAGGACAGGGAGGGGCTGAGCTACAAACATGGGGAAGGGGAGGGCAAGGGGGAGGAGATGGAGAGGTCGAGTTAGGGGGAAAGATAGCTGGAGTGGTGGAAGCCATTAGAGGTGGGGAGAGAGGTAGGGGAAGAAAAAGGAGAGGGCTTGGGAGAGGAAGCAGTCGGTCGCCAATGGACCCTAATGACGGGGAGGGACTGTCACAGGTCACTCAAATGGAGAATGTACCACCGAAGAAGAGGAGCAAGAGACCGAAGCCATGGACACCTTCTCGCGGGACTCATAAGAAACAAGATTCCCATAGTACATAAAATGTCCACGACAATTTCCTCTTATTGTGCTTCTTCAATGGAATGTGTTGTAAATGTGCATCGACAGCTTATGACCGTTTTTCAGTACGAGATGAAATTTAACAAGTTTGGACACGCCGGACTTGGGACTAGTTCTCAAAGGTTTACTTATTTTAAGTTTGTTCGGTTGTCCAGTCAATGTTCGTTATGCACAGAAATTGAACACACCGGGCCCTCAAGTACGTAAACTTGTGGGAGAAGACTGAGTGTTGAAAAAAGAGGGGTAAATGCTTACTTATTTTCAGTTCTGGGGCTTAAAATGTCCCATTTTTGTGAAAGGTGACACACGCCGAGCCCTTGAGTACGTTGAAAAGGAGGTCTGGTAACAGAGTTATGCGACGGTAGACGCCAACACGATAGTGTAATTTCTGTACTTGTTCAATCGAAGTGATTTTTGTGCTTCTAAGGAATCTGTGCTGAAAAAGCTTCCATGACCGGCGGGAATAGGTAAGGGAAGATTGGATCACCTTGTCTCAACCTCTTTCAGCTGCAAAATAACCCTCCACTTCCCCATTTACAAGCACTGAGAACATGGTTGCGAGACACAATGCTTTACCCTCGGCATGAATTTTCCAGGGAATTACATAATTCTCATATCATTGAATCAAAAATTCCGAAGTCACAAAATCCTATATTAGGTCCAATTGGAGAGCATATTTAGGACTATCACTCTAATGATACTAACTGTTTTTGTCAACTCATGCATTAGAAGAACGTTGTCCGCGACCGATCTCCCCTTTAAAAGTTGATTGACAAGGCTAATTAAGGTAGAGAAGGGACCGAAGTCTATCAACCAGAATCCTAGGTGATGCACTTGCAAGTCGCATTACGACATGAAATAGGCCTAATGTCATAGAAGGAGCATTAGAGTAATGAACGAGAGAGAGAGATACCATGGCTCGAACCCAAGTCCCGTCAGGGACACCTCAAGTGCCACCCATTAGGGAGCTCAGAGCTTTGGTAATGAATCAGACAAATGGTTGTGGAATTCCAGTCCCAAATTTTCTAAAAGTGCCGCCATTAGATAAATTTTGTTTCCGATCGAGCAGCAACCCTTGATAATTCCCCAAAATTTCTTCCATATCGTCTCTGGTCTCAACTATTAAAAGTTGTGTCCATTTCAACGCAGGCCATACCCTCGAAGAAAGTCAGATTTTCCATTCTATTCCCATTGTTGTCCACCAGAATCAATATCTCATTCTTCAATCTGTGGGATGTCCATCTATTGATGGAACAATCTGGTGTTGCGTTCCCAAGAACTCAAAATTTCACTTTTGTTTCTTTATATTTCGACAGAACCATTAACCAAAAATTGCCCTATTCTTCAAATGGAACATATATATAGAAAACAATACATATCTGGAGACCAAAAATACAGTCGATTCTCTGATTGCAAAGGAGAGAGAGAGAGAGAGAGAGAGAGAGAGAGAGAGAGAGAGGGGTTTTAACATGGAACTTTTTGAATCAATCAAATCCGGAAAAATCCAGGGATCCATAAGTGAATCAAATTCTGCTCAATTATATGTCGAAGTAAGGGGGCAAATGGTTACGTTAAGCTGCTGCGCAGCATCAAAATAATTAAGCCAACCCAAATGGCAAATATGTAACTTAATTAACAATGTTCTCAGAGTGCAACAAAGATTAGTTTTGTGCGCAATAGAGGATGAATTTAAGCAACATCTGATGCGGCATTTGTCTGACCATCATCACCTTGTGTCACCATCTCTTCCAATTTGCGAAGCCAGTTTACATACTGACCTTGCTCCTTCCGGTGCAAGTGGAGGAGGAGGAAGTTGGTAAGGCTCTCATCGATCCCCTTCGACTCGAGATAAGTTTCGATCTCTATTTGCAAATGAGGGTCCAGTTCTCTGCAGAGAGAAAATAAAAGGAATTTTTGAGAAGTATAGGTCAATATAATTTAAAACCACCATTTAAGAACATGAAAGGCATCTAACCACCTAAAGGAAGCTCACAAAGCACCATTACGGCCCTTCCTAACGTATCCCGAGACGAAATCGGAATACAAAGTGGGGTAGGGTGTTTAGGAAGGGGAGTCCGTGCAGAAAATTTAAATAAAAGCTGAAATGTATTTACTGATAGGCAACATAAACAAAGGTAGGATAAAGTTGAGACAGTTGAAATTGGTACAAGCAACTATAACAGAAAGAAAATCTAACTCGTCTCTGTAAGAAGGGCTCTTGTAGGTAGAACAATCCAGAGAAGTTGACGGGAGATAATGAAGACCGTTGACATAAACCGAAGACCAATCCCCAACGTTGCTACCAGATACGCCACAATCAAACTGCAAGATGGAGCTCAATCCGGGCTTCTTAATGCATACTTTCATTAAAGCTTCTCTAGGAAAGATAATCTCTTCATCCTCTTCTCCATAGGTTCTAGGACCCAGCAAAGCTGAAACAGCAACCTCCTCACCTGACTCACATTTCTTACGCAAAACCACATCTTGGGAATGTGGTGAGTCCCAATCCAATTTAAAATCTCCCAAAGAAGCACTTTTGCTATCCTGTATTCATGTCAACACCATCTTTGATCTTAGTAGTCAGTTCAACAACTTTTACACTCATTATATGGTTGTTGCAACTAATTGCACATATCTCTGTAAATGAAAGCTTAGCCTTAACACAATAAAAGTTAGTAGCCTAATAGCTATGAAACTAGCTTATATGGCAACATATGTGGGATGGTCCGAGGCTCTGAGCCCTTTCCCAATCTACGATTTCGAGGATACAAGAGTTAAAAAGATCAATTTGTGAAATCACTCAAAAGTGATTTCATATTAGTTGAATGCAAGTATGCAACAATTGTGATAAACCTTGATTCACCCCTAGATTCGTATCCTTTTTGCAAGAATTGTGAATAATACGATTCACCATTGATTCTATATAAATCTTGATTCACCTTTAGATTCGTATCGTTTTTGTGTAAATTGTGAATCGAATCATGAATCGTGCGATTCTAACAACTATGCCCAAAACTAAGAGTGAAAACTGCAGCATTTCAGCTATTTGCACAATATTCTCAAACACTAGGTTCATCACTTCATTGTAAAGCAGGTTTCTTGGAAATTCATAATTTTTTGGGGGTGCCGGGGGTGGATAAATCAATGCAATAACAAACCAAGGGCAAAGAGGGGAAAGCTCCATACAAGTTAGTACTAAAGAGTTCAACAGAAAATACAAAAAGCCTCTGCGCTTTTCAAATTCAATTCTTTTCCCATTCAATGTATTCGTATGAAGTTTCATTTGATAACCAAATACACAATAATGCTTTGAAATACAAACCCTGCTGGTGATTATCATTATTTTCTTTATTACTCTTTTAAATTTCCATTTGTGCCTTTCGTTTTCTGAAACTTGTTTCGTTAATTTCATTTCATTTTTGAAACTCGTCTTCTGATTTTATAATGGAAAACTAATTCTTTCGCTCTTTGACATACAACATAGAATAGGAGAGATTAAACAACAACTAGTACCACAAAGCATATATGTAGAGAGAGAGAGAGAGAGAGAGAGAGAG
>BPLS01000705.1:119756-130895 GCA_019656275.1 Rhododendron kiyosumense | reverse complement strand
AATTATTTCAATTTTTATTAGGTTAATTTGAAACGTACGGGGAAAAGTTGCAGGCTCTGGTGGCTCAACTACCTTTGGCCGGACGTGAAGAGAGGTAATATTACACCGGAAGAAAACAGCTCTTGATCATGGAATTGCATACTAAGTGGGAAAATAGGTACGTGCGGGCATGCATGCTATAATATATAATTTCCGAAGCTAATTAATATATGTATTTCGAAAATAGGGGGCAAAAAAAGAAGACAAATTGCAACATCGATCTGCTTTTATTTTCCTTGATGAAATCTTTCTTTACACTTTTTTTTTTATCAACCAAGATGAAACCTCTAGATCCCATAACTGTTTTCCACTGTTGGATGCTTTGGAACACCTAAACAAGAGGAAAGATTGAGAAAAGATTTAGTAGGTAAAAATAAAATAAAAAATACTCTCTTTGTCCCATAAAATTAGTCTTCTACAAAATTACGTACAATTTTCAAACTTAAAAATAATGTGTTTAGTCACTACCAGAAACTCCTAACAACTTGATTGCTATAATTTTTTCTTTAAAACTTATTAATCAGTGGAAACGCCTCCTAAAATGCAATTGTCTTTGTCATAGCTAGAAACCAATTACCTAAGCTACGATCACCGCATCGCGTGGCCCCCGCACGGCCACAGTAATTTTCTCGGTTTTTTTCTTCGGGGAGGGGGAGGTTCTTACATAAATAGAATCCTCACAGGATTTTTGATCACTCCCATGACGGGCTAACATTGTTGGAGCCTTCTGTTAGACAAGCAAAAGATGAACGAACCAAATGAAATTTTGAATTTCTGTCAATCATGAAAACATTGCGTTTAGCCTGACTTGGCCTACACTACTTTCTACGACTTGGGCTTCAAATTACCGCTTGAAGATTTCGGTTCCTCCAAACAACTTAGTGTAAATATTATGCTCTACATTTTCTCTCTATCTCTATTGTCGCTGGTCTAAATATATATATTAATTTCACATTCATGACAATAATTACTTTATTTGTTTTTGTCTAGTTAGCTTATAGAATTACAGACAAAGCTTTAAAAAAAATTTAACTACATTATTGAATAATATTTCTTCAAATTTAAGACTACGATAGAAAAGCTCATCATGTCATCCTAAAAAACAACATATTCTTAAGAAGGTCAGTCCCAACATACTCGCTATAATTTCTTTCAAAAGGATTTTAGTAGATTAATAGGCCAGTTAAATGTTGGCACAAAATATGAGATTTATCTAGGACAATTGTAAACAAATTTCCTCCTCTATTCTTGATAAGCACCTAATAATGCATATTCTTGGTGCTTAAATCCTTAATTTTATCATTTTATGTTTAGTTAATTTAGCTTTTTATTTGATATTGCACGTAAGGTACATTTACTTTATTTTGTAGGAAAACCACTAAATAAAGGAGTTTTAAAACTTAAAGCAAATTGGAGGCATCCAAAACCCAAAAATGATCAAGGAACGAAGCCATTGGGGCCAAAGAATCAAGCAATGAAGACCCGACGGGTAGCCAAGGGTAGCCAAGGATATTGGAAGCCAAGCCGGAGGCCGGAAGCTGAAGAGCCCCCGATATTTGAAGGCGGTATCGATACTGAGAATCATCATATCAATACCATTTCAAAATAGAGAGTCTGGGAAATTGACAATTGCTTTTGGGTATCGATACATGTTTACTCCGTATCGCTATCGATTCGTTTTGCGGCCCAGTGGAAATGATTGAAAGTGATCCGGTATCGATACAAGGTTCTTAGTATCAATACCGAGTGCCTTCATAGCGGATTTTTAGGGCGTCCTTTGGGATATTTTGTGTACGAATGTGAGCTTGTATAAATACTCCATTATGTCAAACACTAGATTTTACTGCACTTTTTAGATCCAAGAAGGATTTTCTTTACTTGTTGCTCACTCTTCTTAGTGTTTTTCATTGTTCTTGACTAAAACTTGCATTTCCTTCCTTAATTAGTTGTTATTTGCTACTTTGCTCTTTCATTAAAGTTGTAGCTCTACTCTAGATCTATCTTAATCTCTAGTTTAATTTGATTTTCACCATGTTTTCAATATTCAGTTTTGTTGATTCAATTCTTAACATGAATGAGTAGTTAATTAGACTTAGTCATGGGCTAATTAGCACTCCATGACTTGAATGGATAATGCTTTTTTCTCATTAAATCTTCATGTTTAGTTGGAAAATCAAAGTAGTTCTTGTTTGTCTATCAAATCTCAACGGTGTTAACCTCTTTGATCATGCGTAGGCAAAAGCGAACCTACTTGCCACGCATAGATGCTTGGAGCTATGTCATCCCTTGCATTTGTTAGATGAATACTAGAATTAGCTTGGTATTTCGACTTCTTTCCTAGTAATTGAGCTTAAAGATAAATCCTCCGGGTTGGGAGATCGTTGACACGTATCTCACCAGAGTAATTCGAGGGAGAGCTGATTGATTCGAGTTTTGAGTGTTGAAATCTCCTAGACCTAGCCGCTTAGTTTAAATTGTTTTTAAATCACTTTTATCACCACTTAGTTCATTACAATCTACACCGGATTCAAGGCCACAATTCTTACATCTACAAATCCAATCAAGCCATGATAATATTCTCTTGAGTATGATCCCGGACTTTTGGATTATTATGCTTCAATGGACATTATTAGGCTTACGCTTGGAGGTGATCATATTTTGATATATTGACGGATGAAGCAATCCTCGAAACACTATCTAGTACGCAATACGACAACTTTCAAAAAAATTAATTTTTTGTTTAAAAAACAAGTATATAATTTTGAAGTTATCATTTTGCCACGTAGCTAATTTTTTTAGAATAAAGGTTATTTTTTTGACCACACTATTTATACTACTCTACGACATTTTGTACTTATATTAATTATTGGTTAATAGAGCAACTAGTAGAGTTAAGGTAATTTCCGAATATCCTATTATAAATTTTTGAAACCACCAGTGCATTTCATGTAATTTAGGCTGGAAATATATTCATCTACAACATCCTTGCTTATGTGAGTTTGTTGGCTAATGCCTAATATGACATTGTACATGTGGCATAACTTTCTAAAAGTACTAGTATTTTTGATCGTTTTCATTGATGACTAGTCCTATTCGTAAACAATGGATACTAGGTGTTGTGCTTATCCATCCGTGTGGTGTTGTAGCGTAACACGTTCAATATGTATCCCACCTATGGAGTAGGTTCACAAGAATGAATTTAAACTCAAATGAATTAATGGTGGCTGCCCAAGTGGTTGAACATGTGATTTAATTTGATGCAATTAAAGTGAAAGAACCTAACCAGGACTCGACGCCGCATTAAATAAGAATATTGCTGCACACAAGTGAGCATAAATTTGCCTACAACTTTCGCATTTTCTGGTTTCCTTTATGCAGAACTAGTATGTGTTATTTTCCACGCTTTAAAACTGCCATGGCCTACACATTTTAGGGTTTAGTTAGTTTGTTGTCAACTTCTGTAGGCAAAACCTATGACGAAGCGTCTAGGTTAGTTGTACCAGTGTGTTGAAATCGTAAAAATTTATGACGTTTCTGAGTTAATTAGATGCGTGTTCCAATCAAGCTTAATTACGTGAATTGGCATGAACATATAACATTTTGTACTTGCTTAAAACATACCAGTTTTAAGACATGTGATGGGTTGAACTTCCTAAAAGAGACCGACAACTAATTACTAAAGGCATCTACAGCCCACACCTTGGCCAAAACGTGGGCCAGAGTTGAACATGACTCATGGCACAATACTTCATAGGGATCTGATCCTCTTCAGACTTGAACTGGAGGAAGCATTCCAAATCTGAATCATATATTGGGAAAATCAATGGTTCGGATTTGTTCTGAGAATTCGGGTAAAGTGTCTCAGAACAGATCTGACCGATTGATTGCAGTATTGGACGAATCATATTTCGATTGTCTTCTTTAGTCCAAAACATGGACCAGAGAGGATCCACTTCCTACTTCATATTGGATAAATCGCTATTTGAACCAACCCTTGGAATTACGGTATTTGTTCTTGGTAGGCAGGTTTATTTGACTTTCGTATTTAATTTGGAATTCATTATCTTTGTTATATCCTCAATTGAATTCGATTGTGGGGTATTAGTTTTTTTACATGTATCTCTCGTATATAA
This sequence comes from Rhododendron kiyosumense, assembly GCA_019656275.1. Taxonomy (NCBI): domain Eukaryota; kingdom Viridiplantae; phylum Streptophyta; class Magnoliopsida; order Ericales; family Ericaceae; genus Rhododendron; species Rhododendron kiyosumense. The sequence continues at coordinate 126,723 of BPLS01000705.1, read as the reverse complement.
ATAAATGAGAATGTGTTGGTCCGATCTTGATTTTCAGCTGTACCCTACAAAGATAGAGATTAAATTCTATCCACCTAACGTACCACCACCATTTATAAACCCCACCAAACATATATTACAGTAATTTGAACCGCTCTGATAAAATTTCGCTTATTCTATTGGAGATGCTCTTATAGGCCAAGTGCATGCGCTTGCCTTTTGTCCAGAACTGCTACTTTGGCATTTTGCTAGTTTCAGTGTGTTCTCAATCTCTTTTGCCATCTTGATCTTATTTATTGAAATTAAATTACTACTAGACAAATTAAACCTTATCTTTTTGACTTGTCTCAACATTATCTGTCTGCCTTTTTTCTTGCACTTTTGAGCCCGCCGCCTGTCCGTAGTGGCGGACCTAAGATTTAATGCGTCGAGAGGAGGAACCACAAATAATAAGCAAGAGAAAGAAGTCATTCACGGCTTCTCATGATCTCGGTCGTCTGTTTCGATTTTAGATGATCAAAATTTAAATAGAATTCTTACAGAGAAGAGCATTAACATCCGGTCAAAATTAAACGTTCTTCCATAAAAAACATTTAAATTGGAACCGATGAAGTACACAAATTTGCCGGATCAAAAAAAAAAGTACACATATTTGCAGTGCCGGCCCCGCTGGCCTTTACTATCTCCGCCACTGCCTACTACTGCATTTATAAAATGTCCAAAAAAATAACGGAGAAAATAATCCTAGAAATTCATAAAGCATTAGTAATTGAGTAGCACACTTTTATAGAATCATGCTACAAGATAATTTCTTTAACTCAAATCTCTCGACTATCTTGTGATATGAGAAATGAAAGAGTCCAACTCCGATCGAGAACTACCACCTTCCGCCACGGACTCTCCAACGGCACCACCCAGCTCCGCCGCCCTCCTCCTCATCTCCTCTCCTTCCCTCGACCCCATCAACATTCTAACAGCTCTTTCGACAGTTGTTGACTCCACCAAATCCTCCCTACTGTCCCACTCCGTCACGATTAGTCCAATCTTGAGCAATTTTGTTATCAGCACAGTGTTCCTTGGCTGGTCCGAGTGCATAGGCCAAGCAGCTATGGGCACCCCCATTGTTATGCTTTCCATGCAAGAATTCCACCCGCAGTGACTCATGAATCCGCCCGTGGACGGGTGTCCCAAGATTTCCAGTTGGGGCGCCCACCCTCTCACCACCATTCCCCTCCCTTCAACTCTCTCTTCATACCCTTTTGGCAGCTGATCATCATCACCTCTCTTTCCCTCTCCTGAAAATATGTTACCGGTATCGGCGTCTCTCAACACCCAGATGAACTTATGCTCACTCATTTCCAGCCCAAGTGCTAGCTCTTTGATTTGTGCATCGCTCAAGGAAGTTGTGGTTCCGAAAGAGACATAGATCACAGAGTTTGGAGCTTGTTTATCAAGCCATTCCAGACATTTGTGGGCATGATTTGAGCTCAAATTATTGTCTTGTATTTCCACCGGGTTCACCGGCCCGAGAGCCCATTGTTTCTTGTTTCCACTGATCTCTTCTTTCGCTAGTAGATCAAGGAATGGGCCTTCAATGGCTTTGCATGTGTTGTAGAGGCGGCCCGAGGCGAGATTTGTGCACTTGTGTTGTTTAGTGACGAATTTTCTGAACTCCGTCGTGAAGCAACCTTCGAGAGAAGGAAGGTCTTTCAGCAGTTCGGGTTTGACTGGAAAAGGTCTTCCTAGGGCTTCCCAAAAGTAAAAGAACATAGCAAACGCGGACACGCTGTGAAAAGAGTATGACTCGACGTGTGGTATCAGAACTAGATCTTGGACGACATAAGACATTAGTGAGTCATGAATGATGACGATTCTTTGTGATTTCGGGAGGAGAGAGTGTAGGAGTTTGGCAAAGGGATCGCGGAGGTGGGATGAGGCATCGATTGAGGGTTGGAGATGTGCGGGGAACTTGACGGAGGCGTTAGGGTTTGGAGGAGGAGAATGAAAATGAGGGGTTGGGAATTCGTGGAAGTGGATATTGGAGGCGGATTGGAGGTTCCAACCGTGGACACGAAGCTTGGCTTGGCGGTTGTGGGTGGCCGAGGCGACATAGTGGACCGGTATGTTGTAGGCGGAGATGAGGCGGGAGAGGTGGAGGAGCTGGTTGAGATGGCCTTGAGCCGGTAAGGGTACCATGACCACAGCCACTTGGGCTTGCTTAAGGCCTCCTTGGCCATGGTTTTGTTGGTGGGACATTGGAAAGATATATTGTTAACTGATCTAACCTTGTGAAGTTTTTGAAAAACATGGCAATGTATTTATAAGGAACTAACCCCATATATATCTTGTACATTACCCTAGTGTGTGATTGGAAAAAAATTTCAAAACCAGGTGGGTAGGACATGGCGCCCGCTCGGCGCATCCGAGCTGTTCTTTGTGTTTTTGGATGGTTTGGATTTGGAGAGGAAAAAATAAGAGAGAGAGAGAGAGAGTGTGTTGGAGTGAGAGAAGAGAGAGAGTTTTAATCTGATTCGTCTAAAAGTGTATTGGACGGCTCGAATGTGTCGAGCGAGTATCACGTGGGATATACTCACCCGGCACTGAAAAATTTCTCGTGATTGAGGGTATTAAGGTGAATTGTTGGATATTGTACGTACCCACTTTTGATCCAACGGCTGCAAGGCCTTGTATCAATAATCAAACAGTATCTTATCGGCCGTCATATCCATGTTAGATCAATCTCTCAAAATGTTTAAAGTATTTGTACTTGTTGGACATCGACACTTGAATAAAAGTATGGAACAATTGCGTCGGTCGGGCATATTTAATTGAACAATGAAAACGTTGCAAGCATATTTTTACAACTCAAATTTCCGGCGAGGTATGCATGAATACAACTATTATATATACAATAACTTGTTCTCATTTAATATTACATTTGGTAGGCGGTATGTGCGGGCGATGATTAATGGAGGGTGAACTCACTTTTGACATTTTATGCACAAGTGGTTGTTTTTTGAAATTTTTAATTACCACTGAAATAGCGACCCTCTTATACTTAAATCAAGGAAAACAAGAGAGACGTAATGATGTGAAATCATGACCACATGCACCTCAATGCTGGTATATGATCAGAGAGACAGATCGATCTAGAGGCTCGATTCAATTTCCCTGCTCGTTATCTTACTTTCTTCGTTCAAAGCTCAAGGCATTATTGCACAAAATGCATAGCACTGCTACCATATTATATGCATAAAAAAATCCAAAACAACTTCTATTTTAAGTTAGAAAATTAAGGTTTTATTTTGAAAATTTTGAATATTCTAGCATGCCTCCGAATCTTTGAAATAAAGTCAGATGAATTTGCGTTTCAATATATATAACCTTGTATAAACGGTTTGTGGGATTTGTACTGCAAATGTTGAGTTTAATAATAAGTTACTCCGTAGCAAATATATTTTTTACCTCAAATTTCTCACGGGATATGTATATAGAATAACTACAATAGGCATTAAAATGTCTATGACAACTAGAAAATTCCCTTTAAGTTAGAAAATAAAATTTATGCTTGTAGAAAATTGATGATTAAATGATTATGATAATAAGAGACGAACTACTGTACTAGCTTGCAACATACGTACCCCCATCTGTATAATATATATGGATCGTCATTCTAACTAACTAATTACTTCCTACCGTACTTGTGAGTATTGATTGAATACATGTAAAATTTATCATGGAAGATGGGTCTGGATTCTATCGTATCTTTTTTTTCAGAGCACCACCAATCTGTCACGTGGTGTTCACCGCCACTTGGGGCTCCATTCACCTCCACCATCACTTACCCTTAAATGTACAGACTCTACGAGATCGAAAAAGAATTCACATGATGTTTAAAAACACTCACTTTCTAATTTAGAAGGGTTGTTCTGTCCAAAACAGGAAAACTACAAATCACAACTTACTATTTTAGGAGTAGGTTTCTAACGGTCACTTTCAAACACGTGCTCGAAAGAAATGTCCAGAGACTTCGAGAAGTACTGTGCCTCCATGTGGAGTACCATGTCATGTATTGGAGAAATTTTTGGGTTCCGGTGGGTGGCACGTGCGTCGTGTTCATGTGGTGTTAGTTGAGCATCCCATTTGGGTCGTCTAAAAATGTATTGGACAATTCAGATTGAAATTTTCTCTCCTCTCATCCCACCACTCTCTCCCCTCTTTCTCTCTCCAAATTCAAACCGTCTGAAATCGAAATGGACTGTCCGGATGCATCGAGTGGACACTATGTAGTACCCATCCGGCATCCAAAAATTTCTGAATCAGTGTAGTTACAACAGAAAGAAACCCTCTTGTCTTGTTTTGCATATATGGTTAATTTGGCCAAGCTTTTGAAAGAAAAAGGTCTTGTGCTCTGTTTAGAACTTGTAGAAAAGAAGAGAAAAGAAGGAAAAATTAAAAAAAGTTCTCTCTCTCGTTGTTTGGTTTGGAGAGAAAAGAGAAGAGAAAATACAAATATTGGTTTGGAGAGAAAAGAGAAGAGAAAATAGAAATATCTAGAATTGTGCCGTACAATTTTTCTCTCATTTTTTTTCTCTTCTTTTCTTCCACTTTCCTCAAGTTACAAATAGACTATTAATTTTTCAACCAGAAGAAATGTCCAAAGAACATGTTCAGATTGTTTTTTTTTTTTTTTGTGTGTGAAGGAATTGTATATGAACTTTATTGATTTTCTCTCCGTTTCATATTGATAGTTTATAATGAAAGTCATGTCATTTTTTTTAGATAAATACAAACTACTTGTTTGCATCTATAATGATAATATAATCCAGAAAAGCTAGGTCTCCTGTCCTCCCCGCTCATAACTGCGTGACTGACTAAATTAGCAAGAAAACAAAAAGAGCGAATGAGTTAGCCTACCCACGTAACTTTTTTTTTTCCCCTTCTGGTAACGTACCCTACAGAACTTGACGATCCAATTTCAAAGGCTCAAAATGAAGAAAAGTTCTTACTAGGGTATATATATGCTTGAAACATATAAAAAATTATGAGTTTCACTAGGGCAATAGAGGTCTCGTGAGGCTATATCCGCTTTGATTTGCATGTGGTTGGATTTATTTTTGTACATGGGACGATGGTTGAATTTTTTTTATCTCACTTCACTTTGGTGAGTATAATTTTGGGTGATTAAAACTATTACTTTCGTTAATATATGAACGATTCTCTTTCATAATTGAAAACTTCTATTTATTGACACAAATTTACGCACTCATGCACATCTAATTTTGTAAAGCCCGTGCAAATTGTCTAACACATAATCGTGTGTAATGGAAGACCCATTACTCATAATTTGGTCCATCTCTAGTTCAAATCCTAATTCCGTCTTGTAACAATTCAATGGACGATCAGGACAACGAACCTTTTTGCACTGGTTGCCAAAAGAGAAAATTTCATGGACGCAAAATGTTTCTTGTTTTGAAAAGATGGGCTTTATCTTCTACAATATATACTTTTCGTGAAAGTTATCTTGTTTGCCTTTAATAAGATGTTTTTGTAAAAAGATAATGTTCGTAAATCTATCCGATTTTTGGAAGATGAGATTCCATTGTGATACTGATCTTCAATAAATTTCGTAAATGAGCTTTCATTTTGTACTTTTTCTAGTAATGAGATAAGCAGTGACGTACGTGCATTCCAATTGGACCACTAATTTTTGCACGTAGCTCAATCCATACTATATGAGATCGCTCTCATAGAGATGCGATCTGAACCATTGAATTCTGAATAGACGATTTAGATGGTGCACAATACGATGCTGTGTACTATCCGCTCAACACCATGACATGAATTGGTGACAGGTCAATTCTTGTCTCGTAAATCAATGCCTTCAAGGACTCCTGCATGTGTTGGTGGTGATTTATTACAAGGATGGACATCAACAGACGCAATTGATTCCTTACTTACACGTATCTCCATTCCATTTGGGGGGGGGGGGGTCAAAAGCTGCTGTTGATTGAACTTTGAACTCATAAACTGGCATCGCTGCAAATAAAAGTACTTAGGCCCGTTCCGTAAACTTTTTTAAAAAATAAATATTTATTTTGTCATTTTTTATTCAAAAATAAAAAGGATCATTTTATAAAATCCAAATAAAAAGTTTCTTTTATATTTTCAAACTCAAAAATCATGTAAATGAAAAAAAAATCAATTTTTTTTGCACCGTATTAATATTTTAATGAAATTTATCAAACAAGATCCATAATAGTGGAAAAATTATTTGCGTAAACACATGATTTTTGAGCTTGAAGTTGTCTTACACAAAAATAAGACTGTTGCTATGATAATGGGCGCCGGCGGAGGGAAATCGTACTGGCGGCCGCGCTCGGCCGTCTTTGGCCACCGGACGGCCAATCCGAGCCGTCCAAAAATTCTAAAAAAAAAAACGAGGGGGCCAAAACGAGAATCAATGGCATCCGAGGTGTGTAGAGTGCTTGATCCGAGCACCCATTTTCCGTGCTCGGATCAAGCACCTTACACACCTCGGATGCCGTTGATTCCCGTGCACGCCCTCTCGGTTTTTTTTTTATAGAATTTTTGGACGGCTTGGATTGGCCGTCCGGTGGCCGGAGATGGCCCGGCGCGGCCACCGGTACGATTTCCCTCCCCGGCCGGTCTGTACCTATATAAATTCTTCCAAAATAAGTACCACCCTTCTTATTTTTCCAAAACAAACCTTCTTATTACACACAAAAAAAAAGTTCTTATTATGTTTTTGGAACGGGCTCCTAAACTCATAAATCATCAGGAGATTTTATAGTACTACTTATCAATGAGGGAAAAAAAATTCCTAACCACTTTCAGCACAAATGTGTTTTAATTTAGGGAAATGATATTGACACTCTAAAAATTTATGCAGACACTCCAAAAAGTAAAGGAAAGTGGCTTTGGAGTTAGACTAATTTTGGATAGCCTGCATCAATTTTTGAAGTGC
>BPLS01000705.1:97510-119746 GCA_019656275.1 Rhododendron kiyosumense | reverse complement strand
CAATTTCATTTTCCTTAATTTATTTAGGTTGTTCACAATGTCCGATCGATGAGGGTAAATTTTGATGCATGCAATACACTTGGCGAGTCAAACATAATGGACAAATCAAAACATTTTTTTAGACCTAATTAAAATAGTGTATATTGGAGTCTTAACAAGATTTCTTTGTGCTTTGGAAAAATGACAGTCAATGATATATTTTGATAATTAATATCTATCAATCATGTGTTAAGAACATTTATTAATATTGAAAATGTCATTGACGAGTATTAATTATTAAAACACGTCCTGAGCTGTCATTTTCCCTTGTGCTTTAGGGCATATCAAACCCAAGCAAGCCCCCAGGGGCCAGGTTCCTCCCTGGAAATGTTCAATATTGTGAATAATTCAAAGTCAATTGCTCCTTTACTCCTTGATAAATTTGAACAAATTAATAAATGTTAATCTCATTGCGAAGGAACTGCACATTTTCAGTGACCAATCTAAACAAACATGGAGATCCCATATTTCCTCAAATTCATTTTTTGTAAAAGGGATTAGATCCTCTCCTGTCCAAGTTTTGGATAAAAAGAAACAGTCCAAAATTGAACCGTTCGGTGGAACATTCAATGGTTAGGATCTGCTCAGAAACTCTTCACGTGAATAATTTAATTCTCCTAACGAAGAGTCTCTGAACAGATCCGAACTATTGATTACAATTAGTTAGTTAGTTAATTCACATATTTGGGTTAACGCTAAGATCTTCTTCTTCCTTTTTTAAGAGCTGGGTTCACTAAGATCTTGATATGGTGTTTCTTCCAAATTACACACAAAGAAAGAGAAACTACGTTAATAACTAAGATCAGTAGGATCTTACCAGACCTTTTGAAGTTAATTAGGTCACATATAACCACACATATACTCCATCAAAAGTCTATTATATATCTGATTGGGTTGGAATACTAGGTTTCGTGGAGAACTTTACAAAATAAGTTTTCATGCACCAAAAATCCAGCTAGCATGCATGCCTACACAAAAATGCACTTTGTTGTTGCAGGCAAAACTCAATCTTGGTTAACCAAATGGTTAATTTCGTGAGATCACCGTATGCTGCGGACGTGGAAGCGTCAGAGTGTGCACTTTTGCGTCAGATTACGACTGTTTCTTCCCGTTCAAGACTCCAAAACATGGACCGGAGAGAATCCGCTACCTTCTAAAAAACTTTCTCATCAATAGCTTTGATGAGTGCGTTTTGAAAAACACGTGCTGAAGAAGTGCCGGGAAGTAACGTAGAAGTTTGAGGACAGTGGAACCTTTTCTTTCCTCCTTAGCCCCCCGAAAACAGAAACTATTCTTTTTTCGTCCTCACACCGGGACACCTTTTTTTTGTGTGCTTTCGTGCAACCATGGACTCTCTTTGTCTCTCTCGCACACAGAAGTCTGGGAGATTGGAAACAACCGGACCCTGAAATCAGTGGATATGCTTGTGAGAGAAGATTCTAGTTGGTTCAAAATGACAAGATTTCCGGAACCACCCAGCTTTCTCAGCATGATTTTTAATATGTTTTCTCTTATTATTCTTATCTCTCGACTTATTAACTCAAAATCGTCCCTCAAAACTTGTACTACTAAACAACCTAGCTATGTTTCTCACATGCAGGACGTCGGGTCCACCACTCATGTGAGTGTGTGAAAATTTTGTGTATGTGTGTATGATTCAGCTAATTTTTCGTAGAAATGACGGATTTTATTACCTTAATCCATCGCTAAAGTTGGTCCATTAGTTTTAGCATGTTTTATTAATGCTATGAAAATGACGTATTTCCTAATGTATATTAACTTATATAGCATTACGAAGCGCTTTCAGAGCTTTCCTCACAAAAAGTCAGCCATGCAAACTACATAGTATATGTTTTTAAATTAATTAGATTTAAGATTTGACTAAACTCTTTTCTAGATGGTGTCATGTGGCGCTATCAGAATTCTACGCATAAAAAGTCTTCTTGCAATACTACATATTTGTGTGTATACATATATACATATTTTTCAAGTTTTTAAAATTAGATATTAGTTTTGACTAAATTCTTTTTTCCGGTGGTACCATGTGACACTCTCAAAATTTTATCAAGATGTCGTTCTGCAGTTCTACATAGTATAAACAATAAACAGATAGATGCTCGATCGATTGGATCATATGAGATATGGTACTTGAAATATTCTCTCTCTCTCTCTCTCTCTCCCTCTCTCTCTCTCCCTCCCTCCCTATAAAGTGACGATAGGAGTCTATCTATATTTGGATCAAACAAGATCTTAGGGTCATGATACCCATCTTTTTATTTATTTCTCTACTGCTCTATTCGGCTGAAATGAAATATGAGTTGTCTATTATCGAACATGGACTGCTCGAATGGAGAAGTATGACACCCATGTCCCCTAAGAAACAACGAAAACCTCAGCTTCAAAGAACCTCCCTTAAAACCTTTAACAAACAACCATTGTGTTGTCCACGTGTCATGCACCCACAGAAAAGACAACTTCCTAACCCTAGTTGGCACAGTGACCGTTGCCATTGGCAAGCAACTTTTACAGTCATCAATACCAAGCACGTACCCACAGAAAAGACAACTTCCTATCCCTAGTTGCACGGTGACCGTTGCCATTGGCAAGCAACTTTTACTGTCATCAGTACTGGAAGATAAGAAAGGGAACGAAAAAGAAAAGAACAAAAGAACAAAAACCTCTTTAGCTAAATACTCCTACAGCCTACTGCATTAAATCAACTTTCCACCAACGGATGGAGAACAGCAAGCCCCTTGATAATTGTTTCAAGTTCCGTCCTCAATTCCACCACTTCAAAGGTTTAAAGGGCAGGTGAGATAACACTATCCCTTTTGGAAAAATGGGGCAAACTTTTACAAAAGGAAGGATAAGTTGTGGTTTTTTTTTTTTTTTGGTGAGAAAGGGAAGATACATTAGTTTATCTCTTTCAATCAGCTTTTTTTTAAGTATGATTCTTGTTTGGGTTATGAGGGCAAACCGGCAAAGGGCCTGATAATCACTTCAGTGGCGGAGAGATATGGGGACTTTACACTTAGCAGAGAGAAATATTTTTAATAAAAATGTATAATGCAACCTCACGTGTTTAATGGACTGATGATAATCACTTTTGCGATGGATCTAAGCTTAAAAATTGAGAGATATTAAACTGGTGCTCGCCCTTTTCCGATAGAAATGACATCCCGATAAAAAGGGCGATAGAAATGACATCCCAACAATTATTGGACAAGACGAGGATAGAGCCTTAGAGGACGGTTTGTTCTTTTTATTGGCTGCTGGTAGTTTTTAAAAGCACGTGCCGAGAACTCGATAAACAAAACAACGAAAGGAGTTTGAAGTCATGTTGACGGCCCCTTCTGACCGACAATGATTCTGTCAATTATTGTTGGCCACAAACATTACTTGGGCCACTGTGGAATTTCCGAAACTTTTTGATTCCTCACAGGCACCGACACGATGACACCAAATCCCCCCAGTTCACGGAATCGGGAATATCTCTGCAATGTACTCGATATGGCAGATTCAAACCATCCATCTTGATAATCAATAGTTTAAATATGTTTGTTAATTTTGACCGATTAAAATTAACAAACATATGATATGTTTACAGTGTGCACTACAGGGAGCGCCCTGCAACATCCTTGGATCCCACTTTCACATCCCCCCTCTCTGCGGCCCCATTTTTCATAAATTTTTGGTTTGGTATTTCGGGAATGGGGGATGCTGCCGAGCATTCCTGCATAGCGGCCGATACGGTTATTAATCTCGGCAACCATCGGCTCAGATCTTAACCGAGTAATAAACTGTTTAGATTTGTATATATGCGCTCAAATTCAACCCAAGTCATTCGTGTTGAGATGAACAGTCGGATCAACTGCTGGACACCGTTCTTCATCAGCATCCCCTGTCTAGTATTTTGTTCAGCACATTAGTCTAAAAATTACACCTATTAATGTAATGGACACTCTTTTTTTTTTTTACAAAATTACACCTTTAACACTCACGCTCACACTCACACTCAGACCTCACATCTCTATTTCTTTTCTTTTTTTCTTGAACATCATTTTTTTTGGTAACAGACCGACCCTTCTCGACGTAGAAAATGACTTGATACTCCCGGATAACCAGAATCCTTTCTTAGTTCTTGAGAAATTGGTCCAACTCACAGTGGGTCGGATCCGTGATTGCCTTGACAAGAACTGATCACTCACCAATTATGTGCAGTGGTGCTATCGCAAAAGGATAAGGCCAGTACAACATTCCAACAAGAAGAAATTAAGAACTGTGTACTCACCAATTATGTGCGGTGGTGCTGCAGCAGAAGAAGAAGTTCAAAGTGGTAATGTTGATCACCGTACTGCTAACTACCATCACATCCTCCATAACCTACATGATTGGTACTTACCCAAAAAAAACCCTACATGGTGGCTACCGTCAAGGACGAAACCAGGATTTTACCTTAGCAGTGGCGAAATGAATACTAAAAAAATCTAGTAGTGGTGAGACTATATAAGTTGGGCATAATTTTTTTTTTACATATAATAGTTGCATTTTTTAAAATTCTTGTCGTGGCGGTCGCCACCACTAGACCCCCTCCGATCCCGTCCTTGGCTACCGTCCTCTTGATCAAAGTAAACAGAACCACGTACTCATGCCTTTGGCATCACAACTCATCTATGCCGGAGTCAAGTGTGTTCCCGATGCATCAGGAAACAATCTGTTCAAGTTCGAGTTCACTCAACCCAAAGGCCTATTTAGTTGGCTAATGTAGCTGTTAAGGAACGAGCGAAGAGATGGGGTTAATAAATCAAGAGGGTCGAAAATTTGGTGTGAATATATATTGATGCCTTGATGGTGCATGTAGTTGGAAGTAGTATTGTGCATTCCTTTGAGAGTGATCAGTGTGATGGTAAATTTTTGGTTTGGTATTTCGGGAATGGGGGATGCTACCGAGCATTCCTGCAAAGCGGCCGATCTGGTTATTAATCTCGGCAACCATCGGCTCAGATCTTAACCGAGTAATGAACTGTTTAGATTTGAATATATGCGCTCAAATTCAACCCAAATCATCCGTGTTGAGATGAACGGTCGGATAAGCTGCTGGACACCGCTCTTCGTCAGCATCCCCTGTCTGGTATTTTGTTCAGCACATTAGTCTAAAAATTACACCTGTTAATGTAATGGACACTTTTTTTTTTTTTTTAATGAGAGACATAAGGGTAATTCCACATACTCAAACACCTAGGCAATTGTAATGAACTAACTTTGCGAGATTGAGAGAGTATATTGTTACAAACTACTCCATTTTTGTAAAAAAAACTACAGTAATATAGGCGCTTCGCTCCTCTGTTGTCTCCAATTGATTGAAGTCGTGATCAGTTCAATTTAATTAAGAAAGAAACTTTTCTTACTTTTACCAATCAAAGAGAATGGTGAAGTCGATGCCCCAACCTGAGAAGTAGGCGAATGAAATCATACCCAGAGGCCAAATAAACATTTTTATCTTTGTAGTATACTTGTTTTTTGGTGATGATTAAGTGGTGTTTAATTAGGACTAGCGTAGTTGGTCATCCATTTACATTTTCTATTTTTACATTCTCTACTAAGAGGTCAACGAGTCGAATATCATCCAAGGCAAGAATTGATTACTAAGTTCTCCACAAGTACTACCGCAAGCCGCTTATGAAGCGCGCCCGGAAGCGATTTCCTCCATTTGCACGCTGACAAAACGAAATCTAAAATGTCGTACCGGTACTAACTTGAAATATTGCCTAGGCTTTCAAGAAAATCATTGACATTAGCATCAGTTGACCCACCAGCTTCAACAGCTCTGTGACAAGTTTCTTGGAGTTCTTTAGCTCTTCTTCTCATTTCCTTACTCTCCTCCTCGTTCAAATCCATAAACCTCTTCACAGTCTCTGCAATTTCCTCCCTCCCGATAACATTTTCCAAACCAACCACCCTCTTCAACCTCACCCCAACTCCCAAGTCCTCCGCTATTATCTTGCTGTTGTGAACCTGATCCGAACGCAACGGCAAGGCAAGCATCGGAACGCCCGTAAAAACACTCTCCATGGTCGAGTTCCACCCGCAGTGAGTCAAGAACCCGCCGACCGAACGATGGCAAAGAACCCTCAACTGGTCGCACCAAGGCGCCGTAAAACCCTTCTCCTGGCAACACGCTGCTCTAAAGCTCGACTCCTGATCGGCTCGAACAATCCACAGGTATCGGGCCCCGCTGGCTCGTAAGCCCGAGGAAAGCTCCTTCATCTGGTCTGTTGATGGTGACAAGAAGCTTCCCACGGATACATACAAGACAGAAGCTTCAGGCTGGGAGTTGAGCCACTTCATGTAGCCCTCCTCATTGATAGAGGTTTTTACTTTTTAGTGATGAGAAAGGAATGGAAGGCCCAATTGTGTAGATGCGAATTCGGAGATTGGGCCTTAGGGCACTTATTACATTGGGCTGGAGCTCATAGAATGAGGTGAAGATTATGGATTGGGCTTTGGTTAGGAGAGAGAAGGCTTCGAGAATTACGTTGAGGGTTTGAGTGGGGCGGAGTATGGTGCTTGGTAGGTCCGTCAAGCGCATGGGTGGGACCCCGGGAAGGTAGCCTATGATCTCCTGCTCTTTTCCTGCTTCAAGATAAATTCTCCAATCTGTGTCACTCTTAATTATTCCCAAAATGAATAACATGCAATTTCCAGATAAACAATCAGACATTTTTTGTCATAATCTTTTGAATTTCTTTGCATCAAATAAAGACCCATGAAATAATTTATTGGTGTAAAAAACTAAGAGAATTGTGCATGAAAGTACTTTATTTTCTTTATCCGACTATGACATGATTTTAAGTAAGGGACAACAATTGGGACAAGGGAGTAGGGTTACGGTGACATTACCAGCCCCTTTGGATAGAGTGATTTTAAGAGAAAATAAAAGAAAGGGTTTTGATTTCTAGTCAAATCATTCATTTGGATTGACTATTTAGTTGAGAAATGAGGAGAAAAGTACAAAATAAAATGTTTTAATTGGCTCCTCCCCTTTCTCAACCAATCTCACCAAAAATGGTGAGATTTTGTAAAAAAATGGGAGTTATCTCACAATTTCTTACCATTCAAAGGGGCTGTAAAATTCAATGGTCATCATCTTATTTTCCCATCACCTTTTTTGCTTATTTTGTGAATGACCTACTCCATGTGGACTTCATCGAGATCGGTAATCGTGATCCGAACCGTTTAGATTATAGAATTAATTTAACAGTACATTTGTACTCAAAATTAGTACTCCTAATAGATATTGATATAAACACATATGATCAGATAAATTGATTTCCAATTCATATTTAGAATCATAATTAATGACCATCTTTTAAAAAAAATAAAAAAATTCCTGTCCAATAGAGCGGGTAATCACGTCTCATTAATTTAATTTTCTTTCTTGAATGACTGGCTTAATAAAGCTTCATAAACTCCGTGGTTTAGATTACAACAATGACCCATTATATATCCTGCATTTTATTTCGTCATAGGGCACTTTAACGATCATTTCGTAAAAGCAAAAAGTCTAGAAACGCACCTTTTAAAATGTCTTTAAATACAACATCCGGACCATTAGATCTATGTTCATCTACCAGTTCCGGACATGGTTGGTTGTGTCGGGTGCTGTGTTCTAAATATGTGTTTATTAGCATTGCTCTTCGCAAGGTGACAAAAGAAAATTCAGTTTGGTGACGCACCTGGTAAGTTGTCTTTAACTGGGACATGTCCACGATCATTGCTCTTCGCAAGGTGACAAAAGAAAATTCAGTTTGGTGACGCACCTGGTAAGTTGTCTTTAACTGGGACATGTCCACGATCAGCAATAAGGTCAAACTGGTAATACACAGAGAACATCGAGGGCGCCTGGGTCCAAAACCCCACCACCGGAATATTCCGCCGGCTTCCCACCCCGGGCACCCACCGCAGAAAAACATCGTACACAATGCACGAGACCGGCCGCAGATCATCAGTCAGCAGCAACTCTTCAAACGGGGCTTCCATTTCGACGTCAACGGCTCTGTAGAACGAGAATCCCGAGAAGTCGGCTCCGCGAGTCCGCTCGGAGGGCAGGACGTTGGGGATGGAGCGGAGGCGGAGCTTGGGCGAGGAGGCGGCCGGTGGGAGGTGGTGGCTGACCAGGCCGAGCCACTCTTCGGTGAGGATTAAGGTGATGGTGGAGATTTTGGGGGAGGGGATGAGGAGGGTGCAGAGGTTGATCATGGGGTTGATGTGGCCGCGGCCGGGGAAAGGCATGGCTACCACCTGGCGGCCGGTGATCGGGTTGAGCTGGTCGATGGTTACCATGTTGTGTTGGGGGAATCTCAGGCGATGAAAATCGGAGGAGAAACTTGACTTTATTTTGGTCCAGTGTATTCAGTACGGTTGCCCAGTGGTGGATCTCAATACATACACTCGAAGTACGTACCATGTATCATTATCCTGAGATACTCTCAATAAATAAATAAATGATCCACAACACCCGATGGTTAATTTAACTCCTAAGGATCCAATGAAAATAAATGATAATAATGTCCCCGCCAATAATTGCAAGTACCATGAAGTCAACAACGAGCGGTATTTCTGGAGTGCTAAATAATTACTCGTGATCCATAGGAACATTATGGCTAAGTTACTATAAATTCAATCAATTTCCAAATTAATTGAACAAAAAAGAGGGTTGATTGGTTTAATTGTTTTGAGAAACTAAAAGAAAGCAAGTAATTGTTTGGAAAGGAGTGAGAGAAAGATCTAGTGTAGATACAAATGCAATGGAGGAGGAGGAGACACTCAATCGGCTCACTCTAATCAACTCACCTCTCTGGCTCTCACCCTCAATGGAGCCCCGGCTCACCCAACTCCCTCCTAGAGGAGGAGCCTCTCTTCCTCCCTTCTACACCTCTCAACTCTCTCTTTTTCCCTCCTCCTCTCATTCAAAAGAGTACAAAAATAATAGGATATATGAAATGGATACATAAAAGTGCCTATGAAAGTAAAATGAATGGTCTAAATCCGCATTAATGTGAATCTCGACCAGCCATTTTACTTTCATGTATATCAAACCTCAATACATATGGAACAAAGGGAGCTTCCTAACATCTTTGTGATAAGGCACTCCAACCTATGCCCTATTCAAAGCACTCAATTGCAACTCAAACTTACAGCTTCTAGAAGTCCTCATGGGACATGAGGCTTACAAACAAATGGGGTTGACCCCACCCAACATAAACAATTCCAAATTCAAAGATAAATATATGTTTGTCTGCTTTCGGAGTCTCTCGTATAAAGTAGTTCAATCTAGTATCTGTATGAACGGGTCTCTTGTAAAAATTAGTTTCATGTAGTATATGTATGAACTTGATCGATACTTCCAATGTTTGGTTCGTATAATTTGAAGTTTGCAATTCTTAGCACTTGGCAATAATTATTGAGCTGAATTATTACATGGCAATTTGAAAAATTATTTTCTCTGAAATGAACGGCTCGGACCATTTATGTGAAACTCAAGGAGGGCCCTACGAACTCACTCTTCCAAACGAGTTTAGGGTTTTGGATTAATTAACTTTTTACACAACATAAGCTTTCAACAAAATCAGTGACATTGGCTTCAGTTGATCCACTGGTGTCAATAGCCCTGTGACAAATTTCTTGAAGTTCTTTAGCTCTTCTTCTCATTTCCTTGCTTTCCTTCCCATCTAAATCCATAAACCGCTTCACTGTCTCTGCAATTTCCTCTCTCCCAATAACATTTTCCAAACCAACCACTCCCTTCAACTGCATTCCAACTCCCAAGTCCTCAACTATTAACTTGCTATTATGCATCTGATCCAAACACAACGCGAAAGTGAGCATCGGAATGCCCGCGAAAATACTTTCCATGGTCGAATTCCATCCGCAATGAGTCAAGAATCCACCTATTGAACGATGACAAAGAACTCTCAACTGGTCACACCAAGGCACCATGAAACCGTTCTCCTCACAACACCCTACTCTAAAACTCGACTCCTGATCAGCTCGAACAATCCACAAGTGTCGGGTCCCGCTGGCTTGTAGGCCCAGAGAAAGCTCCTTCATTTGGTCCTCTGATGTTGACAAGAAGCTTCCCAGTGACACAAACAAAACAGAAGCCTCAGATTGAGGGTTGAGCCAATTCATGTAGCCCTCCTCACTGATAGAGGTTTTTAGTGATAAGAAAGGGATTGAAGGCCCAATGGTGTAGATGGGTATTGGGAGATTGGACCTTAGGGCGTTTATTGCACTGGGTTGGAGTTCATAGAATGAAGTGAAGATAATGGACTGGGCTGTGGTTAGGAGAGAGAAGGCTTCAAGAGTTGGTTTGAGGATTTTTTGAGTGCTGTCGAATTTAGTGATTGGTAGGTCCGTCAAGCGCATTGGTGAGACCCCGGGCACGTAGTCAATAATTTCTTCCTCTTTTCCTGCTTCATATAGATCACAAATCAGGTTTTAACTCTTTATTAAAAGTCATACCCCCATTGCTCTCATTCACCACTCCCCCACCGCTCTCAATCGTATCGTCACTATTGAACTGTCCAGATTTTAAAAAACTCTTTCGAGAAGAAATTTTTAAAATTTGGATTATTGATTGCCGAGATGAACAGTGAGATTGAGCGCTGCGGTGGGAAGAGCGGTGAGGGTAGACTATTGTTATTAAGGGGCCATTTCACATAACTTTTAGGCAAATAAGTTGGTCTTGTCCTTATTTGACCGACTTTTTTAAGCGTTTGTTAGTTTTGTGCCAAATTTTTGTGACTTATTGATTCATCTCAACTAGAGGAATCGAAAAGTAAAAAAAAAAAAATTTACTTCTACCAAAATATTTTGAAAAATAACGATTTTTTATAAAGAGAAAAAAAACCAACTGATTTGACTTTTTTTTTCCGCTAAAAGGTGGTTATTACTTTTTCAATACATATCGAATCAATAAATCATAAAAGTTTGACGCAAAATTAATAAACATAAAAAAAAATTTGAATAAGAACAAAACGTGCTAAAAGTTAAATGAAACAGGTTCTAATTCCTTTGTGCCAAAATGTTATGCGATTTTTTTACAAATGATGAGTTTGCACGCACCCGGTAAGGCGTCTTCCGGGGAATGTCCGCGAGCAACAATGAGGTCAAAATTGTGAAACACGGAAAACACCGACGGCGCCTGGGTCCAAAACGCCACCACCGGAATATTCCGCCGCCGCCCCCGCCACCCACGGCAAGAAAACATCGGCCACGACACACGAAACCGGCGGCTCAAGTCGCTGACGGTCAAGGCTCGTGAGTACCTCTTCAAATGGGGCTTCCATTTTTGTGTCGACGGCTTTGTAGAAGCCGCTCAAGTCGGCTCCACGAGTCAGCTCGGAGGGCAAGACGTTGGGGATGGAGCGGAGTTGGAGTTTGGGCGGCGAGCCGGCTGGCGGGAGCTGGTGGCTGATCAAGCCGAGCCACTCTTCGGTGAGGATTAAGGTGATGGTGGAGACTCTGGGAGAGGGGATGAGGAGGGCGCAGAGGTTGATCATCGGGTTGATGTGGCCGCGGCCGGGGAAAGGCATGGCTACCATGTGGCGGCCGGTTACCGGGTTGAGCTGGTCGATGGTTTCCATGTTATGCTGGGGGAATCTCAGGCGATGAAAGTTGGTTAATTGTAAGGTTTGATTCATTTTATTGCGATGGGTCTAAGGTCGCTGTTCTTCAATTAATATATTCTAGGGTAGGCGCATTGGATACTTCTAGGAAAGTTTCGATTATGTTATATACTCATTTTTAAGTGTGAAAATGAATTGGAGAAAGCTACATGATTGTACTGTAGGAATATTGTTTGCTAATAATGCTAATGCAACAATACGTTTAGGTTTTCCTACAGAAAAGCAGACCTGTTACAACCACCGACGGCTTACTCACCGATTGTCCACCGACGGCCACGCGGGACTCACTCGAGGTTCTGCGCGGGAGATCCAAGCCGTTGAATCGTTGAATGATTTTAAGAAAGCCGAGCGGCCCCTTGAAGAATTAGCTCTATCCGATATGTGTAGGTGCTCGATCCTAAAATTTGAATGAAAAATGAGAAGATTTGATCAAGCATCTACACATGTTGGATTGACTTGATTTTTCGTACGCCTCCTCATTTTTAAAAAAAATTTTATTGAACTGCTTGGATTTTTTGTGCGGGACCCGAAGTGGGCCCTGTGTGGCCGTCGGTGGACAATCGGTGAGCAAGCCGTGGGTGGCCATAGCTTAGTTGAAAAAAAACACATCACTACATCAGGTCAGGTTTTCTTGGATGGCTTCTATTCCCCACTTGGACCATCGTAAATCTAAAGCAATAGCAGCCTGGTTTTAGAACATCCTTGTTTTGCCAAACTCGAAACGAGATCATGGCTACTACTAGCACCCAACTAAAGCACATTAACATCACCCAATATTTACTTTGGAAAACAAACATCACCTAGAACAGTTACTATGGGTGTCGAATCCAATAGAGAAAACTTTACTTCTGGATCAGTGTCTCCTCCGTGGACTCCTGGAACGGCGAGGATGTGGTGGCCTACAAGGGAAGAAAATTAGAAACCATAACTAATACATTGACAGCATAAAAAAACGCAAATAAAAAGCAGCAGTTTTGACCATATCACCCTCTCTTGTAGCTAGACATGCAGAGGATTTTCCATAAATGCTGTTAATCTAATACCAGAACTCATTATTGGTATCGGATGATAGTGTTCTATTCCTATGTCTAAGGACTAATCGCCGTGCCAAAAATACACACTATGCTTCCACCATACTGGCTATGTTACATGGATCCTTCATTTGGGCTCAAGTACCTATGTCGATGTGTCCGACACCAGTATCCTTTTGGACACTTGGATCCTCTAATTATTAAGATAATTACAGAAAAGGAATATCAAATTAGCTAGAAAAACTATATTTCGAGTATTTCACGTAGACAGGAAATAGGAAAATAGCAAAAATATTTTCTTAACCATTTCTTGTTTAAATACATTTGTAAGCATAGTTTACGGTATATAATCTGAGAAAATTATGCAATATAGGAGTATAATACAAACAAGAGTTTAGGATGTGTCCCTGTACCCGTACCCAAGTTGGGGACATATCCACATATCCTAAGATTTAAGTTTATGAAGGTCCGATGCTTGGACCTTGTAGCATAGTATATAGGGTAAAACGGTTATGCATGAAGTTTTATGCATAGAGCATAGTTAAAGGCAAACTATAACTAAATATGTTCGATGGGACCACTCTTGTCACACACATTTCTCAAGTCCTTACCCTAGTGTCTGGCTCCGGTATTTATAAATTTAGAGAAGTCTATTTGACATAGTCAACAACAAGACTAGAAGTTTGGGCCGACAAGCAGATTCTCTGAAATTTGTAGGACTAGATAATATCTAAAGGATTTAGTTCCTGCATGAATATGGAATATTCAACTGCGACATATGTACCAACTTAGATTTCTCCGAACCAGAGAAGGTTATGCAAGTGGAGTTTGCGTAGTGAAGAGTTAGCAATGAAAGTTATATTCTGAAGAGAAGTACATTCAACAACAAACCAATTGGCCAAACGAACTGTGAATGCATTTAACTGAACACTAATAAAAAGTAGTTACAAAACACCTTCAGGCAAATGTGAAAGTCCTCTTAACAGTACTCTATGAGATAGAATATCGAATAAATAAGGAAAACAAGCCCAAGACTAACATGTATCAGATGGTATGCGAACTACCTTCCAAAACTTCTCTGTTTGTTGTGGCCCTTGCTGAAGGCCCAATCAACGAAGATGGTTTGGGTTAAAAGTTCAGCCCCATTCATGGTGGATATTGCATCCTTAGCTGCTTGGAATTCCTCGTATTCGATCAGTGCATAGCCCTGCCATCCTTGGGAGAGGAATATGCCACGCACACATTAATGCAGTGAACAATGGCTCAAATTTACAACGATATGCATCAAATGATTGTTATCCATGTCACAACCGTGCAAAGGCAAATATAACTAAAACTACAAGAAATCAATAGTAGACTAGTAGTATATTCACTACGGAGTACACTAGGAAAGAAGTTGAAGGATATCATCTGCAGGGCAGTCTAACAAAATTCAGTATTTTGCATTCCTGGTGGTTGGGCTTTTGTTCCACATTGGATAATTATACCTCCAATAACAGGGGCCAATGATACTGATCAAATTTTCAGCTAGAGACCATTCTACCCGAGGTTTAGACATTGGTTCCATCCATATAATAAACAAAATGAATAGTGTTTTTTCCCTCAAAACAAAATGTCAGAAACCATAATGAATCTTCTATAGAACTTTTATACAAACTAAATCTCCAGTGTGCATAACCAATGATAATCAGGGATGCAGATGCGAAGGCCATATGGGACAAGGATAAAAGACCAATCTCGATAAGTATAAAAAATTAATACCTCTCTGCTGCAAGCATGCATAAATTTCAATTGCCAATAACAATATACATTGAACAAGATTCATCTAAGCATTTCTCAGTACTGTAGGCAGGCATGTACCCATACACATCAGACACACTATCAGCCAGTGGCGGACCCAGAAATTCTATATACTGGGGGCACCTATATATTATTCACAATCGTAAATAATATTTTTGTATGTATACCACTAAATTATTGATCAATCATTGAATATTGATCACTCATTCTATTTTGCAACCAATTTTTCACAATCTTCATTGCTGAAAATTTCAACTGTTTGCGGTGGAACCGTAAGATTAATGCCAAAGTCAAGAGAAAGTAAATTACAAAATACTGTAATTTAGTAATTTGATTTTCGTAATATTTTGGATTGGAAGGAAAACACGGAGAGATAGGACAAAAATGAAGAAATAAAGTTAAGAGATGGAACAAAAATGAAAATTTAAAGAAAAGAGGTAGAAAAAAATAGAAAAAAAAGAAGAAGCAAGGAACAGAGTGCTGGGGAATTGAACCCAAGTGCTTGGAAACTTTCACCACGCATGTAACCACCATGCTATGCCAGTGTTTTGTACAAGAGTAGGAAACTTTTATGTATTTATATCAAAATATTTTTACTTTTATTTTTTATTTTTAAAAGGCGTGGGGGCACATGACCCCACGTGCTCTAACGTGGGTCCGCCCCTGCTATCAGCAACAACACATGACACCATTCATTGTTCAGAGGTGCTGTGTTAGACGCAAGGATCCATGCAAGTACCACTACCGAATTTATGAACTAGTTGGAAACAATGTAAGGATCATACTGCTAAGGAAAACAAAGCTATATTCGCACATAAAAAAAAAGTAACAAAAAAGCTATATTGAATGATTGCTTGCCTTGGCAAAACCAGAGCGACGATCAAGATTGAGATGCAAATTTTTGACCTCTCCAAAATCAGCAAAAGCATTACGGATATCATCCTCATGTGCCTCAACATGCACTCCAGTAACCAAGATGATCCAACCCTCAATAGCTGCAGTTATGAATCACAGTAACAAAAAAAAATTTCCTCAACCAAGTATAACAGCATCAACTAAAGAACACATTCTTTACAGATTGAAAACCAATTGTAAAAGGGCAGTTGATATCTGTAATACCGTCACTCTTGTGGTTGGTAAAAGGTTAAGAGAACAAGGACATGTGCAATTTCAATTTGTACAAAGTCAAGAGAATACATACCCAAAAAACAAAAAGTCAAGAGAACTACCGTCAAAGCACTCTCTAAGTGGTAATGACGATAGATAACCAATAACTAAAAATAACAAATAGGCATTGAAAAGCATTTGTAAACGTCTCAAATTCTCAACAGTGTTCTTTAAGGATTAGTGAAGTTGTAAACTTATTAATGGTACTAGTTGCCAGTAACCTAGGTACAGTACCTGAAAACACACTCGAGAAATAGCCGCCTAGTAATTAATTACTAAAGTCTAAAGCCAAGACAATGTGGATTTGTGGCACGCAAAGCCTCATGATCAAAATGTTAAGTGAGTCAATTCGAATACAAAGAAGAGTTTTATGTTGAGTCGTTGACAGAAAAGTACATGCTTAATAGATTTCACAATCAGCAAAAGTATCTCATGTCAATCATTAACATACAAAGATGGAGAAACTAGGCGAAGAGAACGGCAAGAGTTAATATGTGGAGAATGATTCTTCTAGAAATTATGTAGAAGCACATCATAACCTGCAAAGTGCAAAAGCTACTTGAATTTTTAGTTTCTAGGTAGGCTGTGGTCCTAATTACCTCAAAATCGAGATGACAAACAGATCTTAAAACAAGATTAATAATCAGCATAGTTATTCATTCACTGTTCCATTTCGGGACCCAAAACCAAATCACCTTTCCTAAATTGAAAAACTACGTGAGAGCTCAAGTCCCCAAGTTCCCAACATCTTAAATATACTTTCTCAACAACATATCTCAAGTCAAAGTGGTACCATTTGATTCAGCTACTTAAAAATATATATTATTTGTAATTAACAACCACTCAATCACGAGGTGTTATCCATGCAAGTGTTCTCCAACAAAGCTTACTTAATGAGTAAGAAACATAAGAAAATCCAACTGCATCCACACAGCCTCAGGTGGGGATTGGTATTTTCTTGAAAACTAGTTGAATTTCGTATTGTTGAGTTCATAACACCCGAGTGGTTTATCTGAGACCTTAGGATGGAGCAAACCCCTAAGTCTCAAGTTTTGACCATTAGGCCAATCTGTTGGGTTGTTGAATTTCGTATTGTTCCACCATGTTTACATCGTTATAGACAACAAAAACAAATTTATTAAACCTAGACAACAAAAACAAAGTTTACACACACACACAAAAAAAACAATCATAAACCCCAACTGAGTGGAACCCTATATACGACGCAATGCAGCAGAAAAAGAACAAAAGTGAGAGAAAACATAAGATTGTTTCAAACAAGCAACCAAACCAAAAAATAATCGACAGAACCACAAATAAGTCACAAGTCACAACCATCCAGAGTTGAAACCACCAGCAGTTTGCATACCCATATGGAGTAACGTATGAATCTATGCGTATATGTAGCTCCATTGTCACTGTATAACTCTCTCGTTTGCGCGTACAATGATTCGAGAGAGAGAGAGAGAGAGAGAGAGAGAGAGGGGAACTGACATCGTTGGGGGGCTCCGTAAACGATTCTGGGCGGCAAGGGGTCAGAGTATTCCTCCATGTGGTCGTCGTTGAGAAGCTCCACCTCCACCGCCACGTCCAATGGTTCGACGTACGCAGCCATCTCTCTCTCTCTCTCTAGCTACAGCTATGACTTCTGTTGCCGTTCCACTGGGGCTGTTACTCGAAACAGTAAACTTGATCGAAATCGGAAAAATCAGACCGGACTGAATTTTTTAAATCGGTTGAATAATTTCGATTCGATTCCGGTTTATAAAATTTTATAAACCGAAAAAATAATTTCGATCCGGTGTATGTGTTTTAAAAATCGGTTGAAACCGAACCGGTTATATATATGTATAATATATATGTTATAAATATATATAAACATAGGGAAGAGGTTGAATTATGGGTTTTTGGTTGATATTTTGTAGTATATATTGGTCTAATAAATAAATTTATTATATAAAAACTGTTTTTATGGGCTTAATTATATTTTTATGAGTCTTTTTTATGTGTTAAGTTCAAAATTGATCCTTTTCTGTTGGGCAAAAAAAAATGGTTGAATTATAAATTTTT
The DNA here is from genome assembly GCA_019656275.1 of Rhododendron kiyosumense. Classification (NCBI taxonomy): domain Eukaryota; kingdom Viridiplantae; phylum Streptophyta; class Magnoliopsida; order Ericales; family Ericaceae; genus Rhododendron; species Rhododendron kiyosumense. The sequence continues at coordinate 101,949 of BPLS01000705.1, read as the reverse complement.
GATTGATATTTTATAGGGTGAATTGTGAATTTTTTGATGTGTTGGGCCTAAAATATGGCTCATGAATGAAAACCGGATAAACCGGACCGGAACTGGTTGAGCCGGTCGAAACCGAAACCGGTTTATCTCAACCGGTTTCGATTTCTAAAAATCTCAAACCGGATAACCGGTTTCGACCGAAAAATACACCCAAACTAGTCGAAACCGGAGCGGTATCACCCTTACGTTCAACACTTGGTTTGTTTGATATTTGTTTGAGATAAGATTGAATCGATACCATGGGTATTATGGGCCTGCTCGGGCATTATGGACATATTTTAAGAATATGTCCTTAAAATATATTAATTATTAAAACACGTCCTGGCCGTTATTTTCCCTTACATATATGGATGGCAAATTGAACCAAAACCCATTAATCAATTCAAACTCATCCACTAACCCAGCCCATTTATTAGTTGGGTTAGAATGTGCCTAACCCATTTATTAATTAGATTTTTTTTTTCCGGTAAATTTATTAATTAGATCTTAGTTGAATCTTAATTGAGTTAACTTAAGGGAAATGATATTGGCACTCCAAAAATTGATGCAGGCACTCCAAAATCAGTGTAACTCCAAAGCTACTTTCCTTTGTTTTTTGGAGTGCCTGCATCAATTTTTGGAGTGCCAATATCATTTCCCTAACTTAAATGACCCAATAAAATAAATTATGAACATAACTCAACAAAAGAAAATCTTCATAAAAGGATCTCCTCCCTCTCTCTCTCTAGACCTCTCTCGCCAACTCCAAGTAATTATCCTGCAAATTCAGGATGTCGTAGGGGTTGCTCATGAACTGGTGGTCAAGAACATCCGATGCCAATTTTCTTCTCTCAAACGAGCATGTTGAGCTCGTAACCTCTATAGCTGATCTCGTCTTCGTTGCGAATGTAACTTCTCCAATTTAATTTCTTGCATTTTATATATACGCACATTTTTTTGGGTAATTAAAAAATATTTCGGTTAGTGTTATACATACAGTTGTATATATAAATGCACGCATATGTGTTTGTATCTAGGGTGGGTTTGGATTAAAAAAACGGAAGTGACATTTTTTTCGTTTTTATTAAAAAAAAATTTACATTTTTTAGTTTTACGTCAAACTTTTGTAATTTATTGGTTCGTCTTAACGAAAGGAACCGAAAAAGTATAAAATTGGGTTAATGGGTGGGTCGGGTCGAGTTTTAAATAAATGAGTTGGGCTAGACATGGGTAATTGGGCTCATAACTAATGGGTTCTAAATTGGTCAATGACCTATATATTAAAGACCTAACCTACTTACAACTTACCCAATTTAGCCCAAACTCGCTCATTTGCCACCCCTAATAACATGAGACAATTAATCCGGACCAATTTTAAAAACCAAACAAAATGTAATAAAAAAAAAAAAAACTAGAATGAATAAAGACAACTCACAGTGGATAGGGTTCGTAAACGAGTATTCCACAGCCCATCAATATGGTAGATTTAATTAACACTTTACAAAAGAGTATTCAATTTTACTCGATTAGTAAGAAGAGCCGATCTCAAATACTACTAATCACTTCACTACCATACATTCACGTGAACATCATATTAGACGACGAAAAACTACTAAGGCGATGGAAATATACTTGATTCGATGAGTTAATTTGCCCGATGGACAAGATGGAAATCTCTTAAAGTGTGTTGTGGATTTTATTGGCGGAGGTGATAGAAATCTCCCTTAATTCAATGAGTTAATTTGCCGACAGAGACGATGGAAAGCTCCGCGTGCAGTGGATCAACAGTCACAATGGAATTATGGAAATCTCCCTGATTTGATGAGTTGATTCGTAGACTAAAAAATTTACGGCAATAATTTTCCCGTGGGTGGTTTTATTATGTTGCCATCCCGCAAAAGTGAAATTTTTTTCAGTGCGGGGTGGCTATCATGTAATTTCCGCTCGGTGCATTCGAGTCGTCCATTGCATTTTTTGACGGTTTGGATTTGGAGATAGAAAAAGGAGAAAGAAAGTGTTGAGACGAAAGAAGAGAGAGGGTTTCAATTTGAGCTATCCAAAAATGTATTGGACAGCCTACATATGCCGAGCGTATACCACATGAGATATATATGTGGTACCCACTCGGCACCTAAAAATTTCTCCTCAAAAGCTATCAAAACTGTAAGGAGCCGAAATATCCAGGGGTTCAGAATGTCCAGAGGGGTCGTGGACCAATTTAGTATTCGCTATGGACACGTCACTCTATGAACCCATTCGCATCGGGGGCTATAGGAAGCGTAACGTTCGGCGGTCGTTTTTCCCTAACGTTAGGTGATCGTTTCCCTAACGTTAGGTGGTCTTTCCCTAACGCTTGGTGGTCGTTTTTCCCTAACATTAGGTGATTGTTTCCCTAACATTAGGTGGTCGTTTCCCTAACGTTAGGGAAAGACGACCACCTAATGTTAGGGAAAGACCACCTAACGTTAGGTCCCTGAAATATCTAACAAATATCCAAAGTCGGTTTAGAAAATTCTAGAAGATTTTTTGAATATGTGGAGGACAGGTGTGATAAAGCAAATCTCTTGACATATGACGTTATCCGAACAGTACAATACATGTGGGTGTACCGCCTTCCGGTTCAGCACTTCAAGCCTTGCCTATAAATAGAGGACTACTTCTCAAGGTTTAAGAGAGATCTTCTTCACAGCTCTCTTCCTAAGGAACATCCACTCTTCTTCTTTTTTCTCTACATACAGACTTGTTCGTCGGGGCTTCTTCCCGGAGGTACACCCCCCTCCGGTTTGCAAGTACCAGTTTCAGTGGCAACCTCTCACAGCTTGGGGGATACTTCTCATGGCTCGGTGGCAACCTCTCATGGCTCGGTAGAAACCTCGATCTCCAAGTTAGGCGGAAACCTCTCCGGACTCGACAAACACCCACACCGTTCAACGAAATGATTTAAGTGGAATTCACCCCACACCACACAAACCCACCCTAAACTTGGCTGGAAAGTATTAGGCCACAATCAAATAATCGCAATGAGTGATGTTATGGTCAATTGGTCATCATATTTAAATAGTATTGATGTAACACTTTAATTACACGTAATTACGTACGTGTGTAGGACTCATTATTGACGAAAGTCCAATAGTCTCATCAACAATTAATGATGTATATAGTGCCGCATTAATAAGACGAAAGTCGATAGTGTCATCCACAGTTAAATGTATATAGTGCCGCACTAATGAGAAATATCGCGAGCCTTGCTGGATGACTCCAGCCAGATTGAAACATAGCACATAACTGCTTACATCGTAATAGAAATATGAGAAATTTTTTTATATCCCTTCGACTTTTTGACCAAAAATTTATTTTGAATCTTTTAATTTCGACATAAAAATATTTCGACTTTCTAAATTTTTTCAATGTTATCATTTAGGGATATATACATATATACACGAAAAATAGAGTGTTTGAATCAAACACCCTACACATATCGGATGCCGTTGATTCCCGCACGGGCCCCCTCATTTTTTTATAGAATTTTTGGACGGCTCGAATCGGCAGTCTGGTGGCCGGAGATGGCCCGGCGCGGCCGTCGGTCCCAATACCAAGACTCAAAGAAAACGGATTGGATGACATTGAAAAAAATTAGAAAATCGAAATATTTTTACGCCATAATTGAAAGGTGAATGACCAAAATAAATTTTTGGTCAAAGTTGAAGGGATATACAAGAAATTTTTCCTAGAAATATTTACTCTAACCCGTTAACTTTTATATGAGAAAGGGAACAATTAAATAATGAATTTGTCCTGCGGTATGCGCAACTTGACCCAGAGACCACTTTTTATTAAAAAAAAAAAAAACCTAACCGATGTGGGATGGAAATTAACTATACGGTACTTCCCTTAATTATTTCGTCTTGTTTCTTTAAAGTATTTAAATGGAATAATCTCACAAGCTATACTATGGCTTAATCATGGAGGATAAAATTAATCAACTAAACATGCATTCACCTGATGCTAATTAAAATGAAGATATATATATAGCTCTGTGATGTATTGGCAAACACTCACTCTACAGTAGCGCTCTCAGTCCTTGATAGGGTTGGAAATCAACGAGTGGAACAGCCGAGCATGTGGTTGATTTGAAAAGTTAACGAATTTCAAAAATATATTCAATTTGATTACTAAGAGAAGCCGATCTAAAATACTTAATCCTTCACTATCATACATTCGCGTCAAACGCATATACACTTAAATGTAAAGGGACCCATGAATATTGGCTTTGAAGAATTTGGAGTACTACGTACAGGACCACCCAACATCTTATGCTTAACTGCCGAAAAAAAAAAAAAAAAAAAAAACAAATTAAGCTTAACAATCAAGGAAGGCAGGCCCCAGAGCAAGATATATACACAAGATATAAATATATATAC
>BPLS01000705.1:86373-97500 GCA_019656275.1 Rhododendron kiyosumense | reverse complement strand
AGAGAGAGAGAGAGAGAGAGAGAGAGAGAGAGAGAGAGAGAGAGAGAGAGCATGCAAAACAAGGATCCAGGCACCAGAAAATTATATATTAAAGACATAGAAGAAGAAGAAAATAAACCTATACACAGAGAAAATAGCCAGCCCTGGACAAAGGCTTTAGAGGCCAAAAAAAGTACTCCATAAAATTAGAGCACTCAACTATTTTAAGTATCAAATATATACATTTCAAAAAAATTAGTATCAAGCATATAAGCTCAAAGAGGAAAAATTAGAACCCCTTTTAAAAATTCACCTTAGGAGGGAGAGAGAGAGTGTGTGGTGGGGTGACAGAGAGAGAGTGAGCACACATAGCTTCAAGCATAGACACATGCAAGAAAACACGATGTGTGCTCACTCTCTTCTGTCACCTCCCTTCTTACCCCATTAGAAGATTCTAGAACATAACTCCTCCCTATTCATATCAAGCTTATCGCTCTAGGAAAAAAAACGTAGCGATCACATCAAAATTGTTTTTGTTAATGTCAAAACTTCAACGCACAAAAGGATTAATTGTACCATGTGCAGAATAAAATACGATTGTGCTCCAAAATATTGGCATTAACAAAAACAGTTTTGTTCCATAAGAATGGAATAGCTTCTGCTACTACTACTAGCTGCCTTTTGTTTGATGATTTATGGAGTAAAGGTTGATGTGCTGTATATATATAGGTGAGAAATCGAGCAAGCCACTTTCTAAAATTGGATTATAATATGTGGTTTTATCTTCTTAGGGTTGTTTCTCCTAATATTTTATTGCATATTCATGCATCCTCCTGGGAGGTGGGGGTGGGGGTGGTTTGTGATAATTGTTTTTTTTGGTAATGCAAACTGTTTTGGGTCAATTTGTGCATCTCAAATTAATTCTTACATTTTTTTCTATGGCCATTTCATACGCCTGGGTGAAATGGCTCTAAAAGTTGTTTATAGGAAAAATCCAAACTGGAAAACTTAAAAAAGAATAAATTTATCTCTACGAGTAACAGACCAATAATTCCAAGCCAACTCCTTGGAGTTAGGAAGACTTCGTTTGCGTTCATCTTTTTGCTGTTTTCCAATCCAAAGCCCATAATAATGGATAAAAAAAAGTCTACAAATACTACTTTAAAACACAACTCGATCCATCCGAATAGAACGCAATCGTTTGATGCATGTGAACCTATTTCGAAACAATAAACACAATTCTATCCGAACACAACTGTGTTTGAATCATTGAATGTACGTGAGCCTATATGCATGGATTTGAAATAGTCTTGTAATTCTAAATCTGCAGCCTCTGGACTCTGGAGGATGCGGTTATCAATGTGTCTTGTAATTCTAAATCTCTTCATCTCTACAGCCTCCATCTTCCATCCAATAGTGTGGTTCCTCAATCCTCATCCCTTATCACTTCACCGCCCATTTCCTACCCATCACCTTATCTCTGAGAGAGAGAGAGAGAGAGAAAGAGAGAGAGAGAGAGTCCAGCGGGGCGTACTGTGATATTGTTCATGTTGGTCTCATCCAAGGCTCAGTAAAGTACAAAGTATCCATTATCTTATTGTGTACATCACTACCCTACCTTGATACATAATAGTCTATGGATGTTACTCATTCTGTTTCCATTACGAGAAGGCGTGCGCGTGTAATTTTCGGATTAAAAAAAGTTCTTCCGTGGATAATTTTTAAAATTTTGGGATATCGAAGTAAAGATTTCATTTGTTTGTGTGAATTAACAATATGAGACGGAAGGAGTATTGAATAAACGAGCCTATATTTGGTTTTTGTTCAACCACCTAACCTAAAGGGGTGCATTTATTGTTTTTAACTCAAGGAGTATTGTTTTTTTTTTTTTTTTTTCTTTTCAAAAACTCAAGGAGTTGGCTTGATAAATAATGCGAGACTTGGGAGTTTGCTCCATCTTGAAATTTTTTGGTTTGAAACCACTTAAGTACTATCAATTTTTTTGGTGTCAGTCCATAGGAGGCTTTGCTTTGGTTTTAGTTAGTCCCCACAAGTAGATGATGCATGGGATTGGTTCTTTGAGGTTGGAAAAGTGTGTATGAATTGACCCGAACACATCTAAGTTTAGAATGAGTGGTGCATAGATGGTCAAAAATAGTGGCTGAGGGATAGGGCATGGAGAGTGACCTGACCAAAATAGTCAACTTTATCTTTTGGGTGTGTCTGAGAGGATGGGTGTGTTGCTATTTTTCTTTACATATAATCCTGGGTTTACAATCTCAATTCTCGCTGCGCGCGCTCGTGGCTTAAATTTTCGTTCCCCGAATTTTAGTAGTATTTTGGATTGTTTTTCACGTACATGATTTAACGTTTACGCTTCCGCACGCAAATTATGTAAATTAGGTGTTAACCAACAAGACCATCAGCCCAAATTGAGCCAAAAATTTTAGGAACATCCAACAGAGATTTCATATTTATCGTGTTAATTAGTGTACTTTACCGTCTCACTTAATTTGTAGCTTCACGACGAATGAGATTTTATTTATACACCTCAACAGACCCTTCTAATATTATCTTACTTTTTTTTTTGCTTTGCTATCTTAATCAAGTACTTCAATAGATTTGTTCAAATACCAAATTACCTTTGGTAGCAGGATTTGATCATATGAATTCATCTTTCAAATTTGACAAGTGCGAAACCTTCAAATATATTTTATTTATGGTGGTTGAGATATTGAATACAACATAAAAAAGACACAGTTTGGATGCAAGTAATCCTAGTAGTTCAAATACTTAGAGTTTTTCCATTCTAACGTTTGAATAAACTCAACAATCTTCTTCAAAAATCATTTATTGTGAAATTTTTTAAAGTCAAACATTTCCTTTTTTTTGTAAGGATTGAGTCAGGAATCTAGGATTCCCATGGGCCATCATCAGGATGCATGGAGAGGTCAAATTCCTACTTAGCTTTGAAATGAACTCCTTGTAGGTTAACATGTCACCAATAATCACATTTTATTCTTGTCAATGCCAAACGTAGAAAACATGGCATCACAACCTCAAGGGGTTGGCCAAGTGGTTTTGGCTTGAAACTTAGGTGTTAGCTCCAAATTAAGGTTTCAGGTTCGATTCTCATTGCTAACAACTCTTGGGGCCACCTCACCCCACGCTTAAATGTGTGAAATGACTGTGGAAGGGGCTTTAGCGATTAGTCTAAGGTGCATGCAAGTTGACCAGAACACCCTGTATTACAAAAAAAAAAAAACATGGCATCGCATTCTTATTCCCCTCAAAATTAATATCATCCAAAGCCATATTGAAGTTTCCAAGCATACAAATGAGTCACTTCTGCAACCGATAACTTTTGTCTATTAATATTATAGCCGTGCAATATAAAATTTCAAAATATGAATTGAATTCCAGCAAAAAGCCATGCAATATCTTGTCAATTCCATAATCCACTCCCGGCGTGGATGATCTTTACCTTTGACTAGACCGAGAAAAGAATTAGTTAAGGTACACGTAAGTTGGCCCAGACATCCTTGACCATCAAATAAAAAAAAAATTCCGAACATTTTGTGAGTCGAACACAGCAGCAATGTTCACTTTACAGCAGTTTCGAAACTTCCCTCTTTGAAGCCAATAACTTTGCACAAGCAATGCAGATTTTTTTTTTCCTTCTCATGCATCAGTCATCAGGCGCTCTTCGAGCACAACTAGTCTACAAATCTTCATTGTCAAGGGAAATTATGAATGCCAATCAAATTACAAACCAAATGGGTGTTTTCCTAATGCCCTGTCATTGATATTTGGGGATTCTCTATCTCCTTCAACATCCCAAAGCCTTATGTTATACCAAGTTATCAATTTTTAAAACCGACCGGTCAATTATTCTCCATTAAAAGATGCAAGGATTACTACTTTGTGAGAAACGTTCTTTGAGGTCTAGCCAAACATTGTTGGAATTTTGCCCATGAAAATAGGCCCAATATTGATTGGCTGATCAAGATTGTGGGCTAGTTTTTTTTTTTTTTTTTTTTCCTGGGAAGTTTCTACACTTATTTGGCACATGTCTTGCACATGTTTGTTGGTGGCAATATATTAGCCTATCTTGGAAGCTACTAGTAATTGTTTCTTTATCTCTTTGGAAGAGATCGATCTAGAGAATTCCATAACCTGTGAGAAGAAAAAGAAAAAGAAAAAGGTAGTATAAAAGAGTGAGCCTAGAGTAACTAGTCTTCTTTTCTTCTCTCTCTCCCTCCATTATAACAAATTGTGTTCACTACGATCAACTTTTTGTGGCTAACAAAAATTTGGGTCTCTTTTGCTCTGATTTTTGCGACTAAGAGTTTCCTTGGTCGCAAAAAGAAGAAAATTGTTTCCACGAGCGACCCAATGCGGGTTGGTAAATGCAAGTCACCTATTGTTCCCTTCACCACCAAAAAGGACCCAAGGTACGTTTTTGATAGAGTATGGTGAGTGACCTTACCAAAATAATCAACTTTATCAATGGGTGTCAGCTTTCCTTATATATAATCTTTGGTTTACACTCTCAAATCTCAATCCTCGCTCCGCACTTGAGGTTTAAATTCTCGTTCCGTGAGTTTTAAGTATTTTGGAGTGTTTTTCACATAAAATTTTATGTTTCTGCTCACACTTGCGCACATGAATTATGTGAATTAAGTGTTACCCAAGACCATCAGTCCAAATTGAGCCAAAATTTCTAAGAACATCCAACACAGATTTCATATTTATCGTGTTAAATTGTTAATAGTGTACTTTATTATCTCGGTTAATTTATAGTTTCATAATGAATGAGATTTTATTATACACTCAAACAGACCCATCTAATATTATCTTACTTTTGTTTTTTGCTTTGCTATCTTAATTGAGTACTCCATACCATGAGAAGAAGTCTACAAATTTGTAGTGATAAGTTGAGCTTGTTCTCATTGTATGATGTTTTTATTTAATCGAGCTTATCTTCTTTGTATTACGCTCCCTGGTGTATTAGGGTTTCTTTTCTTATCACTATTATTAATGATAGAAAAACCATTTTTGCTGATAAAAAAAAAAAAAGATGTCTACAAATCTTCATTGTCAAAGGAAATTACAAACCAAATGGGTGTTTTCCAAATGCCCCGTCATTGATATTTAGGGATTCTCTGTGTCCTCCATCATCCAATAGCCTTATGTTATACCAAGTTATTAATGCTTAAAACCAAGGGAACGAGTAAGTGGTTTGAACGGACCTAGCCCTGGTAAGAACACAAAAAAAAAAAAGAAAGGGGGAACGGTCCGTTATTCTCAACTAAAAAATGCGAGGATTATTACATTGCAAGAAAAGTTCCTTGAGATCTAGCCAAACACTGTGAACAGTGTCTGCATAAAAACAGTAATGACAATAAGATACTCCCTCCGTCCCAATTTACTTGTCACTTTTTGGAGTTCGTGCCACTTTTCAATTGATTATATCTTGTAATTTATAATATTTTAGGCGATTTTGAAAACATTGTATTATAGAATAAATCGAGATCTATCAAACAAGATCCATATTGAATATAAAATTCATTACCAATTTAAAGATATAACTAATTCTTTTTTTCGGTTGGAATAGAACTGTGACAAGTAAATTGGGATGGAGGGAGTATTTATCATATATAGTTGATGATCCATGAGAGAACCATGTCATTGCATCATCCCCAAACCCAAATCTCCACTTGATTGGTGGCTGGTTTGGCGACACTTCCATCAACAAGATGAGTGTATGCTATCGGTGCCACCCTTTATTGTCCAAAATTCTATTCCAAATAGCGGTCAGTCCCGAATCCCGTCAACGGATTCCGTGTGTTAGTTGACGTCGATGGCTTAATTGCTAATGGACTTAAAATTCTATTCCAAACAGGGTTTTTCTTTGCAATAAACCCATTTCGTAATTTCGACTAGGGTTTCTCCATTTCCATGTAGGGCGCGGCTATTCGCAGCCCTTCATTTTCTTCCATAGTCCATTAAAAATTTTCAATTATACTCGACAGTTAGTTACCGAAATTGAAATTGAGATATATTTTTAGCATCCAATTGCCGAATATAATCTTTTTTTTCAACAACTATTTATCGAAAATGCATGTTCGGCAGTTTTTTACTGAAAGTTGAACATATTTTCGACATGTAGTTACCGAAATATAATATTGTTTTCAACAGTTATTTACCGAAATGTTATTTATGATTTTCAACAACCACTTCCTGAAATATAGTGGGCTATGTGAGAAAATAAAGGGTTGCGAATAGCCGCGCCCTCCAGGTATTCTAGGGTTTCTCGTTCTTTTGGTACCAAAATCTCCCTCCTTAGGCTCCGTTCCGGAACGCTTCTTAAAAAATAAGTACTTATTTTGCATCTTCTCAAAGAAAATAAGAAGGGTTGTTCCACAAAACCTTATTATTGCAGCTTATTTCACATTTTCAAACCTAAAAATAACGTAAATGAAAAATAATTTTTTAATTTTTTTTGCACCGTATTAAAGATCTCAATAAGATCTATCAAACAAGATCCATATTGATCAAAAAATTATTTGGATAAACACATGATTTTTGAGCTTGAAGTTGCCTTAACCAAAAAATAAGTACTTATTCCTTAAGTTGTGGAACAAGACTTATTATTGAACAAAAAATAAGTTCTCAAACTCGTTCCGGAACGGAGCCTTAGTCCCTCGATTTTATTGCCGCAGATGTCGATGAAGAGGGATTTCGTGGGTTCGTTATCATCATCATCATCATCATCATCATGGAAAAACAACAAGGTTTGATTTCGACGATTCTGAGGTATATCTGCTTTTCGATTTCCATGATGGTCCTTTTAGTTATGTGATGTACAAGCTTGATATTAGTGCTACCGGTAATGATCATGACGAGGGAAACGATTCGACTAGGATACCAAATTGGACTACCCTATTTGAACTGCCTAGTCAGAAATATCCCGGCTGTAGTGGCCTCTTTTGCCCTGGGCTCTAGGATCTATCAGCTCGGGGGTGAAGTTGATTCCGAGAGCGGCGACTATACTCAAATCATCTCCAATGGAGTGTATTTCTGTGATACTGCTGCTGCCGTTTCATCCTCCTCACCTTTATCTGTGGCACCTCCTATGCAAGGTGGGAAGAGGTCACCGCTGGCCATTCACGTCCATGGTATACATCATTTCAGATATGCCTAGCCTCGACACTTACTACAGTGACTATGAGCAGTTATTCGAGGTTTTTGACCCACAGCATTTTGAGGGCGAGGGAATGTGGTCTCCTTTGCCCACACCTCCTTTCTATCGCCGCTCTAGTTACCACGAGAGCGATGATTTTAACCGTGTAGCCATGATTGTCTCGCGTGCTGTTGTTGGCTGTAGGATTTTTTCCTTCACTAACACAAAAGGACCCGGTGCCCAGTGCACGCTTTTGATGTCTTCATCCATTGCTATTTCCATTGCTTTTATATACTTATTAAAAAACCATGGATAAAACCGTAACCAATCCACGAGTCACGGATTGCAATGGAACCGTAGGACTTTTGGTTCGGACACGGACTTCATTTTGTAAAACCCTCGTATTCTTACGATCCGGACCACTTCATCAGGTGCACGTCTTGTAAATGTAATTGATAATGAGATCCATTTTAATTTTGTTTCCTGCCTTCTATTTTAATTGGTGTCAAATGAAGTATTAGTTTGATTTTTAGTTGGATTCCTATGCCATGTGGAAAGAAAAATGGAATTATGGAGGCAGTTCTATACCCATTTTTTAGTTGGATTCCTATGCTATGTGGAGGCAGTTCTATACCCATAAAATACCCATAAAATGTCAGAAAATCCAACTGGGTTGGATCAAGATTCACAAATTTGACAAAACCCCTGAGGCCTCATTTGACATTGTACTGTCAGTCCTTAATGATTTTCGTTGACATTTGACTTGGGTTCCTTTTGTCTCTTGTGTGTTTTCATGTTTCATTTTACTTTGGGCATATTCAACTAGATGGAGAGGATTTACATGTGCGATTGTCCTTACAATGTAACAAACAATTACGGCATGGAGAGTCGGGGGGTTTTTGCGCCCCTGGAACAATTAGGTCTATGTTCGGCACTTTAGTGATTGTGAGTTATTTTGCCATGCTTGGTACTCGTCGACTGTCTACACTCATCCTAGCTTGCTTCGGAGCATTTGTGGACATGTGTCATCTATCGGTCGTTTTTCAATAGTATATGAGTGATGCACTGTAGATTTCAGGCAGTACGTAGAGGAGGAAATTGCCAATGGGGGATGGATGGAAATAACTCGTCATTTTAGAGGACGACATGTCCTATTGGTCAACTCTGCTGCTAAGAAATGTTACGGTTAGTTTCTTTTTAATTGCTAAATATTTTGAAGTTTAATCTTTCGTATTCTCTATAAACAAAGATTTATATTTATTGCAGTAATATGATTAATAATTTACTAAGTACTCCCACTTCAAGAATCTAGCCCTTGGTGGTTTCTCCATTGATTACATCGTGATGGTTGGTGATATGCCCAAATTTGTGGGAGTTAGTGTCTATCCCTCTAATAATGATCTAATCCAAGCTGATTTCAACGCGATAGTTAGGATCATTAGTTATATTTATTGGAGCCTTGGTGTTCCGAACGAGTTGAAGATGTTGGTTGACCAACTTGGCGATTGGAGGTATAGAATTCTGAAAATTGTATAGATAGGTTTTGGTTTTGTTGTTGCCCCGAGTTTGCTGTTGCATTTGTTTCTTGTAAAGTCCCTAGAGCTGGTTGGATCTTTATAAGATTTTGCACTTAATCAATAAAAAAAAAGAGGCTTATTTGGTTTAACAGCGTTTCATTTTTTAGGGGCAATGAGATTAACGTCTACTATCACCCAAGCTTGTGGGAGTCAGATAGATGACTTGCCTTCTTGAGGAACATATGGGATTGGCAATTGTTTACGGGTGCAGATTACTGTCTCTATGGAGCTGCTTTCGATAGGGCTGAAGTTGAATTGGATTGGTATGTAGCCGGAGGCTACACTTGGGAACCGATGGTTCCGGCAAATTCTGTGATGCGACGGTGTATGGATGTTGTAGGATACAATGATGGCCTTCATTCCTTGGCTCGATGTCTGCGAAATTCTCTAGGGCACCTTGCTAGCTATTTTGCTTAGGTATTAAGTGCATTTTAACTCGGATATGAGGCTGTTACTAAGGTTCTTTTTTTGTTGTTGTAGTTAGGAACGTAAATTTTAATGCATTTGTGTTCAACTGTTGTTAGTTACCTAACCCAAAATAGAACACCATATGCCATTACAAAATGTTGTGGTTAATTGAACATTGCTTGTAGTCATTGTTGACAATATTGACATAAATTTTGATCTTTTATTGTGTTTAGGGGTGTAAGTTCACCCAGGATGATATGGGTGGAATGATATCTTTTGTCTTCCCTGAATTCCTAGGTGCTCTACAAATATTTGTTCAAGTAGTTCGGGCCTTGATATTTTACTTTATGAACTGTTTAAGTTGGTAAAATTTGCATAAAAATTTTACTTGTTATGTTGGCAAACTTGTTCTGTAATTCTGTTGTTTGTTTGAACAGCTGTACTTGAAATATGTTGTGCTCATTTTAGCCAAAACAGATCTTTATTATCACTTTATTACCTGCTGTCATGTTGTCTTGATTGTTGGGATTTTTTGATGCACAAAAAAAAATCTCAACAACCAAGACAACATGACAGCGGGTGTAACAAAGAGTTAATAAAGACCTGTTTTGGATAAAATGAGCACACCATATCTCAAGTACAACCGTTCAAACAAACAACAGAATTACAGAACAAGTTTGCCAACATAACAAGTAGAATTTTCATGCTAATTTTACCCACTTAAACAGTTCATAAAGTAAAATATCTAGACCACAACTGATTGAACAAATATTTCTGGAACACCACTAGGAATCTAGGGAATACAAAATATATCATTCCATCCATATCATCCTGGGTGAACTTACTTTCCTAAACAAAATAGAAGATCAAAATTTATGTCATTATTGTCCACAATGACTACAAGCAATGTTCAATAACCACAATGTTTTGTAATGGTGTTCTATTTTGGGTTTGGTAAAACAGTTGAACACAAATGCATTGAAATTTACGTTCCTAACTACAAAAAAAAAAAAGAACCGCAACAACCCCATATTCGAGTTAAAATCCACTTAATAAGCAGAATAGCTAGCAAGGTGCCCTAGAAAATTCTGCAGACATCTAACCAAGGAATGAAGGCTATCATTGTATTCTACAACATCCATACACCATTGTATCACAGAATTTGCCGGAACCATCTATCCCAAGCATAGCCTCCGTCTACGTTCCAATCCACTTCAACTTCAGCCCTATCGAAAGCGTCTCCGTAGAGATGGTAATCTACACCAGTAAACAATTGTCAATCTCATATCTTCCTCAAAGAGGCAAGTCGTCTATCCGACCCCCACAAGCTGGGGTGATTGTAGACGTTAATCTCATTGCCCCTCAAAAAGGAAACGCCGTTAAACCAAATAAGCCTCCCTCTTTTATTGATTAAGTGCAAAATCTTATAAAATCCAACCAGGTTCTAGGGACTTTACGAGCAAACTCGGGGCAACAACAAAACCAAAACCTATCTATACAATTTTCAGAATCCTATACCTCCAATCGCCAAGTTGGTCAACTAGCATCTTCAGCTCGTACGGAACACCAAGGCTCCAATAAATATAAATGATGATCCTAACTATCACGTTGAAATCAGCTTGGATTAGATCATTATTAGAGGGATAGACACTAACTCCCACAAATTTGGGCATATCACCGCCCATCACGATGTAATCAATGGAGAAACCACCAAGGGCTACATTCTTGGAGTGGGAGTACTTGAGTAAATTATTAATCATATTACTGCAATAAATATAAATCTTTGTTTATAGAGAATACGAAAGATTAAACTTCAAAATATTTAGCAATTAAAAAGAAATTAATCGTAATATTTCTTTAACAGCAGAGTTGACCAATAGGACATGTCATCCTCTAAAATGACGAGTCATTTACATCCATCCCCATTGGCAATCTCCTCCTTTACGTATCGCCTGAAATCTGCAATGTATCGCTCAT
>BPLS01000705.1:49153-86141 GCA_019656275.1 Rhododendron kiyosumense | reverse complement strand
ATACTATTGAAAAACGACCGATAGATGACACATGTCCACAAATGCTCCGAAGCAAGCTGGGATGAGTGTAGACTGTTGACGAGTACCAGACACGGCAAAATAATTGACAGTCACTGAAGTGCCGAATGTAGACCTGATTGTTCCATGGGTGCAAAAACCCCCAACTCTCCACCCAGGTGTCCAAAAGCGTGATGACAACAAGGTTATTGGAGAGATTCAAGTATTTGGTGCTGAAGAACTCCGCAACTCTTTGTTTGCCCCTGGTATCGACGGCAAAATAATTGACAGTCACTGAAGTGCCGAATGTAGACCTGATTGTTCCATAGGTGCAAAAACCCCCAACTCTCCACCCAGGTGTCCAAAAGCGTGATGACAACAAGGTTATTGGAGAGATTCAAGTATTTGGTGCTGAAGAACTCCGCAACTCTTTGTTTGCCCCTGGTATCGAAAACTTCAATACAACTTGTGCCACAGTTGGATGCTTCGTTATGTAAGTTGCTTGAAACCTCTTCCCTTTCTTTTGGTTTCCAATTAATTGCTTTATCCCATTGCGATTTTCTTACAATTTTTTTTTGTTATGTTTTCTATTTCCTTTGGAACCATATTTCATTCTTACAATGTCACCTATCTTTATTTTTGCCCCTTCGAGCATGGATTGTGAGTGTTTTTGTCCTCCATTTGTATTTGGTCGAGAGTACATAAGATCGCGAAACTATAGACTTAAAAAAAAGGGGTGTCAACGTTTTCATGCAGGACCAGATAACTAACTTATCTGAGCTGGCACTAGCAGGAGATTTTTGTAATACTAAATAAGTTTTAGTTAGATTGCCTGCTTTGATGTTTGAATTGACGGGAGGTAGATCTTAGGGTGATAAGGAGTTGTCGCTATACAAGGGAATATGCTTGAGAATACTGCTTAATTAATATCTAGATATGAACTAGAACTGCGGATGACATTTTGAGGGATTGAGCATCTTCAGTGTTGTCTTCTAAACAGTGTCCTTGATGACAAGCAATAGCGTGTAAGTCTGTAAGATTGCTTTCAATGATCAAGAACCAGAATGCCACAGGTCTTACTACAGTAGATGCCCTTATTTCTTGAACATCAGCGGGCAAGCTATATGCTATAGTTTTTGTGGGTCTGGCCCATGCTCTTTGTTTTTTGGGGTAAGTTAAAATTTTATATCAAAATAGAGGAGCTAATCTCTGAACACAGTATACAACCAAAGAAAGGAAAAGGGCTAGGAACAAGCTCCCACCCTAACGACTGAACCACTACTCACTCGGAAAGAGTAGAAACAAAACAAAACAAGTCGACCTAATTTGTCTGGTTAATCTGGTAAAGGACCAACTCCAATACATCTTATAGGGGTTCGAAACGATCTTACACAACAATCTTTTTTGGCTAAGTGCCGCAGCCCATGCATGATATGGAATTGTAGTAGGTTAACTATTCTCAACTAGTTGATTGTTTACACCCCAATGCTAATTTGGCAAAGAGCAGTAGATTCAATTGCCTTTGGGTTGTATATGAAGTTACCTTTTCACAGATTAAAATGAGTTGGAAGCAAGTTGTCTGAATTACTAGATGTGGGAGAAAGGAATAGAGTAACTTAACAAAAGGACGTTTGTTTGGGCAACCACAGCCGGCAAGGGGTGAAGGAGGGAAGAAACCTTTGCCTGACTTGCAACTGGAGGCTAATTTGTAAAGCAATTAGCTTGTGGCCTGTGTGTAATTTTGATGCCTCCTATCATGGAATATCTCCAAGTGTCCTAAGCAGTTTCCATGTTCTAATGACCTCATTGTGTATGTATCCGTGTAGCCGTATAAATGACTATATATCTGTGCACACAATTTACACATACTCGGGAAAATATTGGTGTATGTACAGTCACATGTAGTTGCTCGTACATGTATTTGTTGCTTGTAAAAACTATGGATTGATATGCCAATCTATGAAACTATCAAGCAATCACCTTGTGCAGTTGTGCCATATGTGTTTTGATAATCGATGGAAAAAAGGGCCAACTGAGTGAAGATGTTTCCCTGTTGTCAGAAGATCATTGTGTGCATCCTTATATGCACGGCGATTTCGAATGATGTTTGTAAATTTACGAACTTATCCATCTCCGGTTAGTATATCTTGGGGTTTGTTTTGTAATCCTACATGTTTTCAATTCATGACTTAACAATCTAGATGAACTACCAGGCAAACACACACACGCACCGTTTTCCTACAACAAGCCTCGTCTTCCTACCTAGTTCCTCCCCTTGTAGAACATCAATAGGCACGGATCAATATGTGTCAAACTGCAGCTCTTTAATAAGTTGAGGCCCTATATTAATAGATTATGAGAAATGAAGAAAATTGTACACCTCAATCTGAAAACTGTTCTAGTTTGGTGGTTTTTGTTTCCCTCCCCATGATCGAGTTCGTACAGTTTGGATGAATTGTGAAGGAAAAAACTGCTTAGACAGGTACACTTCCATTTTAGTTCCAATTACTTTAATAAAAAAAAGAAAAGAAAAGAAAAGTTGCCCTTAGGAAGAACAAGAACAAGGCAATTGCAGAGAAACATGAATTGAAGGGGTTTTTTTTCTTTCACTTTTTAAAGCCTTGCTGACATTTACATTTACTTTTACGTTTTATCGTCAGAGCTTTTGAATTTTTCTGAATCTTGCTGGAAAAAATTATCTACTCCCCCGTAATATCCAGTTGGTCATGGGGGAATAGCATGCGGTTAATCTTGTAGTGCTGGTTTGAGTCAAGTTGGAGAGCTTACTTGATAGTGGTAATGAATTGCTTGGATCGATTCGACAGTCTCCTTTCCATCTTCTGTTTATTTTTCTAATTGATGAGACATGATACTTTTAATTTTTTTTTTTGTTTTGTGTTTTGTTTGTATTTTTTCAATTTTTATTAGATTAGAGTGATAATTTTTGGATTAATCATCCATCTCGACGAGAGGAGTTTAAAAAATACAAAATTATTACTGAAAGCAAAAAAAAAAAAAAAACTACTATATCAGATTGTTACAAAAGGAAAAAAAAAACTGAAATAAGTTTCAGATTTACTCCATAAGTTTACAAGAACGCGGCCTTAGCTTATGAGCTATCATTTGCTCTGTGGCTAGCAGTGGATTGACATTGTATTAATGTATCAGCTTGTTACTAAGTAGACGAGTTATTTGCTGAAATTGTACTCTTGGATGCTAAAGTTTTCATGTGGATCTTGGACTCATGTTAAAATTTGCCGCGCATGCAAATAGCACTTGTCATCGTGCTGTTTGACGGATCTTCAGCGGAGGTTTGTTTGGATAGAGTTAAAATTATGGTAAGAATAAATTTTGAGAAGCTGAAATCGAGAAGTACTATATATCTCTCACAAACTTTTGGTTTTCCCAGGGAAATCATTCAAACCAGGGAAATCATACACTTGAGGGAAATCATTTAAGGTGGGAGGTGGTCAAAAAAACCCCAATCAGACTAAAAAGAATATGGCGACGAATGGCTTCACAGGTGTATCACAAAGATAAAACCAATGCGTTCCTTAGCTCTCATCCAAGATCATTTGAAAATTTTGGGCTATCTTGATAAACAGGTATCAAACCAATGGGAGGTGATCACATTATACTCACTTTTCTTAACAAAGATACAATAGATTGTTTCCTCACCGGGGATGATATGGATTGGATAAAAGTTTGGTTCCTGGAAATTTCAAGTTGGGAAGAGTCCAAATCCATTCGACCTTCTTGATTAATATGGTTAAATTGTTATGGAGTTCCACTTCATTTATGGAACTCCAATACGTTTTTCTTTGCTGGGCCAAAAGTGGGGGGACGTAGTCCAAATAAGCGACGAAACTCTGAAAGGGTTATCCTTTGCTGTGGGCAAGGTACTCATCTCCACGAGAAGAATGGAATCAATCAATGAAGTTGTGGATGTGGAATGCAAGGGCAACAGATACAAAATCAGAATTATGGAAGAAACAAATGGTGATAAATACTATACTTAGAACTGATTGCGCTTGTACTGGTTGCTGGGCAAAAGAAGACCGCAACAATGATGTTCAAGATGATGATGATGGGGATCATGATAATGAAGAGGATGATCATCAACACCCTGTGAGCAACCAGAACAATAAGAATTAAGAAGAATGAAGATGATGATGACTGATGTGGACGCACAAGAACAAATGGCAGAAAATGAAGGGTACTCCACTGTGGAGAAGAGGGGAAAGATGATGTTACTGGATGAAGTGGTGCCAGACACACAAGATAATTGTCTCGAACAGATAGCCGTTTTCAATCACGACCTGCTGGCTGTGAGGGACTCAATGAGCTCATCGGAAGAAGCCTATTAAAGACATCCTGGGGTTTTCAAAGCAAACCAGTCCACCAGTAGTTGGAAGGAGGAGGAAAAAGTGCCATTTTTAGATCCACTGCTGCTGCTATTGCACTCTCAGTATCCATATCTGAGGGTGGCATTGCAAACCGTAACAGAATTCTGCTCAATGAGGCACAAGCTGCATGGACACTGAACAAGATATCATGGGATTAGGATATGATGGTAATGAAGAAGAGGTCGTAAGCAAAATCTTTGAAATGGAAATCCAAGATGAAGAGAGGGCTGCATGCCGGCTCTAAACATCCTCAAAAGCTAAAAATTGTGAAGGGTGTCTTTCCAAAGTCTCTGTGAAATTCATGTCATGGAATTTCAGAGGCTAAGGGAAAAAACGGAGATCGAAAAGGGGAGTGTACGTATGTGTTTGTGTGTGCTTTCTCTTCTTGTGTGTGCATATCTCTTCTTGTGTGTGCATATCTCCTTCTGGGTGCGTGTGTCCACCATATTCCTCAATTCATTTAAAGGAGTTTGGGGCAGGTTCCATCAGTGAGGGGTTAGGAGTCTGAGCCTAGAATAGTGATCCGTGATTGGGCATATAATTTTCAAGGGTTTGGATGTCAATATAGTTGAGATGCTTTCTTCTTGATTGTGATGCCATTTTCACGCACTTCCCTTTAATCTTTGTAACTCTCCTTTCAAAGATAAATAAAATTCTTTTTTGCCTTTCAAAAAAAAAACTTTTGGTTTTCCTTCGATTTTGAGATGTTTGTGCCTCATAAGCGAAAAGTAAATGTTCCAAACACGACCTTCAAAACAATAGGAAAGCTATGCACCAGCAACCATCTAAACTTTCTATTTTGCTAGTATAGCTAAAGATAACATGTACCTAAATTTGATCACCTAGGAGAAAAGCTTCATGCGACTCTTAAAGCTAACATGTACCTGAATTTGATCACCTACGTTGACAACTAGGGCGTGTGAAATTATGGGAACTCTCTACCATTGATCATTTTTTGAGCATATGATCAAGAACTTCAACAATTCTTTCGTCTTTAATTTGGTTGGGGTTTGAGGCCCAGAAGTTAATCAAATTCCACGAATACGAGAATTTGGAAACGTTATTATGTATGTATTCGCGTTTCTGTGGCAGGAAAAAACCCACAATTATGCATTTATTTCGCAAAGCTAAACAACATGCCCTGCTTGGATTCTCTGGCTACGAAACAAACCATGCGGAATTTTTGCGAGATGTTGATTAGTTATTTGTTTCAACTTGTTTGACAAACTACTTTAGGAAATTTTTATTGGGAAAACTTTCTTATGCTCTCAAGGAAGAGTCCGGGTCTCCTGCTCGACTCCCTCTGTCCAACCTGCCTGTCCCATCCCTCTCGCCGTTGATCTCGCAAATCAATGGCTGAGATGGGCCGAACACTTTTTTCTCAAAACGATGTCGTTTGGAGCAGAACATGCTCGGCCCATCTCAAACCGTTGATTTACAAGATCAACGGCCGAGAGGGGTGGGAGAGGTGGGTCGGACCGGGGATCTCAAGGCCTCTAGGAAACACCACATAGGAACCTGTTTCTAATGGATAAATAAAAGTAAACTTAGACCATTTCGGCGTTTGGGAATTGGGAGTTTGCACGTACGGCGCATTCTAAGACCAGGAGGACAAATGGTGCATCAATTCAATGCAATCCGCGGGATGGGTTTCTTTTCCTTGACGATTCCGTCCCTCTTCTCTTTTAGATAGACAGATGGTTGAATTTGGTTTCCAAGATCAAAGTTTACCTTTCTTCTCCCTTTACCTTCTCCTTCTTTAATTGTAACAATTCTTACCTTTTGGTGTGGTTTACACGGCAAACAAGTTGGAAGTTGATTGGTCAATGCTAGTGTAAACCAAGATGAGTGTACACTATCGGTGCCACCCTTTGATTGTCCATATTCTCTTCCAAAAAGCTTGGTCAGTACCCGAATCCCCGTCAACGGATTCCGTGTGTTAGTTGACGTCGATGGCTTAATTGCTAACGGGGTTAAAAGTTCAGGTATCTAGTTGTAATTGACCAAAGACCGGTGGGGTACTTTTGTTTTGCAATTTTCCCATGCAGTATCACGTATAACATTACCCGTCCCATAAATCCCAGGGTTTCTCGAGGAGGTCTCAGGTCTGCGATGGAGAAGCTCGGCGAAGGTCTTCGTTTTGTGTATTCTGCTTCGAAGTAGTATTTGTTTTGATTTCACACAGTTATTTCAAGGTTTTTTTGTTTCCTTAAAACCTTAAAATTAAGATCAAATCGTTTTCAATACGGTACCAATATATCTCCCTCCGTTGTCGCACGATTTCACTTCCGATGTCGATGAAGAGGGATTTTGTGGGTTCGTCATCATCATCATCATGGAAAAGAACAAGGTTTGATTTTGACGATTCTGAGGTATATCTGCTTTACGATATTTATCGTGGTCCTGTTAGGTATGTGATGTACAAGCTTGATACTAGTGCTATCGGTAATAATGATAATAAGGTAAATTTGACTACTGTATTCGAACTGCCTAGTGAGAAATATCCCGGCAGTATGGGCTCTTTTGCCCTGGGCTCTAGGATCTATCTGCTTGGGGGTGAAGTTGGATTTAACGGTGAAGTTGATATTACTACCAAGGGAGGCAGAAATACTCAACGCATCTCCGAAAAAGTGTATTTCTTTGATACTTCTGCTGCCATTTCCTCCTCTTCACCTTTATCAGTGGCACCTCATATGGAAGGTGGTAAGAGGTCACCGCTGGCCATTCATGTGGATGGGATGATATACGTCATTTCAGATCTGCCTAGTCTCGATACTTACTACAGTGAGGAGGAGCCATTATTCGAGGTTTTTGACCCACCGGGTAATGAGGGTGAGGGAGAGTGGTCTTCCTTGCCCAGACCTCCTTTCTATCGCCGCTCTAGTAACCACGGGAGCAATGAGATTAACGGTGCAGGCATGATTGTCTCACATGCTGTTGTTGGCCACAGGATCTTTTTCTTCACCACCAAAAAGGACCAAGTGGACGTTTTTGATGTCTACAACCGCCAATGGATGCCTTTGAAGGTCTGCAACGGGCGTAATAACGTCCGCCGTTTGCCCTTTAAGGAGGCAGTCATGACGATATTTGACTCTGCGTGGGCTGCCATTGGTACTTCTATCCACCGTAGGTCCCCCATTAGTACTTTCAATCTCACTGCAGATTTTGGATTGGTAGGGAGAGATGTCGAAGGCCTCGAGACTATCCGTTGGCGTTGTACTCCCAAGCCTCCTCTAGCCTATGGCATTTATTACCATGTCCTTGACATGGGGAATGGCTGGGTTTGTCTTCTCAAATTTGGCAACGATAAGGAGGGCTTCGCCAATGGGAAGTCATACATTTTTGCTACCGTCTTTCATCTTGTCAAAAAGCGCATGGATAAGGTCTCTTTTGCCGAATCGAAGTATTGGCTGGAGGGTCAAAGATTGTTGCCCTTGCCCCCACCCCCACCAGGTGTCCAAAAGCGTGATACCAACAGGGTTATTGGAGAGATTCAAGTATTTGGTGCTGAAGAACTCCGCAGCTCTTTGTTTGCCCCTGGGCTCGAAAACTACAATACAGCTTATGCCGCAGTTGGTTGCTTCGTTATGTAAGTTGCTTCGAACCCCTTCCCTTTCTTTTGGTTTCAATTAATTGCTTTATCCCAGTGCTATTTTCTGTCAATTTTTTTGTTGTGTTTTTTATTTCCTTTGGAACCATATTTCATTCTTACAATATCACCTTAACCTTTATTTTTGCCCCTCCGAGCGTGGATTGTGAGTGTTTTTGTCCTCTATTTCTATATGTATCTGGTCGAGAGTACATAAGATTGGGAAACTAGAGATTTAAAAAAGACGGGGGGCGGGGGTTATCATCTTCACGCAAGACCGGATAACTTGCACTAGTAGTAGCTTTTTGTAACAACAAATAAGTTTCAGTTAGGTTGCCTGCTTTGATGTACGATTTGACTGGAGGTAGACCTTAGAGTGATGACGAGTTGTCGGAATATGCTTGAGAATACTGCTTAATATCTAGATATGAACCAGAACTGCGGATAACATTTTCAGGGATTGAGCATCTTAAGTATTGTCTTCTAAACAATGTCCGTTATGACGATGAAAAAAGCACCATCTGTTGCATTATAATGAGTAGTATAGAGTCTGATCCTCCCAGCAAGTACTCTCAAACATGATGAGGAAAAGAGTTTAGTGGTAAACAGTCTTAACGAATCTATCGATTGAAGGTTTAAAAATGTAGTTTGTGTTCTCTGTGTTGAAGACCTATGGTCTTATTTTGCTTCCTATATTTTATCTTCGAGGAGATCCTTGTGTCAGTAAAGATTGCTTAATTTCGATGATCAAGAACTAGAACTCCACAGGTCTTACTGCAGTAGATGCCCTTATTTCTTGACCACCAGCGGGCAAGCTTGCTTGCTATAGTTTTCGTGGGTCTGGTGACTCTGGTCCATGCTCTTTGTTGTGCGATCATACACGACAATCTTTTTTCGCTAAGTGCCGCAGCCCATGATATGGAATTGTAGTAGGTTAACTATTCTCAACTAGTTGATTGTTCTTTCCAAAAAAAAAAAAAAAAAAACTAGTTGATTGTTTACGCCCCGATGCTAATTGGGCAAAGAGCAGTAGACTACAAAATTAAATTGCTGATGCCTTTGGGTTGTATATGAAGTTACCTTTTCATAGATTAAATTGAGTTGGAAGCAGGTTGTCTTGTACTGCTTGAACGAAACCATTACTAAAATTACTAGATGCGGGAGAAAGGGATAGATAGAGTAACTTAACAAAAGGACGTTTGTTTGGGCAACCTCAGCCGGCCAGGGGGGAACGATGGAAGAAAGCCATTGCCTGACTTGCAACTGGAGGGTAATTTGTAAAGCAATTAGCTTGTGGCTTGTGTGTTTTTTATCTCTCTTATCATTGAATATCTCCAAGTGTCCTAAGCAGTTTCCATGTTTTGATGACCTCATTGTGTATGTATCCGTGCAGCCGTATAAATGACTATATATCTACGCACACAATTCACACATACTCGGGAAAATATTGGTGTTTGCACAGTCACATTTAGTTGCTCGTACATGTATTTGTTGAGCCGTTTTCCTACAACACGCCTCGTCTTCCAACCTGTTTCCTCTCGTAGAACATCAACAAGTACGGATCAATATGTGTCAAACTGCAGCTCTTTAATAAGTTGAGACCCTGTATTAATAGATTATGAGAAATGGAGAAAATTGTGCACCTCAATGTGAAAACTGTTCTAGTTTGGTAGTTTTTGTGTCTCTCCCCATGAGTTCGTACAGGGTGGATGAATTGTGAAGGAAAAAGCTGCTTCGATAAGTACACTTCCATTTTAGTTCCAATTACTTGCACACACACACACACACACACACAAAAGTTGCCCTTAGCGAGATCAAGAACAAGGCGATTGCAGAGAAACATGAATTGACGAATTATTTCACTTATTAAAGCTTTGCTGACATTTACTTTTATGTTTTATCGTCAGAGCTTTTGAATTTTTCTGAATCTTGCAGGAAAAAACAATCTACTCCCTCTTAATTTCCAGTTGCTCGATCTTGGGGAATAGCACGCAGTTAATCCTTGTAATGCTGGCTTTGAGTCGAGTCGAGTCGGAGAGCTTGCTTGATAGTGGTAACGAAGCTTGGATCGATAAGCTAGGCAGTCTCCTTTCTATCTTTCTTTTTCTTTTTCTGAGTTTACCTTAGAACATCTTGTAATTATGTATGGTTTGATGAGAAATGATACTTAACTTAAGTAGCTGTCATTTGTTGCCTGGGTAGCAGTGGATTGACATTGTATTAATGTATTATTTGCTGATATTTTACCTTTGCATGCTAAAGTATTTGTGCGGATCGTGGAATCATGATGAAATTTGTGGCGCAAATAGCACTTGTCATCGTGCCATACATGGCCAGATCTTTAGTGCATATTTGTTTCATACAGTTAAAATTAATTATGGTAAGATTGAATTTTGGAAGCTGAAGTCGAGAAGTTTTTCTTACGAGGTTTTTGTTTTCCTTCCAATTTTAAGATGTTTTTGCCTTCTGGTTTCTTTTTGGCTTCGGTGCTCTTAATTTCTACTTTTTTCAAATTCAAGTTGGTAGATCTACTTGAGGAAGGATGTTAGAATAAACAGATAATAAATGAAATCGTGTTCATGAGATTGTGATTTGATTGTCATTAAGATGATTTTCTTCCATAATTAATTAGTATGATTTTCGGATAAAAAAAATTAGTATGATTTTATTTCATAATTAGGCTCCCTCTTCTGTATAAACAGAGGGTTCATTATAAGGTTTAAAATATCGAATTCAATAAAACTTCTCTTCATAGATATAGCTACAAATGGGATCTGCGCGAAAAGCTTCATTTGACTCTTAAAACTAACATTTACCTAAATTTGATCACCTTCGTTGACAACTAGGGCGTGTGAAATTATGGGAACCCTCTACCATTGATCATCTCTGAGCATTTAATTAAGAACTCCAACTTCTTTTTTGTCTTGAAATTGGTTGAGGTTTTAGGCCCAGAAGTTAATCGGGTCGCTGGCACAGTATCTCTCTTTCAAATTGCCCGAATACGTGAGTTTGGAAACATCGTTATTACGTTCATGTTTCTGTGGCACCAAAACCCACAATTCTGCATTTTTTTTATTTCACAGAGTTGAACCACATGCCCTGCTGGGTTTCCCTGGCTGCAAACCAAACCACGCGGAATTTTTGCGAGATATTGATTTGTTAAATTTGTTTCAATTTGTTTGACAAACTACTTTAGGAAAATTTTATCATACTCTCTGGAAAACACCACATAGTTGTTTCAGAATGTCAGGAACCTATTTCCATGGATAAATGAAAGCAAACTTAGATGCGTTTCGACTCTTGGGAATTTGCACAGCGCATTCTGAGACCAGACGGACAAATGGTGCATTCATGCAAGTGGGCCTTGTTCAAAGAAATTTAAAACGGGTTGAATTTGGTTTACAAGATTAAAGTTTTCCTCTCCTTAATTTGTAACCAATCTTACCTTGGTGTGGTTTCCATGGCAAACAAGTTGGAAGTTGATTGGTCAATGCTAGTGTAAACCAAGATTCATGACCACCCTTTGATTGTCCAGATTCGATCTCTTCCAAAAAGCTTGGTCAGTAACCCGAATCCCCGTGAACGGATTCCGTGTGTTAGTTGACGTCGATGGCTTAATTGCTATCGGAGTTAAAGTTCAAGTGTCTAATTGTCATTGATCAAATGACAGGTGGGGTCCTGCAATTTTGACCAAAAGACAGGGTTTTTTATTTTCTTTTTGGCAATTTTCCCATGCAGTATTTTACGTGAACAGAAGTTATAAAACCCGTCCTGTAAATCCGAGGGTTTCTCGTTCTTTTGTATTCTAGGGTTTTGTTGGTGGAGGAGGTCTCAGAATCAGGACTGCCAAGGCGAAGCTCGGCAAAAGTCTCTGCGTTTCTTCGTTTTGTGTATTCTGCTTCGAAGTAGTATTTATTTTATTTCAAGGTTTTGTTTAAAACCTTAAAGTTAAGATCAAATCGTTTTCAATACAGTACCAATATACCTCCCTCCGTTGTCGCACTTCACTTCCGATGTCGATGAAGAGGGATTTTGTGGGTTCGCCATCATCATCATCATCGTCGAAAAGAACAAGGTTTGATTTCGACGATTCTGAGGTATATCTGCTTTACGATCTCCACAGTGGTCCTGTTAGATCTGTGATGTACAAGCTTCATACTAGCGCTATCGGTAATGATGATGATAAGGGAAACGATTCAACTAGGATACCAAATTTAACTACTGTATTTGAACTGCCTAGTGAGAAATATCCTGGCTTTATGGGCTCTTTCGCCCTGGGCTCTAGGATCTATCTGCTCGGGGGTGAAGTCGGACTTAACGGTGAAGTCGATTTCGTTCTCCAGGAAGGCAGCAATACTGAACGCCTCTCCAAAAATGTGTATTTCTTTGATACTGCAGCTGCCATTTCCTCCTCCTCTTCATCGTTATCGGTGGCACCTCCTATGGAAGGTGGTAAGAGTTTACCGCGGGCAATTCACGTGAATGGGATGGTTTACGTTATTTCAGATATTCCTAGTTACTATACTTGCTACAGTGAGGAGGAGCCATTATTCGAGGTTTTCGACCCACTGGGTAATGAGGGTGAGGGAAAGTGGTCTTCCTTGCCCAGACCTCCTTTCTATTGCCGCTCTAGTAACCATGGGAGCCATGAGATTAACGGTGCAGGCAGGATTCTCTTGCATGCTGTTGTGGCCCATGAGATTTTTTTCTTCACCACCAAAAAGGACCAAGTGAACGTTTTTGATGTCTACAAACGCAGATGGACATCTTTGAAGGTCTACAACGGGCGTAATAACCGTTTGCCCTTTGGGAGGACAGTCATGCCGATATTTGACTCTGTGTGGGCTGCCCTTGGTACTTCTCCCTGCCGTATGTCCCCCATTAGTACTTTCAATCTCACGGCAGATTTTGGATTGGTAGGGAGAGAGGTCAAAGGCCTTGAGACTATCCGTTTTACTCACGATCCACCTCTAACCTATGGCATTTATTACCATCTCCTTGACATGGGGAATGGCTTGGTTTGTCTTCTCAAATTTGGCAACGATGAGGAGGGCTTCATCAAAGGGAAGGCATACGTTTCTGCTACCGTGTTTCGCCTTGTCAAAACGTGCACGGATAAGGTCTCTTTTGGCGAATCAAATTATTGGCTGGGTCAAAGATTGTTGCCCTTGCTCCCACCGGGTGTCCGAAAGCATGATTACAGCGAGGTTATTGGAGAGATACAAGTATTTGTTGCTGAAGGACTCCGCAACTCTTTGTTTGCCCCTGGGGTCGAAAACTACAATACAACCTATACCGCAGTTGGTAGCTTCGTTATGTAAGTTGCGTCGAACCCCTTCCCTTTCTTTTGGTTTCAATTAATTGCTTTATCCCATTGCTATTTTCTGTCAATTTTTTTTATTTTGTTTTCTATTTCCTTTGGAACCATATTTATTTCATTCTTACAATATCACCTTAACCTTTATTTTTGCCCCTCGGAGCGTGGATAGTGAGTGTTTTTGTCTTCTATTTGTATTTGTATCTGGTCGAGAGTATATCCCCAAAAGCCCATTTGACTCCTTAACTATTTATCCTATCCTTTTTTAGTTATCAGTTAGGTTGCCTGCTTTAATGTAGGAATTGACGGGAGGTAGATCTTAGAGTGATAGCGAGTTGTCACTAGACAAGGGAATATGCTTGAGAATACTGCTTAATATCTAGATATGAACCAGAACTGCGGATGACATTTTGAGGGATTGAGCATGATAACCATCTGTTGCGTAATGAGTAGTTATGAGGTCTGATCCTCCCAGCAAGTACTTTTAAACGTGATTAGGAAAAGAGTTTAGTGGTAAACAGTCTTAATGATATGTAGTTTGTGTTCTATGTGTTGAAGATCTATGGTCTCATTTTGCTTCATTTTTTGTCCTATATTCTATATTCGAGGAGATCTTTGTGTCAGTAAAGATTGCTTTCGATGATCAAGAACCAGAATTCCACAGGTCTTACTGCAGTAGATGCCCTTATTTCTTGAACACCAGCGTGCAAGCTATATGCTATAGTTTTTGTGGGTTTGGTCCATGCTCTTTGTTGTGGAGCTAGTCGACCTAATTTGTCTAGTTAATCTGGTAAAGGACCTACTCCAATACATCTTATAGGGGTTTGAAACGATGTTACACAACAATGTTTTTTTGCTAAGTGCTGCAGCATTAGTCGCACGAAGCGGGAGCGGGGGAGGGAGCGGAAGCGGGTGCGGGGGAGCGCAGGCACCTAGAAGCTACTAAGGTTGGGAGCGCCTAAGAAGTGTATATAGATTTCATATAAATACGTATATAAAGTATCTTTAAATACTTAACCATTGAAGGAAAAGTGATTACTTATGAGAATTTTCATGATCTTAAAGGGTACTTATAGGAAGTTAGATATTTTCAATTTGCAAAACTTCTTGAGTAATAAGATTTTCATATTTTTATTTCCACAATGGCATAACTCTCTTAAGAATAAGAGAATAGTTGCCTTAACCACCCAATAAGCTCCCACGTTAGTTGGGAGGAAACTCCCATCTCGAGGGGAGCTCCCGTCAGGGTCCCATCTTGGGAGCGCCGATTCGAGCTCCCGTCTTGGAAGCGCACCCATTTTAGAAGGATCCTGCTACTAAGGGGCCCTGTAGCCCATGTTATGGAATTGTAGTAGGTTGTTATATTCTCAACTTGATTGTTCACACCCCGATGCTAATTTGGCAATGAGCAGTAGGTTCAATTGCCTAAACGTGGTAGACTAAAAAATTAATTTGCTGATGCCTTTGGGTTGTATGTGAAGTTACCTTTTCATAGATTAAAATGAGTTGGAAGCAGGTTGGTCTTGTACTGCTTGTACGAAACCATTACTAAAATTACTAGATGTGGGAGAAAGGGATAGAGTAACTTAACAAAGGACGTTTGTTTGGGCAACCTCAGCTGGCCAGGGGGAAGGAGGGAAGAAGCCTTTCCCTGACTTGCAACTGGAGGGTAATTTGTAAAGCAATTGGCTTGTGGCCTGTGTGTTTTTCATTCCTCCTTTCATTGAATATCTCTAAGTGTCCTAAGCAGTTTCCATGTTCTAATGACCTCCTTGTGTATGTATCCGTGTAGCCGTATAAATGACTATATATCTGTGCACACAATTTACACATACGTACGAATATTTTTATGCTTGCATGGGTTTGAAGAGAAATTTGAGGGGAGTGTATTTTGAAGCTCCCCAAGAAGAAAGAAGAATGATGTTTGTAAATTTACGAACTTATCCATCTCCGGTTAGTGTATCTTGGGGTTTGTTTTGTAATCCTACATGTTTTCAATTCATGACTTCACAATCTAGATGAACTACCAGGCAAACACACATGTGCCGTTTTCCTACAACACGCCTTGTCTACCTACCTGGTTCCTCCTCTTGTAGAACATCAACAAGCACGGATCAATATGTGTCAAACTGCAGCTCTTTAATAAGTTGAGGCCCTATATTAATAGGTTATGAGAAATGGAGAAAATTATGTACCTCAATGTGAAAACTGTTCTAGTTTGGTGGTTTTTGTGTCTCTCCCCATGAGTTCGTACAGGTTGGATGAATTGTGAAGGAAAAAGCTGCTTAGATAAGTAGACTTCCATTATAGTTCCAATTACTTGCAACAAAAAAAAGTTGCCCTTAGCAAGATCAAGAACGAGGCAATTGCAGAGAAACATGAATTGACCGGTTATTTCACTTTTTAAAGCTTTGCTGACATTTACTTTTATGTTTATCATCATAGCTTTTGAATTTTTCTGAATCTTGCAGGAAAAAACAATCTACTCCCTCTTAATATCCAGTTGGTCTTGGGGAATAGCACGCAGTTAATCTTGTAGTGCTGGTTTGAGTCGAGTTGGAGAGCTTGCTTGATAGTGGTAACGAAGCTTGGATCGATTAGGCAGTTTCCTTTCTATCTTTCTTTTATTTTTCTGAGTTTATCTAAGAACATCATGTAATTATATGGTTTGATGAGACATGATACTTTACTTATGTAGCTATCATTTGTTGTCTAGGTAGCAGTGGATTGACATTGTATTAATGTATTATTTGCTGATATTTTACCTTTGCATGCTAAAGTATTTGTGTGGATCGTGGAATCATGGTGAAATTTGTGGCGCAAATAGCACTTGTCATCGTGCCGTTCCACGGCCCAATCTTTAGTGGCTGCCCTGCTGGGTTTCCCTGGCTGCAAACCAAACCATGCAGAATTTTTGCGAGATATTCAGTAGTATAGAGTCTGATCCTCCCAGCAAGTACTCTCAAACATGATGTGGAAAGAGTTTAGTGGTAAACAGTCTTAACGAATCTATCAGAGGTTTAAAAATGTAGTTTGTGTTCTATGTGTTGAAGATCTATGGTCTTATTTTGCTTCATTTTTGTCCTATATTTTATCGTCGAGGAGATCCTTGCGTCAGTAAAAATTGCTTTCGATGATCAAGAACCAGAATTCCACAGGTCTTACTGCAGTAGATGCCCATATTTCTTGAACACCAGCGAGCAAACTATATGCTATAGCTTTTGTGGGTCTGGTCCATGCTCTTTGTTGTGGAGCAAGTCGACCTAATTGGTCTGGTTAATCTGGTAAAGGACCAACTCCAAGCTCAATAATCTGATTACATCATATGTCTTGTAGGGGTTCAAAGCGATATCTTACAGAACAATCTATTTGTTGCAAAGTGAAGTGGTGCATCATATGGAATTGCTTCCATGTATTGTAGTAGGTTAACTTGTCTCGACTAGTTGATTGTTTACACCCCTATGACTTTGGGTTGTATATGAAGTTACCTTTTCATAGATTAAAATTCTTTAGAAGCACATTGTTTTGTACTGCTTGTATGAAAGCATTACAGAATTACTGGACGTGGGAGAAAGAGATAGAGTAACTTTAAAAAAGAATGTTTGTTTGGGGAACTGCAGCCGGCCAAGAGGAGGAGGGAAGAAGCTTTTGCCTGACTTGCAACTGGATGCTAATTTGTAAAGCAATTAGTTTGTGGACTGTGTGATTTTGATGTATCCTATCATGGAATATCTAAGTGTCCTAAGCAGTTTCCATGTTCTAATGACCTCATTGGGTATGAATGAATCGGTATCTGTGTACACAATTTACACGTACTCAGGAAATTGTGTTTGCACTGTCACATGTAGTTGCTTGTACATGTATTTGTTGCCTGTAAAAATTATGGATTGATATGCCAATCTATGAAACTATCAAGCAATCACCTTATGCAGTTGTTCCATATGTGTTTTGATTCCACCCATCAACGAAAAAAAGGGCCAACTGAGTTAGGAGGTTTCCCTGTTGTCAGAAGATCATTGTGTGTGCAGTCATCTAGCTAGATATCATGTAATTGCTTGAAGTGCAAATCTTTATATGCACGACCAGGCAAACACACACATGTGCTGTTTTCCTAGAACACGTGAGCCTCATCTTCCTACCTGGTTCCTCCTCTTATACAACATCCACAAGCACGGATCAATGTGTGTCAAACTGCAGCTCTTTAATAACTTGAGGCCCTATATCAAAAGGTCATGAGAAATGGAGAAAATTGTACAACTCAATATGAAAACTGTTCTAGTTTGGTGGTTTTTGTTTCTCAACTTGAGTTCGTACAGGTAGGATGAATCGTGAAAGAAAAAGCTGCTTAGATAAGTACTTCCATTTTAGTTCCAATTACTTGCAAACAAAAAAGTTGCCCTTAGGAAGGACGAAGCAATTGTAGAGAACCATGAATTGAAGGGTTATTTCACTTCTTAAAGCTTTGCTGACATTTACTTGTGAATTTTCCTGAATCTTGCAGGACCAAACAATCTACTCCCTTGTAATATCCGGTTCGTCTTGGGAAGTAAGCACGCAGTTAATCTTGTAGTGCTGGTTTGGATCGAGTTGGAGAGCTTGCTTGATAGTGGCAACAAAGCTTGGATTGGGTAGTCTCCTTTCTTTCTTTTCTTTTTTCTGAGTGTGTATCTAAGAACACCATGTTATTATATGGTTTGACAAGACATGATACTTAAAGAATTATGTAGCTATCATTTGCTGATAATTGCAGTTACTTTTTCCTGGAGTCAAGACAACCATGGATCTCATTCGTACTTCCTGTTTCAGGTGGATGTGCAGAAGCAACTTATACAGAACTCTGCTAACATGATCAACCTTGAACAACTGGATATATGACCCGTATCATCATCTGATGTACAAGGGGCAATTCTATGTACTTAATGGTTTACAAAATGAAATCTAGTGTGTTTCGATCTGATAAGCGTGCAAACATTTTTAAAGTGTTCTTCTGAAGCTACTGATTCTTTAGTTTGTCCGTCCATTTCCTTCCAAAGTATGCTTGGATAGATAGGGAGGAGGGTTTCAATACCTCTGGTCATAGATTTCGCCCTCAAACCCTCTGAACGGATACTTGGTGAGTATCATCAATCATGTATGCAATTTCCAGTAAGTGCAAAATGCACCATGTATTAATCTTCCATATTTGAAGAGAGCAGGTGCAATAGCTTACCAAATTGTGATTGAGTTGGCAATCATTTAGCCACAGCAACAAGATTAAGTTAAGCCTGCATTTTTCCGGGATATGTGACAAGTATAGTCTCTTCATTTTCAACTGTGTTCATCTCCTTTCAAGCTACTTTCTTGTCTCTGTTTTTTTTTTTTTTTTTTTTTAAATTTTGATCAGACGCTACTTTCTTGTGCAACTCACCATCTTTGGTGTGCAAGTTTGGCTGCAGGGAGATATTGGAATGGGGTGAGATACGAAACCCGCCAATCTGCAATGTTGTCTGATCTGGTTCGAATTGGTCGATTACGATGATCATATTGAAGTATAGTAACACAATAATGTGTACAATAATTTGCCGAACATACTGGTGTGACATTGCATGATTATTGATTGTGGAAGAGTTACTACTCCATTGTCAATCATATAGTGCCATATCAGCAACATGCATGTGTAAATTCTTGTACACATATAACTAGATTTTACTTCCATATTTTTAACGTTTGAACATCGAAGATAAATATTCTTC
This sequence comes from Rhododendron kiyosumense, assembly GCA_019656275.1. NCBI lineage: Eukaryota > Viridiplantae > Streptophyta > Magnoliopsida > Ericales > Ericaceae > Rhododendron > Rhododendron kiyosumense. The sequence continues at coordinate 67,100 of BPLS01000705.1, read as the reverse complement.
ATCTTAATCTGCAATGTAGATGCTCTAAGTTTCTGAAAAACATTATTTTCTTGTGCATAATTATTTTTGGATCAATATTTCGTGCATGATTATCGTAACTAACAACAAACCAAAATTATATAAAAGTGAAAATTACCCAAATTAGGTCTGAGATTTTTTGTTCTAAGGGAAAAAATAGTGATATGGCATCGTTTTTATTTCCATCCTTTGTCACGACGCAAGTTTATTTGAACAGTCCTATTAGAAGAAGACAAAATTAAAGCATTCCTCGAATAGAAGACCAAACTCATTTTTTGGTGTGCATATAATGGACCTCTTTTTGTAGTAATTGGTGAAAGTGTAGTGCTACATAGCATGGGTATTTGCACCTTGGAAATGTAGGGACATGCCTCTTGGCCACTTTCGAAACACTCTTCTTTCATAGGCTTCACACATACAAACATACGACCTCTACTGCTTGTGAGAGAGAAGTGTCTGAGGAGTGGTCAAAAGGCGTGTCTGTAGCATTATTGTATTCCCATGTATCCTTACCGGATGAGATGGTGGTTAAATGTGGCATGTTTTTGAAGGTTTCCCAAGGAAACTACGCCTAAGTGTTAATTCAACAAAATAAAATGAGTAAAAAGAAAACAATTACAATAATTGTGTGGTTCTAGAAAAGTGTCATCAAAAATGTCTCTAAAAGTTGAATTAATGATTACGATTCACTTTGGTGTATAGGTCCCAAACATCCAAGTAAAATATGAACTATTGATTTTTCATCGGGTAGATTTTCGAGAAACTTCTCGGGGACCCTAGCATTGCAAAAACAATTATGCTTTGTCGATTACATGAATTTGTTTAATTATAATTCCTGGTATGTAAGAAAAAAAAAACAGTATGTATAACGAGAAAGTAAAAAAAAATCTTAAACAGATCAATAGCAATTTTACAAGTTTTCAATTAGAAATCACGTTTTGATGCAGTAGAAAAAAAAATACACTTATGACACGTCACTTTATTAGAAAGAACTTCTATAATAAATTCATCAGATCTTCCAAATTTAGTTCATTGTATTCTATTTCTGTCTTGCTATCTTCATTGTTTACTTCATTAGCTTTTTCTAAGTACCCAATTTTCATTGGGTTAAGGTCTAGTCCAGTAATATTAACCTCCAGTCCGGTCCAGTTTTGGGCTTTTGTGGGCCCCTCCCGGGTCCACAACAATGATCGGAATCGTTCATTATGTAGAGCTCGTCGAGAATGGTATCCACGCAAAAAATTAGCTTGATTTAACATCGATAGATACATGAACAAAACAGATTTGTATAAAAAAAAATGCAATGACAAAAATTAAATTGAAACTCATAATTTTCCATTTTTTCTTGTACAAATATGTTTCGTTCATGTATCTATCGATGTTAAATCAAGCTAATTTTTTGCGTAGATACCATTTTTTGACGAGCTCTACATAATGAACGATTTCGATCATTGTTGTGGACCCGGGAGGGGCCCACAAAGGCCCAAAACTGGACCGGACTGGAGGTTAATATTACTGGACTGGACCTTAACCCGTTTTCATTGGTGGCAGGATTTGATATTCTTCTTTCAAATTTGAAGAGTGCGAAACTACAATTGAGAGAGATGCTAGAGAATGCTCTAAAACAAACTATGCAACAGATGCGGATAGGACCAATGAGCTTCCAGCACAAAGGTGCAGCCGAAAGCCTCCCTTAGTGGAGGCTAGGGTTCAAATCCCATAAGAAGTGCTTTGGGTATGATGCCCCTTCCCGTTCTCCTAGCCCGGTTCTAACAATGGACCAAAAAAACACAGATACGAATAGGAATTTCAGAGATAATTATGTAGCTAACAAACAACTAATCTAGCTTTGATAACCTGCCAGGCCCTTCGAATTTGATTAGTTAGCCCACTGGCCCACTAATTCGGTGTTCTAAATGATTCTGAAAAATATCGCATGGATGGAATAAAACTAAAATAACGAACTTTTGAAGTTATAGCAATAAGAAAATTTATTACCACAAAAAAAGAAAATTCAAACTAGGAATTTCACTCAAGAAAAGAAGCAATCCAAACTTTTTGCAGAGTCAAACACCTATTGGTGTTTGCTCTGGAAGTATGTCCAAAGAGATTTGCATTGCGATATACCTGTTTAGCAGGTAGGTATTTAGATTTAGGCGTAGTTAAAATCAAGCAGCTAAGTTCATTTTTCAGCTATTTCGAAAAACTTCGCTCTCTGAAGCCAATAACTTTGCTTGAGGAAGGCAGTTTTATTGATCCTCACGCGTCAGCCATCAGGCGATGCTCCGGCACAACTACAAATCTTCCTTGTCAAAGGAAATTATGAGTGCCAATAAAAAAACAAAAAACTTATTGCTGAAGGCAGCAACATTTATAACTCAACTAGAAAGCTGTCTTCACTCGTCGAAAGTACATGATATTCAATGCCGTGGTGGGTATAAAATTGCAGGCATTTTCTGGAAACCAAGTGCTGATGATGCTTTTAGACGAACCCGTTGGAACTCCCGTAGGCCACTTATCAACAAGCTGGAAACCAAATTGAGATGCAGTGGACAGAATAGCTGGCTCATCAACTCTACGTAACACATGGCAGAAAATCACAGCCGGTTCACACTCTTCACTACTGCCTCCAACGGGTGAAATAAGCTGCTTTGCAGTTGCAAACAAAGGGGAGATTGCTTCAGGAATGTAAGTCACATCTGTGCCTATAATCATCTCAAAACCTGTATCATTCAACTTCTTGATCCCTTCAATATGGTCTTTGTTCCCCCACTCTAGTCTCTTTGTAATTATTCGGTCAAGATCTGGTGGGCTAAGATTCGCAGTGAGATTTTGAGTCAAGAGGTCGAGTGCTTTTGAATCTCCATCAGTCGCAACCACTAGGTCTGCAGCAGATACAACAGCAACCATCGAACAAATCCCCCCACAACCGCATCCCAATTCTAACACCCTTTTCCCAGCAACAATCGTTGGATTCGCAGCGATGACGGATGCCATTAGCTGGGCGGATTCCCATAGCATCAAGCCAGTTGATTTGCAGGTGTGTTGGAACTCCTTGGGAACAACTTTTATCTTGAATATGCTTTCTCTTATGTTCACCTCGATAATCTGAAAAAGAAACAGGCACGACTTGAATAAGACTGATATTGCAAAGAAACATCATAAAAAGTACAGGTGACATGGGTCTTCCTAATGCCCGTCATCTGATATTTAGGGAATCTCTATCTCCTCCATCATCCTACAGCATAATCCGTAGGTAATCGAAAGTTATCAATGTTTAAAACCGAGGGAATGGGTCAGTGAATCCTCAGAATGCTAATATTTTGTAAACAAAACTCTCAAACAGAATGTCTTTCCTTTCATACAATTGACTCGTTTCTTTGTAGCATGTAAGAATTATTGGGTGCGAAACAAAAGAGTTCGGACACACATCGTGTGGAACGGCTACTGTGGATGAAGAAGAAAAGAAGAATATAAATATTCCCCAGTAAAGAAGAAAGAAAAAGGTCTTCCACTTGGGGGAAAAAAGAAGGTAAAAGCATGCACGACAATGATAGGTAAAATAGGCACAAAATTGGAGTTATTTTATCCCGTTAATCAACAGGACTATCTATTTTAGCCGTCTTTTATTAAAATATTTTTATCTTCATTCCCAATGCATTTACAAAAGATGTAATACTGAAGTGAAAAGATGGAGTTTATAATTTAAGATTAAAGTTGACTAGTGAATAGTACCTCCTTAGATTTGGCTAGTTATTGCAGCAAGTGGACTAAGTCTGCCGAAGGTGGTTCATGAGGTTTGACTAACTATTGTACCTAAAATTATTGTAGCTAGTCTTTTGTACATGTTCATGTACAACAAGAATTAGCTAAATTACCTAGAATATCCTCCATATCTTATTTTAGCTTAGTCTTTTTTTCTTTCAACACTCCAATAATGCTACATCTTAATTCTTAGCTATCATCATACAAATATTATTATTTTCTCCTTTTACTCTTCCATGTTTGAGTACAATTACTATTCTAAGAGAGAAAAAATATTAAACTAAACTTACCTTGAGAACACTATTGAATCGGGATAGGTGTATGTCTTGGGATTTCTGTACCAAAAGGATATGGGGCGGGGGGGGGGGGGGCGGTGTTTGGAATACGTCTAATTTTCTGAGGGAGACGATACGAATCCTAAGATACATATCCATTATCGTAGGGTTTAACAAGGGTGCCATTAGTGAGAATTTAAGGAACCAGTTGTTCATCCTGCATTTAATATGTGCTTGGAGGTCATTGATTTGTCAACAGAGTTTTCTAGTGAATCACCATCTCCCTTGCAAGGTTTCAGCTCCGTCCTACATCAATGTTATTATCTTTTCAAACAAATGATAGCTTCATCATCTTTAAAAGGTCATTAAAATTTGAAGGATTCAAGTATTCAAGTTTGGGTACAAGTCTCGGACAAATTTCCGATGACATAACTGTCTCATGTGGGTCATCAGCAACATGCTACCCATACAAAAATTGAAGTACGACCGATATTCAGAGAAGGTGAAAGTGAAGTAGAAAGAGAAGCATAGCTAATCCATCACCTCATCACTGGATGTCGAGATACCAAACATCTCAACAGCCACACTGTCCGCTATGTCTATCTCAGACTCGTACACAGGCTCCTCCAAAGGACTCTTATTGAGCTCAGGCATGGAATCCCTTCCACAAACTAGCTCATTTCCAGGTTTTGTGCAATGTGAGGAGCTAGCATCATGTAACCGGAATACGGCTTGGACCCAACGCCTGAAATCAAACACGACGATTCATATGTGAATAAGAAAGATAGACGCAAATAGGAGGATTGAAAGAACAAGAAAAGCTGTAAAATTAGAAAGATCTGCAAGTTATACCAACAACAAAAAAAAATCATTATTATTTCTCTCACCCTCCCCACTATATAAATTAGGGTTCCTAAATTTGCCATCCAGTATAAACTTCTTTCCTATCTTAGCTTCAAAGCGAATACACCCTCTTTTTTCTTTCCTAGCAACAGTCCTTGTCAATTTGGAGAATTATTGGAAGATTCAGAACAAGATTGAACTTTCTCCCCTCTTTATTCGTCAATTGTGATTACTTCAGCAATATCTATACAGATGCACAGCCTAACCAAGTGCCTTCATTATGCTCATAGAATTACGGATAAGAATTCAATTCAGAATTACATTGCACTTTCTCCCCTTTATTCCAGCTAGGAGTCAGTTATGATTACTTATGCAATATGTACACAGATGCGTAGCCGAACCAAGTGCCTTAATTATGCTCAGAGGATTATAAATAATGCTGAAATATCCACCAGTGGAACTGAATAAATAAAATAATCATTTACCGATTCATTATTATCTCCCTTGACCGGTTCTCCACTTGTTTGCAGCACAAACTATGTTCTTCAATGTCAAATCCATTTTCGGTGAACAAACTCATCAAAAACTCATCAGAAAAATAGAATGCACGCTGCAAATATAAGTTGAGTCACGTGGTCAAATAAGAACGTAATGGCTGGAAAAACATGTATTGTGGGACTGAACTTACAGTGCCATCACCTCTGACATAAAAGTTCTCACTGATCTTTTGATCCTTGCAACTGAACCTTTCCTGTCAAAGATTAATATATATGTAATGACACATAACAACAGGCCTACCATCTATGTTACGTTGACTCTTCTAAGCATACAAGAGTATGGGAATCATGACCAATATGATTAGTTGAACATTTACCTAGAAAACTATGTTTTGCAATGTTTATTTGGACCGAAAAATGATAATGGTCACGCAATTTTAGAACGAAGTGGCTTCAAATATAGAACATATAAAAGATATAGACCATCATATTTTTTTGAACTACTTCTTTCTTTTCATGTTGAGTTGCAACTTCACAAAGAAAATGTCAAATGAAACTCAGTTTCAGAAAACTAATTGAAAAAGAAACCATGTAGCTCAAGCCCTGACCCCATCCAAACTCCTGAGCTTATGTACATATATACATTGATATATGGGTTCAGATTAGATCCTCTCTCAATATTTCCTCTCCCAATGTCTTCTGGAGGTTTTAATAAGAATGCGACATCTCATTAATGAGACGATCAAATGGCTCCAGCTTTGCCACATCTGATATCAAACTCTTATTAAGGCAATGCGTTGTTTAGGAAGGCATTGTCCTAATGAAGCATTTACTCTCATTTATCCATACGAATTGAGCCTGAACTCTCCAACCGTCGACTGGATGTGCAGAGTGCAGACTTCTCGCATCTACTGATTCAACAACGTTGCCAACCTCTCCTTCAAATTGAGCCTGAACTCTCCAACCGTCAACTGGATGTGCAGAGTGCAGACTTCTCACATCTACTGATTCAACAACAACGTTGCCAACCTCTCCTTCAAAATTGCTGACGACTTGCCAATGATGTCCTTCAAAAACTCAGCTTGAACCCTAGCAGAGTCTATAATTCTTGAAATTAGCTACAAAAGGTCAAACGTTCGGCAGAACAGCAGAACGTGGTCATCTCTTGATATCCAAAAACCCAGTTGTCAAACTTTGTAAGACTAAGCAAACAAATTTTTGATCAGGAGTGAAATGGAGAGAAAATACCAAATGAAAACAGAAGAGGAAAGAAAGCATCTCTTAGCAAACTCAAGTAACATGCTACTTATTTTTCTAATCTCAGAACTCCACTCAAAGCTGTTTCATATACCAAATGAATGCTTCTTTTATTTAGACAACCCAGAGATGGCGAGCAAAACTAGGTGGGTATTAGGGCAGTTTGGGGACCACGATGTTCTTTTTGTTTGGTTTTGGAATTCGAAAGGAAAACGATGTTGTTTTGGAAGGCTTATAATGAAATGGAAAAAGAGAAACCAGAACGGTTACCCCGTTAATCTGCGGCTCCCTCAAAACTACGCCGTTTCACTTAAACTATTTGGACATCCGCTGTAGAAGCATTTAAGCTGTTCATCGGCTATTTATGGTGCACTCTCGTTAAAACCTCTGGAAGATGTTGGGAGAGGACACGTGAGAGAGGATCTGAACCCATTATATTTGCAGACATCCCAATAAAGTAAACAAAAGTCACTGCATTATGAGACACTCCTAACTGCTCTTTTCTCATGCAAGTTTAGAAATTTGAATTAACAACATTTCTTGAGTCGCCACACCATCTTAAGTCTACTCAGAGTGTTGAGATTTTACAGGCTACATATCTGCTCAGCATTGTGGGATAATAAGCCTGCTATTCAGCCTCTTTTGTCAAGGGAGACAGAGAAAGATTTTGCCCACAGACTTTAGGCGAGAAAATCAACTACATAAACCAGGTTGGTGGTGACACTACTACTTGGGTCAATTTGGTAAGCTGATGGACAGGTGCATGCAAAAACTGTCCTACCAACCAACAATTTACAACAAGGTGGCTTCCGTTATGGGAAGGGTGTAGACTAGGGGAGTAGAAAAGGTTTCAGGATAAGTAGAAGAAAAGGAGTTGGAATTGGGCTGATCTTAGATTGTATAGGTTGCAGGAATGAACCGACGCCAGGCCATTGTAAGATAAGAAAGGGCGTGAAGAAGAGCATAAAGATAATGCTTCAGGTTATGAAAGTAGGCGTTAAGTTGGAAAATCAATTTCACGTGTAGGTGGCTTGATCAACATGCTTCTCACAGGAGGATTTTAGCAAAAGAAACTCTTGCTATCCCTTCCTCTCTGTGAACAGGTTTCTCAACACCCTCCAAACAGCATCAAAAGAAGCTTGAATGCATGACATACAGTTCTCTAACGATTTGAAAGAGCACATAGTTTTATGTCACATAAGCATAATAATGTTTCCACAGATAAGTCATAAGAAAGTGAAATAACCTGAGCAAGGTCGCCTGTGGCATAGTCGCGGACCAAAACATAACCATCTGGCTGCAGAGGGAAAATTTGAAATGTTGATATGTGTTTTCATGGTTTTGCTATAACATTTACTAATCATTACCTTTAGAACTTTTCTGATATTTTGCAACACTAAGGGCATCTTCTCAGGGGACACTGCAGACAAGACAAATACCTGCTTAACAAGTCAGCTAGGAGGAAAAAAACGTTACAAGAACGAGTGAACTCAAGCTCTGAAACTGTTAACGATCCTAAGATATTAAAGCAATTAGCACAATAAGTTGGATAAACTATTTATTCAGTTTTTCAGAAACATAAATTTCCAAACTTCACTGAAATACCATGGTTACTATATCAACTGAAGATGGAGAAATCTGCTTGCTCAGATCGTCAGCTGTCAGATCACAAACAAATACATTCACTTGGCTCTCCATAAAGTCTTTATGTGCCTGCCAATTGAAAATATAGCTCATCCAATTAGGTCGTGTAACCCAAGAAATGACTAATGTATGCCATATTAAGGGCTAATGAGATGCTGTCCGTGAAAGTTTCCGAAGAGTAAGAGAGAACACTAACTACTGCTCCATGTGGAACCTCATACAAAGAATTAGCATAAACACTTTTCTAACTAGCCTGTTGATAAGTGCAAAAAGATACACATACAGGCCAATTTATTTGTCCTTGTTAAGTCCTTAACCAATGTTACCTGATTTACTCCAGGCTATTCTACAATTGTAGGTTGCCGAAGCCATTTCCACAAATTGAGCTTTAATTTGATGGTTTAAAGAATCAAAGAAAGACTGGTTCACAATTTGCAAAAGCACAAGTGAGGAATTTAAAATAATACAATCTAGAGGACTAGTGTTTTAAAACGCATCCACCTCGCGCGCCTAGGTGCTCAAGTGTGGTGAGGCAAATAAAATGATCTCGATAAAAATGAACAAATAAAGAATAAAATAAGAAATATGTTAATTTCTTGGTTTGAAGACTTGTAGAATTCTCAACTTTGCAAGAACCCCATAAAACAGAAAATTTAAAGAAACTGAGAAATCTTGGGACATTTTTGTAAAAGCTCATACCTGACATCGATCTTATTTGATCTATATTAACGGCCAGATACCAAAAATGTAACCTTTTCTCGGCCAGATACCAAAAATGTAACCTTTTCTCAGCAAACGGACATGTATAGCAAATTATTGGGGTTTTAAAGTTCAGGACCAAATACCTAATTTTACAAGTTAGCAACGTCGCTCAAATTGCTGGCATTGCTGAGCATTTAAAATATGAGCAAATTCTCCAAAAAAATGCATTGAAATTTGTTATTTGTAACAGAACTTAGGCTTAAAAATGCCAAACCGAGAATGAGGCACCTTGTGGGTTAATAAAAAAAATAACGGGAGTTCCATGTTTTTTGACCAGTACAAAACGTCATTAATCTGTCCTAGGGAAGGGAGTGCCAAAGTACCAAACCTTAGACTTGTTAAGGAAGCTCTTAGAGCCCTGCTCACTGCTAAGTGGTGGAATGTGGCCTCTAGTACCTAACCATGTGAATGTTATCATGCAGTTAAGAGCCAAATTACCAGAGTGCACTGCAGGTCATAACTACATAGTATCTTTGTAACAAAAGTTCATATTTATAATACGAGTAATTTATACAATTCGTAATTTGTCTCAACTACAAATATTGTTCTTAATATTAGTAAATATCAAGTTTAAACTAAGTAAATGAGCAAATTTGAGTTAATATTCTGCTTGTAGATCATCATGACTACATATTTTCTTGTGGTACTTGTACTTTTGTTTCTTTTGGGATGTAAATGTCTCAAAGGTTCTCAGTCTCCTTTCTCCGTGGGGGTAAAATCCCGAGGAGAGTCTGAGAGTCTGACTTAACAGCAGGGAACCTTCTGCGGTGGATTCATCACCCCTGTAGGAGGATCTTGCTACCAAGGCAGATTTGCATTCAACAATCAATAGTGTTCCACTCAGATGCTATGAAAACGGATTCATACCTTAACCAAGTTTATGGCGCGGGGTGAGAAATCGCATGCATGGATGAAAATAGTGGGGTATGTTGCAATCAAAGGAAAGATGGTGTTTCCAGCTCCACAACCAACCTGTTAAAGTTGTCACGAGTAGCCAAAACAGCAAAATATAAAAAGTGGTCAAAACTCTGCATTTCATACTGGTAATTATGTATAAGAGTAATGCAATTATGTAAGTGATGCATGCCACACTAGGCAGACTATGGCAAATACTTGTTCAGAAAAGAATGAAGCAGAAATTACAAGGGCAAACAAAAGATATTTTTTCCAATCTAAAGAGGAAGGAATGAGTTGTGTCTTTCCTTGTTTCTTGCAACAATAAGGTAACTCCAACAGACAAAGAAAAATGTAGGCTTAGATACAACTATTAGAATACTTGAGGTGACGAGGGAGGTTATGCATCCTCCATAGAAGTCACTTGAGATGTCTCAGTGTCACTACAGATGGATTGTGTGAGAGAAGAAACTTATTTTGGGATGTGCGTGTGGCCAGGGACATTAACAGAGGGAAGCAATGGTGTCCAAAGATGGTCAATCAGAACACTGGAAGTCTTGATCTTGGAAGAATTGAAAAATGCCTTGCAAGGTTGCACCTAAGGAGAGGCTTATGGCCACCTCACAAGTCATGTGTCAACTGAGGACAAAAGGTTAGGAGGCAATGCTTGTGTAAGTCTTGGGTAAAGCTAAATGTTGAACAGTTGAAGCGAGCCCTCACGCTTATACACTTCATATGACTTTGTTAAGAAGTGATGTGGGACCTCGTTTCACACCTTCCCTCACGCACAATATGCTCACTTGGCAACAGCTACAAAGGCTAGAGACATGCATCCTACTCATCCATAGTACCTAGCTCTGATACCATGGTACACATTCGTGGCAGGGCCCAAAAGCGAGCTCTTGAAGCAAAATAACACATCGCTTGGGCACCAAATTAATGTGAAGTATATAAGCGCAAGGGCGTATTGCCAAGTATAGGAGGTTAAGCTATGCAGCTCCTTAATAGTATTTATGTAGGACCTATATGTGGTTTAATAGTATTTGCTATACAACTAGCATGAAAATTCAGGTGATTTGAAAAGAAAGCATTTCATTTACCTCAAGAATGACTTTTCTTTCTGCACCCTGAAAATTTTAGGGGAAAAGTTTTGAACACGTCACTAAATTTGAGTAGCATACAAAGCTTATTAACAAAGCAACAATCATTAAAAACACATCCACCAATAGTAAGTGCCGTCCTTTACTCACAGAAAAGTAATGACCCCATTCCTTATCCAAGTAGTGCCGATCCTTGAAAAACTGTGGAAAAAATTAGCCAAACAGCAATTAGTTCCGTAGCAGTTAAAAAGTATCTGATGAGAAACATGAAGCATGGACTTTCAAAGAAATTAACAGTAGTGTACTAGCTCGGATTTTACATACTGCCAACTGAGAACTATACAGATGACACAAACAACATAAGGTTAGGCTACAAATGATACAAGACTAAGGCTCCGTTCCGGAAACCAAATAAGAACTTATTTTTTGTGTAATAAGAAGGCTTATTCCGGAAAATAAGAAGGTTGGTACTTATTTTGGAAGAATTTGTGTAGGTACCAACCGGCCGGGGAGGAAAATCGTACCGGTGGCCGCGTCGGGCGGTCTCCGGCCACCGGACAGCTGATCCGAGCCGTCCAAAAATTCTAAAAAAAAAAAACGATGGGGCCTACGCGGGAATCAACGGCATCCGAGGTGTGTAGGGTGCTTGATCCGAGCACCCCTTTTCCGTGTAGGGTGCTTGATCATATATACACACCCTACACGGAAAAGGGGTGCTTGGATCAAGCACCCTACACACCTCGGATGCCGTTGATTCCCTCATAGGCCCCCTCGTTTTTTTTTTTTTAGAATTTTTGGACGGCTCGGATCGGCTGTCCGATGGCCGGAGAGGGCCCGGCGCGGCCGCCGGTACAATTTACCTCTGCCAGCACCCATTATCATAGCAACAGTCTTATTTTTTGTATAAGCTCAAAAATCATGTGTTTACGCAAATAATTTTCCTACCACTATGGATCTTATTTGATAGATCTCATTGAGATCTTTAATACGGTGCAAAAAAAATTTGAAATTTTTTTTTCATTTACATTTTTTTTTTTAGTTTGAAAATGTGAAAGGAACTTTTTGTTTGAGTTTTGTGGAATGACCCTTCTTATTTTTAATGAGAAGTGGCAAAATAAGTACTTATTTTTTAAGAAGGTTTTCGGAACGGAGCCTAAGATTATGAAGCAAGTGATAAACATAAAATGGGTGTTGATGAAAAACAGTATGAAATGGACAAAGGTTGTTGGACGTCATCCAGCTTCTGGGTTTTAATTTGTTGAAAAACAGACCTCCTTTCTGCAGAACCAACATTCAAACAATCTACTGACTGTGTAAGTACTTAGTGGCTACAGGAAAGGGAAAAAAATAAGCGAGGGAAACTGACTCTGTCATGATGACGTTTGTAGAAGACATCCCAATACTTCCTAGCATCCCTTTCATACTTTTCTGTAAAAGAAAGATATAGAATTAATAATGCCAACAATCTCTTCCGGCTAGTGTATGTGCATTGCTTGAGAAAGAGATGGAGAGAAACCTCTCCAGAAAGGGGAGATTCCACTGCTTGATGTGGGGTATATTTGTAATTGCGGTGGCAGCTTTGCTTGCTCCACAGTGTCTCTCATATCAGTTGCCATTATCTCAGCAGCTCTGAGGAAGTTGACAATAGAACATAGACTACCTTACATTATAATTTCACCAGATAAACAAATAGCCTTGGAAACGAGTCCTACGATACAAGTTTATGACATATTATGAACTAAGAGTATAAATGATTAATACTTCAAAAATTACAGATAATTCGACATGCGATAATTCAGAAAATATTATGATGCAGTTGAATTGGATTATAAAAAGATGACAACACGACTGTGAACCACAAAGCAGTAGTTTCAGGAAAGTAGTAGTAAAGAGCAAACATGTATACATAATCTACAGGTGTTAGAAGTTTTCATTCCTTCTGTGGTGAGGTTGATTCCTCCATCTACCATTGTGTAGAAAATATTACGTTTTGAAACCGTCAAATGATAGCTCCAATCGCCATATCGATACCTCACTTGGGTCGATTTTAGCCCCGTAGCTCCAACTAAAACAAACATCCCCTTCATTTACCAAATTATGTGTAATTTGTGTAGCTGAAAATGGTTTTGGATGTGTCACTCCCATGGTCCTTTGGAAGCACCATAATATTAAGTAACAAAATTTCGAGCCTCACAGTCTGATATATATTAAGTGTTCACGTGGATTTTCTCCTACGTAGAATGTAAAATTTGATTTCTTAGTACTTCAGTATGATACATCAAAAACAAAATTGAGTGTACTATGCAGGATTAGTTATTCATTTTATATGATCATATACAGATATACAGTTGTTCGTCATGCGTCCCTGCCTGTTGTGTCCTGATTTTCATTTTCATGGAGGCATGCCAATGTCAGCACCAGGTACTCTGGTGCCATGGCGGTGATGGTTGATTGGGCATGAAGTTGGGTAAAACGGGTATTGTTGAACTGGATTCTGGGAAGATACAAAGTTAGGTTAGATGTAAACGAAGGAAGAAGAGAGACAGATCAGATGTCTGGTCCCGATATAGGTGGGACACCCATACAAGTGTCTGGACAACCGTGTCTGTAGCATTTTTTATAAAAATAACAGGTGTAATTTCCTTGATTCCCTTCCAAAACTGCCACACAAGCAACACCTGTTTATTTCCATCTAAACTCCTCATAGTTCTAATCCAACTGAACAATTAAACACAAACCACAATGTTAAAAGGACATATTTACTACAATAGTTGCAACCAACTATCGGACCGTTTTTCCACCATCTATCCTAAAACCAATTGGTGTTAGCGATGGTTTCAATTAAGTCTTTTATGGTCATTCAACATCGCACCCGCAAGTCTATTTTTAGAGCGGTTGCAGGGAGTGGCATTGTGTAACCAAATCCATTGGGGCACTCTGGGCTCAACACAACCCATCAAATAACTTCAAAAACTCCTGTACCCTTGTCCAAATAAAACTTTCTTTCATTTCGTACAAGCCAGCACAGAAAGCCGCCGCTTCAAGCCAAAAAAGAACATGCTCAACTAAAACAATCAGGATTATAAAACCATCTACACATAGTCCTACCTCCAACCGAACCACTAACTTTACTAGTAAATCATGCTCTGTTCACTATCAATCACAATCCCCCCCTCACTTACCAATCCACTTCAAACTATAACATGTAGTATCAAACAAGGCCTACTACAGTGTAACCCCCGTACCGTACATCTTCTTCGTTTCATGGGATTCACGACATCACCTTACTCTTGAAGCTGTTAAGCGTTCTAAATTACCCATGCATAAAAGTAAAAAATAAAAAATACGAAAAACAGCAAGAGAGACAACACTCGTACCTTTGATTATCTTTGCCGGAGCTTTGTTCGATGATTTCGGATGACGGACTGGTTCTGATTCTGGTCGTGTTGTGGTTCAGGGCTGATAACCCTAATAACACTCTGTGGAAAATAACATTGAAAACCCTGGTATCTTTACCTGTGTCACAAATTACTCCCTATAGTTTTACTTTTCTCCATTCTCCACCAGGAGTTGCTAATTTAGCACATGGGCCACATGGCCTCGCTAAACTTCTCCATAATTATGATTTTACCTTCACTTGTATGTATTCGTTCAAATTTATCCTCTTTTTAATTACATAATTCTTCTAAATTACATTTTTTCCCCTCCCCTAAACTGCTTGTAGCTCGTTATTTTACCTTTTATAAGAGCATGTACACTGAACACTTTACTTCCCCTTTTTCGTTTAAGTAGGGAGGAAATTTAGAAAAAGTAACTTGCAGCCGCCTAGGTACTGTTAAAGGTATAACCTTTGGCCGCAAAAACTTAGTACCTTTGGCGATGGACTGTAGCTAGGTAAAGAATAAACAATTATAAATATTTGAATCTCTTTCATCCAGGCAAAGAATAAACAATTAATATTTAAGTCTCTATCATCCACTTTATCCCCCTCTCTCTTTACATTCATACCTATCTTTGTAACTAATTGTAAGTATTTGGATAGAGAGAATAGGATAGAGAGAGACTGCTGTGTGGTGAGAAGAAAAAGTAGATAAGTAAAATAACTTTTATACCCTATTTTAAGTAGATATTTCTACCATCATTGGTGTACATGCTCTAAACAAGACCGGCCACATAGCTTACCTTACACTAGTTGTATTAGTATAACAATTTTAATAGCTTAGCGTTGAATTCTGACGATTCACGTTCCCTCAACAAATGTGAAAGTGTTCGAATGATTGAAGTCTACATGACTTTTTAGATTATATGTGT
Source organism: Rhododendron kiyosumense (assembly GCA_019656275.1). Lineage (NCBI taxonomy): Eukaryota > Viridiplantae > Streptophyta > Magnoliopsida > Ericales > Ericaceae > Rhododendron > Rhododendron kiyosumense. Next base: position 51,734 of record BPLS01000705.1, on the reverse strand, counting down.
TTGAATCTTGCATACTTATTGATCCATAATAGAAATAGTTTATTATTTAAGAAATAGATATTTAATTTTATTATTTTGGTTATAAATTATTTTTGAATATTTTCTGTTAAGTGTCATTTGTTTTGGCAAGTTTTGTTTTGTTTTTTTTTATAATTCTCAAGTTTTCAAATTTGAGATAGTCTCAAGTATTCAGATTTGAGATATTCTCAAATCGTTTGATTTTGATAATTATTGAATGAATTAGCGATTCACCGGGATTCAGCTTCATGTTTTGTTAATTCTTTTTCAGTCTCAATTTTTTAGTATAAAATAAGTTGTAGGGTGATATAAAATGGGGGTTGTTTATGAATTAATGAAAAATTGATAGTTTTCTCATATTATGTGTTCATAGAAAGAGTACCTCTTGTTCATATCTATTCGTGTTTGTGTTTTAAAGAAAGAATCTTTAACATAAAACAAGTTCATGATCTTTTCTCGTAAATAATTTCGTAAAAAGAGGCTGTAATGCATCACTTATGCTCTCCGTCTACGGATCATTTTGTTTTACCGAACATCAACTTCAAATTGAACTACGTGCCCGATAGAATTACATATCCGGCGTTTAGATAACATATTTTTGGTACGGATACATTGCCAAGTGTGTTCATGCACGTATCTTTTACTCTGAACATTGCTCCATGCAATAGTACTCGACCCCGCTATTCGCAATGAAAATTTATAGGAAATCACGCAAGAAAAAATGCGTTTGAACCCATTTCGAATCTCACAAAAATCTAGAAAAATATTTATAAATTTTTTAATATTATTTTATGGGAATTCGCCTTTACGAATTCAAAAGTAATACTTACCGATATCCGTTGGAGCTGATTTTTTACAGGGCCCCGTAAAATAATATTCAAAAATTTATGAATACTTTTCTAGATTTTTGTGGAATCTGAAATGGGCCCAAACGCGTTTTTTCTTGTGTGGTTTCCTACAAATATTCCTTGCCATTAGAATTTCCGATAGTACTTTAAACGGTTCCACTAATAAGTGCCCCTGGGGTATAAGTTTGGGGCACAAGTTTAGATTATTTAAATGCTTTAAGTGCAATTAATATACCTAATTTATGAGCTGTATTTATGGGTACTCACAAAAATATTACTTTTCATCACTATTTTCTAAGCTATTCATAAATGTTTGTAATACTTTTTCTTAATGACAATAATACCCTCATTTTTGTTTGGAAATTAGGTAGTTGAATGCTTAACCGGAGAATATGAAGAGGCATTGGGTTGGATATGGTTGTGCAAGGGTAACATTTGTCACGAACCCATGTGATTGGCTTTAGGCAATGAAGCCGTATGTACAATACGATGGCATTTTTTGCACATGCATTTGGGAAATAAAAATTAAAGTTTAGAAGCCGTATCTCATATTTAGACTTTAAAAAATAAGGGAAATGCTTGACGGCAACTATTTTCTTCTCATGTTGTTCCCGGAACTTGTTTCCCAAACAAAATAATGCTTGATGGCATAACAAATTACAGTTGTAATTTTTAACATCTAAAAGCAAGGAAAAAATTTACAATTGTATAATAATCGTACAAAACTCAAGTGAGATAAAAAAAAAAAAAATTGACTGAAACTACAATTTCTAATACTTCACACAAAATATAGGATTCAATCCTATGTCGCTCGAAGTGGTTTTCTTCTTCTTTTGTGAAAATAGCAAAAAAATAACTCTTTATCCAGTAAAATAAAATAAAAATTCTTTCCAAATAACTAAAACAAAAATGTAAAAATGAACATAAGAAAAAGTTCATACTTTTGTAACGTCCTTCGGAAAAGGAATGTAACGAGCTCGAGAACACTTGATTTTCTTTTTAACGGACTTGAGAACAATTGGTTGGTAGGCTCTGTTGAGCTTTTTTTTTCCCTGTTTTGTTGGCTGCTATATATATTGACCATTTGTCGCTAATGGAAAAAGATATGGCAGCAAATTTTTTTTCATTTTCCCTCCTTTTTGTTTTTATCAATTAAAAGAAAGATGAATATAAAGAGTCCTGATCATTTTTGTCAATCAAAATATTATTGACCTCTTTTAATGAAGTAGTTTACATTTTCAATGTCATTATTAGAAGGTCTTGGAATGAATATAAAAAATGTAATTAAAGCAATTAAAGAACCTTAAACCTATGCCCCAAATTTGTGCCCCAGGGGCACCTTGTAGCATTTGCCTACTTTAAATAAGCCTCATAATTTCGGGGGTGTTCGGACAAATAAGCCAAGTGGCTTATTTTTTTGTCCTTGTTCAAAATTTTTTCCTATCACTTGGCTTATTGTCAATTTTTTGGAGATTATTACATCTTCATAACAAGAGAAATCTAAAAAGTAAAAAATTTTGAGTGAAATCCAATTTTTTTTGAATAAAGACGAAAAAATTGGCTTATTGACTTCATTTCGTCTTTATTTAAAAAAAATTGGATTTCGGTCAAAAATTTTTACTTTTTAGATTCCTCTTGTCGTGAGAATGCAATAATCCCAAAAAAATTTACAATAAGCCAAGTGATACCAAAAAAATTTGAATAAAAACAAAAAA
>BPLS01000705.1:0-24381 GCA_019656275.1 Rhododendron kiyosumense | reverse complement strand
TTGGTTTATCTCCACGTGATTTTTGGCACAGCCTCTCCGATTCTGAGAGGTTCCTTTCTGAGAGGCACAGCCTCATTGTATATCTTCAATTTTTATTTAATATAAGCTTCTTGGTTTATCTCCACGTGATTTTTGGCACAGCCTCTCCGATTCTGAGAGGTTCCTTTCTGAGAGGCACAGCCTCATTGTATATCTTCAATTTTTATTTAATATAAGCTTCATTATTGAAAGAAAGGGTTTCGGCTAAGTTGGGTATTTTGGAAAAATTTTAAGGGCAATTTAAACAGAGCAAGGAGTGGAATGCATCATATCAGAGCAAGCTGCTTGAAGAAGAAATTTTACTCAAATCTTATCCAAAGAAGAAAGTAAAGGATTAGAGCTAAAGATCAAGAAATAAACACACACACACACACTCACACTCACACACAAATTTGGGAGAAACAGCACCTGCATTATGTTGGGATTGGCCAAATCTTTCTTGTTGAGAGCGATGACGCGCATTTTTCCAGCGAGCATTGGCTGGAGATCTTCGTTTGCCGATGACAGTGTTATCTGTTAGGCGTAAAAGGATATGTAATTTAATAACCAAAGGCATTGTTTTTACATATACATTCTTCTGTATCGAGAAATCGAGAGAGAGAGAGATACGCGGGCTTCGCCAACTTCGATGACGAGGTCGGAGACCTTGAGGCGGTAGCGGATGGCGCGGATGGCGGCGGCCATGTGGCCAGGGAACCAGTTGATGGTCCCACCTCCCTTGGTAAACCCCATCTCCGCCAATAATCCCTTCTTCACTATTTTCTTCATTCTTCTCTCTCTCCCTCCCAAACCCTAAACCCTGAGGCCTGAAATCCGGTTGTGCTTCACCAACGTGAAAAAATTCTTCCCACCGTCAGTATAAACATTTATCAATTATATTGCGCTCCGTCGTCATGTTTTATTGATTGGAATCATTGTTTCATAACATGATACGATGTAATTGATTTGGATAAAACAAATATTTACACCGCCGTTATAAAGAATTTATTCTCTTCACCAACACCAAGGAATACACATGGTTACAGAACACACGGGTTTCTTCTTGTTTACTACTGGTAAAAGCGTGATTAATGTATGATCTATTTTGGAACATATTAGCCGCATTATATTACATTTGGCCGCGTCTTCTTACTTTTGAATGCATGTTTTGAGACCTGGCCGCGTTGTTTTGAAAGCGTGTTCGCGTTTCATTCTTACTTCCTTCTCCACAACAGATCTCATTACACTTAACCACATGTTTTTACTCATGGCCACATTTTTTGACATTTGGCCACATTTTTGTGAAAGAGTGACTACTTTACCCGTCATCGTGGGCAAAGCGTTGGATTTCCAGCGCCGAATTGGGTTTTGCAGCGGTGCTTTAGGACTTAGTGGACTGAATTGAGCTTACCAGTTGCCTCACCTCATTTTATGCCGAAAATCCATTGAAATAGATTAAAAAAAAAAAACTTTCATAAATCTCAGTCGGTCCAAAATATTTTTCTGACTCTAATTTTAGGATTTATACTTTTATCAGAAATGTTTTCCGAAAGTTTTGAAAGCGTAATTACTATGCACGATGATTTGTTCTTTTTTATATGGTTTCTGCAATTGGGTTTTCAAGCAGGGGCTTATGGGATTGAATTGGGCTTGCCCCGCCTATATTTACCATTGAAATAAAATAAAAATAAAAATAAAAACATTTAAAAACCTTCCAATTGGCTCAAAATATTTTTCTGCCAATCTCTTGGACGTGAGGGTGAGTCACTGATACTTTTTTTATTTTTCAATTTTATATTGTTGTGCGTATTTTTGAATTTTTCTTAAATCTAAGTTTTATTTTCCAGATTGATCATCCGTCTCGACTAGAGTCTAAAAAATTAGAATCAAAAGAAAATACAAAAATCTCTAAAGAAAAAAAAAAAACCAAAGCATTGTTACTCCTGTATTTTCATCTAGTGACACCTTGTATGAATTTTTTCAATTTCGGTCCATATTTTTATGTCTTTTCAATTTCTCTCGTCGGAACGAACAATTAATTCCAAAAATTACAACAAAAATAGTGAGTCTTAGTATAAAAAAAATAACGAAGGCAGAAAATATAGGCCAAACTCACTAATATTAAAATCCTTTTGTGCAAAAAAGAAGAGTAAAAATCCAACCCCAAGAACCTTCTCTATTTGTCCAAAGATGAAGGTGAGCTCTAGAAATTATTTAGCTGGAGAATGAAGATGGAACTTTTGAACCCTTCAAACTGGGTCTCAATCAAATCAAAAAAAATTCTAATAGGTTGGCCATGTATCCGAAACTGCTATTACGTACTTTCTTATTGGTTACTCTTGTGTTGTACATTTTGAGAAATTTGCCAAAATGCAACAGGTACACGAGCGAAGAATAACCAAGTAAAAAACGAAAACAGAAAAGACCTAGAGATTGGTACGTGGTGTACCTACGAACATCCATGGCTCACACCTATTTTCATTCTATTTGTCAAACGAAGGAAAAAAAGGATTGTGGTTCAACTGGCGACAAACACCTTTCGCAAAACTCTTATCAGTGATCAACCAAGTGCCCAACACCAGTGAAATTTTTCTGGTCGACCATCAATGTTTTTTCTAGTCTACCATCGATTCTTCTAGTTTATATGTCACAATTTATAATGCTTTTTATGATTCCGAAAACGTTGTTTAATAAAATTAATTGGAATTTATCAAACAAGATTACTATTTGATAATAAAAAAATTTATAAGTTAAAAGATATAACCATTATTTTTTTTTTAGAGGTCCCAAATAGTAAACATGTCCGACAATTTTGGACGAAGGGAGTGTAAATTAAAACAGAATTCAATCTTGAAGAAATCTCTAACCATGCTCTGTTTATCTATCTTACAACATCCATCGAAAATACACCATTCGAAATCACTACTACTATCAATTCGTATCAACCCATTCTCATAACTAACCAACAGACTTTACTAACTAAAAACAACTAACCAACAGATACCCAAACATACAGTAGAGTGAAGTATACTATACGTGAGCTTAATTCGTACAATAATGCTACGGAAACAGACGAATTTGCACAGATTTGTACTCAAATGTGCTCGAAACTCTTCGATGCATGTGGCCTCCACGTCTAGTGCGAGACCAATGAGAATAGGGCGATGGACGATTCTCGACGCATTTGTTTCCGAATTTTTCATGTTCATTTTGTGTCTGTAGCATTGCTCGGATTTATAATCTGAGCAGAAATACACTGAGCTCGGGCCCACCGTTCCCGTCCGGGTTCATCATGTAAAACGCCTCCGAGTCACGGCTCCCCACAACTCGCTCGAACCTCGCCCTCATGTACAACAGCTCGCCCAATCCCAGACCCTCCTCCTTCCGGCCGCCCTCCACCACCGGAATCACGCCGGCGCCGACGGATACGCTACGCACGGTGCTCAGCACGTGCCAGTCCGACTCCCCGCAAGCCCGCGTGCTCGCGTACCCAACCTTCCTCCCGTTGCAGTACATCGTCCACGTCGGCTCGCTGTACAGCCTCCTCGCGTGCCTCCCGCCGCGTGGTTCCAAGCTCCTTTCCCTCTCGGACTCCAGAGCGATCCGGACCAGCCCGGACGACATCTCCTTCACCAAGTTGGAAGTGGAAATGGCTAGCTCGATTAGCAAGACGGGCTCGGACCTCGGGTCGGTTTGGACGGCGAAGGTGACGTGGCCGCGGCGGTGGCCGAAGAGGGTGCCGGTGACTTTGCGGCCGAGGGGAGGGGTGGTGGCGGGGAGGCTGAGCAGGCGGCACGCGGCGGGGATGGTGAGGGAAGGGATGGAGAAGAGGTTGAGGAGGGATTTGAGGAGGGTCGAGAGTGCGGGTCGGGTTTGGGTGCGTTTTCGGATCAGGGAGCTTTTGGAGGTTTCGTGGGGCGGGTCGGGGTTGAAGAATGAAGAGGAACCGGAGTAGTTCGAGGGGATGATACGTTTGGTGCTTCGGCTGGAGCTGGTGGTTCTGGGTAGGGTGTGGAGTTGTTCTTGTTGCATTTTGGAGAGAGAGAGAGAGAGAGAGAGAGGGAAATTGATCAAAACGCGTGTGTGTGTTTTTAGCTTGTGAACAGAAGTTGGTGGTTATTTTGGGGAGAGAGAGAGAGAGAGAAGGAGGGGGGCAAATGAGGCCGACAGAGTGATGAAAGTTGGGAAAGGAGGTGATTAAAGGGAAACAATGGAGGTTTGTGGTGATGATGATTATGCCCCCGGCCCCGGAATTATATATACTGTGTAGAGTAGGGGAGGGATTATAAAATCATGCTCGGGAGGTGTTCCCACTGACAAAGTACTAAAAATTTTAATAATTTAATACATTTTACCATCTCGTTTTTACTTATAAAAAAATTTAATCATTTTACCATCTCGTTTTCATTAACAAAAATATTGTCAACAAAAACTTTTTTTTATTACAGTAACTCTTCTCACAAGCTTGTTAACAACTTATTCACTATCGAAAACAATTTATATTTTTTAATAACTTATTCAATGTCGGAAACACCTAACAACTTTTTAACTATAAATAAAAATTTACAAATTTTCACTATCGGAAACATTGCTTTAGGGGTGAAATTATTCGATAGTTCAAGAGCACTGTCCCAAAGTGCTTCAGAGCATTTCAAAGAATCTTCCTAAAGCAAGGGTCTCCGACTCTTCAACCCTGTAGAGGGTTCTTTGAAGATTATAACGGAGGAGATGGAGATCGCAAATGATGTAGTAATGGGAGTTGTAAAGGCTGTCGTAGGGTGAAGAACAAGGCTGGCTATGCGAGGGTGGATGACGGTGAGAACAGTAGGGTTTCTTAGAGCCCGTTCCAAAATACATTAAGTACTTATTTCACATTTTCAAACTCAAAAATAACGTAAATGAAAAATAATTTTTAAGTTTTTTTTACATTAAAAATCTCTATGAGATCTTTTAAACAAGATTCATATTGCACAGGGCCCTTCTAATGCGGATGCCCGCATTCAAGTAAGTTGCGCACTTTGCCTTTCTCGATCGAATTTCGATGATCCGAACCACTCAATGTGTTCAGAACATGATCTTAAGGGTACTCGTGAGAAATCAGCAAAAAAAAATACCGGAAAGGGCTTCATCCGAGCAGTTTTTGTTTTTGTTTTATTGAACGATTCAAATAAAAACTGCTCAAACCAAGCCCTTTCCGGTCATTTTTTTTTCCGATTTCTTGCTGGTACCCTTAAAATCACGTTCTGAACACATTGAGCTGCTCGGATCATCAAAATTCAATTAGGAAAGGGGAGAAATTGTGTGGTCCGCAACTTGCTTGAATGCGGGCATCCGCATTAGAAGGGCCCTCCTCTCATATTGCATATTTTTAAATTTCAATAAGTTCATCATTTTTTAACTTGAAATTGTCTTCTTAAAAAATAAGTATATATTTCGCATTCCGAAATGGAGCCTTAATTCACTCAATACTAGCAGAGCAACCCTGTCTTTATAGGCCTCAAAAAGGCTGGATAGGGTCAGGACTCTCTTAGTATTGATCTAATAAGTTTCGTATTAATTTAGAGATTTTCCCAAGTTTATCTCGAATTTCTCCAGATTAGTGTCCCACTCTTATGTTGACTCCGAAAATATTGCTAACGAGAGTTACATTGAGTGATTCATGCCAATCTATCCTCAAGATCCAACGATCCCTTGTTTTTAATGTAGCCACCAAACCACGTCTCCCTGCGTCCCCAAGTTGTAGGTCCTGTGACTCTGTCATCCTAAGCATAGACTTATCTTGAGTCAATTGAACCTTATAGCATATAAAAGCCGTCAAATGGTGAGTTACTCCGGCCCAATGGACCGGGCCGAGTAATTTTGTATGAAGATAGCTATATGTAATTCAGACATTCATTAGTTTACGAGTTTCCATGATTTACATAATCTAGAGACCTGAAAGAAGACAATTAATTATTTAGCACATTTGAAGCACCGTCATATGATACTATCTTCCCCACCACATATCGGTGTGAGAGTCTCACACTTGTTGTAGAAGTTCACATCAATATATGATGGAAAATGTCCCTAAAACGCTAGGTCCCGTTCGTTTTGAAATTTTGAATTTAGATTTATAGGTAATAAGTGTAGAGAGAAATAGAATAACAGTTAAAAATATATATAATAATTAAAGAAAAATAGAGAGAAAATAATAATAATAATATAATTAATAATTAAAATCTAAAATTCAAAACTCCTAAACGAAGAGGGCTGGATGGTGCTACGGACTAGGGCTGCTCGCTGTCGGGTTTGGTTCGGATTTCTAGGAATCCGAGGACCAAACCGCTAGTCACGGGTTTTACAAAATGAAATCCGTGTTCGGACCAAAAGTCCAACGGTCCGGTTCCAATCTGATCCGTGACTCGCGCATCGGTTACGGTTTAATCCACGGATTTTAGAAAAAATAAAGCTCAAGCATATATCCGACAATAAAAAGGAAGAATGTTACATTTAGAATTAAGTTTAACACCACCAAAAAGTATTTGTTACATAAACTACTAAAAACTTACTTCAGAAATCAAATTCAAAATATTCTAAAACGCTAATAGGATTGTATCATTATATAGTACATTATATAACATAAAAAAAAACCGGAAAAGAAACGAACTACTGAAACTCAACAAAGGTTGCCCGTAATTTTTACGAAAAGACTACGATTTACTTCCTATATTTTATGTACATCTACACTATATCCCATTATTAAGATAAAATACTAAAATTGGTGGAAAAAAGTATTAACATTACCAACAATTTATTATATAAATACACACATATATATTATTTATATCAAATAAATATCTCACGGTCTGGTTCGGTTAATCTACGGTTTCGTAATGAAAATCCGTGGACCGAACCGTGAGTTACGGTTTCTTACTTTTTCAATCCGTGTCCGGACCATTAATCCATTGACAAAATTCAAAAGGTACGGATCGATTCGGTCCGGACCGATTTCACGGTTCATTGGATTTTTTGGGCAGCCCTACTACGGACTATGGAGTAACGAATAATATATTCCCAATAACTATTTTTGTGGGTTGACAAGCCTTTGTCCTATTTGTAACTATCGATCTACGGCAGTTCTGATATGTGGGCCTACTCCTGTACCCTGTGTATGATGAGAAGCGTGCAAAATACTTACGGTGGACCACATCTAAAAGTAATCCTTAAATACTGATAGCGTATTGACCGTTGGATAAGAATCACTACGGCTCGTGATGGTTAAGACGCGATAGAGACGTAAAACAGCTCTTGGAGAGGACGGCCGCCCACGCTCACTTGGGAAGCCGACCGGCACGCGTCTGGTCTAGAAAAACTCATATCCATTTCTGTTTAATTATCAAAGAAATTAACTATCTAAGTCACATGATGTTCGTATCTAGGTGGATGCGAATGAAAAAAGGGGACCGTAGCGTTGAAACTTCCTTTGAAAAATATTTCGGCCAACTAAAAATTTGTGAAAGCAAGAATTAAAAACGGATGCATAGAGCGAGAATTGAAAACGAAAATTATTATTAGAACATGAACGAGACATACAATTCAAACTCAACGGTTGCACCAGTGAATTTCGAGTAATTTAAGTTTGATTTTCCTTATTTTTTTTATACATAAATTTGTTTCGAAAACACATCAATCGAAATACGAGAACATAATTTTTAGTGTCGTTGAAGGCCTCGATCAGTTTTAGATATCTCTTCTAATGCGATTACATCATGAGAGTTGAAATAATCTATCAAGAAGTCTTATCATTTTTCATTATGATATTATCAAACATATATATTAACTCGATAAGACGTTGGCGCCTATTTAGTCGGAAAGATGATCCCAGCCTTGCAGGAGATTGCTTTCGATGGGACGTTTAATGAAGCATGAACAATTACGTGATAGTAACAATTTTAATTAGCAAGTGAAGTCAATTACACATTATTTATGTTATTATTGTCCGAGTTGAATTTCAAAAAACCCACTAGAAAATCCAAAGTATTCATAGAAAGAGTTTTCAAAACGTGGGTGTGTGGCCGGCAGTGACGGACGCAAGTGGAGTCCCGTGGGGTACGAGCTTCCACTCAATTTTCGTAAAATTACATTAATATTCTTAATTATTTCAACTATACCTAATAAATACTGTGATAGTGTTCCAATAAAAATATGCTATATTTCTTTCATGAGAATATTTATCTGATCTATTTTTTGAAGTGCTAAATTTTCTTACCACCGTTTTGCATAAACACACTCATTTCTGTTAATTACCCCTATAAGATTAAATTACATATATAGTCACCAATATGTAAAATTCATTTTACTGGCAAAAATATATTAATTAAGTAAATTATAAATGCACCGGTTTAATTTACTAATCCGCATACCCTCACTAATACAAATTCCTGTATTTTTTCCTGTGAGTGGGATAGCATTCCAAATAGTAGTAGTTTTTATGAAAGAGACAATGAAGTGACGACCATTATTATGTGTAACAAAGGTCAATGCTAAAATAATTAAATGTGAATTGGAGGCGTCTTTGTTCCTATTCTTTTGGAAGTGGTAATCAATCCAAAAGAACCCCAGTTGAAATAACTTAGAGATAATCCTGACGACCATTATGTGTAACAAAGGTCAATGCTAAAATAATTAGGGTTTTGTTAATGTATGCCCTAGGGGCATATGATAATACTCATTTAATGATGCCAACTATACTTAGGATTATATAGGAACTCACAAAGGTAATAAATAGGTTAGGCAACATTAACTAGCTGGAAAACTTGTTTATGGTGAGACGGAATTACCCTTTTTATTTTTCCCTCCATTATCTTTTCAACTCTTTTTGTTTTTTAAGGTCTTTCAACTAGTTTAAGCAAAAAAAGAAGAGAAAACAAAAAAAAAAATTCCTATGGAGACTCCATTAGTCACTGAAATGGTACTAAAAGCTAAGTAATTGGTTATTCCGTTGAATGCAAGAAAAAAAAAGGAAAGAAAAGAGCTAGAAAGGCTAAACTGTTGAAATTTGGAAAAACAAATTGAAGGGTATTGTAGCACTTCTTTTGAAAACTAAATACCAATAAATTCCGAAACAAGTTATTGTTTTTTTTTTCTTAACCAGATTTTAAGCCAAAAGTTTATACTTTTGGCTTATTGTGTGGGCTAAAGTTATATTTTTCGAACTTTTTTTTATATTTAGCCTTCTTTTACTTTTATGTTTTCTCTCATTAAAAAAAAATCAGTGAAGTAAATTCTCTTGATCAAAAATTCGAAAAAAAAATTGTGAAAGCCAAAGAATAGATAAATTAGTAGTCATCAAGAAAGTCCAAACGGACTTTTAATTAGCATACCAATATGTAATTTTGAAAAAGAGAAATGTACCGGCCCATTGAAACTTCATAAAGTGGTTAGGTCTGACTCAATAGCCTCTCTTTTTTTGTGTGGCTTACGTGTGATTATAATTAAATTTGCTGAAATTATATTCCAAAAATTCACGAGAGAACACGAGCAAACATTTTCTTCAAATAAGTTTTCATGTTTATTTCGTCAATTCTTAACTTTTGTAGGTTTTTGTTTGCTAGGTAGCTAGGGCAGTTTTGTCAAACAAAAAAAGTTTAATCTTTCCAAAACGTAATTAATTACTCTAGCATTGTTTGTGTTACATTCCCCATGGAAATGGAGTAATGTGGAGCAATTAATGTGCTTTTATCATATGCCTTTGGGGCATACATTAACAAAACCCAAATAATTATAGGAAAAATGACGGTCCAGGACGTGTTTTGATAATTAATACGTGCTAATGACATTTTATTATTAAAATGTCATTGGTGGGTATTAATTATCAAAACACGTCATTAGCCGTCATTTTTCCATAATTAAATGTGAATTGGAGGCCTCTGTGTTCCTATCCTTTTGGAAGTGGTAATCATACAAAAGAACCCTAATTGAAATAACTTAGAGATAATCCTAATTAATGCTAATATTAATCAGTATATATAGTTTTGGGACGGTTCCAAACAAAAGCATGGTTGATTTGGGGCTGTGACCAATCAGATTGGTGGCCTAACAGAGTTTGTGCCACGTGGTTACAGTCACCACCTATTAATAATTTATTAGTAGTAGTAAGTTGATAATGACAAATAGTAGTAAAATAAGTACAAAGCAATTGAGATTAATTAATAACAAGGCGGCAAAGGGACTGAAAGACAAATTGTTGAGGGAATAATTATTTAATACTCTCGAGGCATTGTCGCGTAGTGTCGACGGTCGACCCAACATGTTTTTATTATAGCTTTATAATCATAGACTCATACAATTTCATGTCATATTTGCGATTTGTCCGTCTAATTATTGACACAAACGATATGCGTTTTAAAAAAAAGTTAATTTAGAGTGTTTGGGAGCCATCGGTAACTCATTCTATCAAAATGCATTAGTAAAAATTAACTTGAGAATACAAAATCTAAAAATCACATATAGCTAGAGGAGGTTTTTTTTATTTTAATTACTTTATCATTGAGAAAATCTTTTTATAAAAATATATTCTGCACATACCATTCAACACTTCTACCAGAATTCTCATTATAATTCAAAAATCTATAATTAATCTACCATTTACCATTCGAAAATAACTATTTCACCCCTTATAATTAAGTCGTGGACTTGAAATAAACGTATTGGTTATCAAAGAGATTGAAGAACATATAGGAATATAGGATAAGTGTTTATTAAGGCAGAGCAACAGTAGGACCCAGAATTTGATCTTTTGCTTTGTTTTGAGCCACGCTTGTGGAACCATTGCATAGACGCTTAGATCTGATCTGATCAATGATTTCTAGCTGTGGGCTCCTACAGTTCTATTGGGAGATTGAAGTTTGAAGCAAAAACCATTAATATTCCAATTCGTACATTTGTTGTTGTTTGGTTGGACCGTTAATGGATTTCATTATGAGGCTTATTTAAAGTAGGCAAATGCCACGAGCCACAAGTTTGGGGCATAGGTTTAGGGTTCTTTAATTGCTTTAATTACATTTTTTATACTCATTTCAAGACATTCTAATAATGACATTGAAAATGTAAATTACTCCATTAAAAGAGGTCAACAATATTTTGATTGACAAAAATGACCAGGACTCTTCATATTCATCTTTCTTTTAATTGATAAAAACAAAAAGGAGGGAAAATGAAAAAAAATTTGCCGCCATATCTTTTTCCGTTAGCGACAAATGGTCAATATATATAGCAGCCAACAAAATAGGGAAAAAAAAAAACTCAACAAAGCCTACCAACCAATTGTTCTCAAGTCCGTTAAAAAGAAAATCAAGTGTTCTCAAGCTCGTTTACGTTCCTTTTTCGAAGGACATTACAAAAGTATGACAAATGCTACCCTTGCACAACTATATCCAATCCAATGCCTCTTCATATTCTCCAGTTAAGCATTCAACTACCTAATTTCCAAACAAAAATGAGGGTATTATTGTCATTAAGAAAAAGTATTACAAACAATTATGAATAGCTTAGAAAATAGTGATGAAAAGTAATACTTTTGTGAGTACCCATAAATACAGCTCATAAATTAGGTATATTAATTGCACTTAAAGCATTTAAATAATTTAAACTTGTGCCCCAAACTTATGCCCCAAGGGCACTTATTAGCGGAACCGTTTAAAGTACTATCGGAAATTCTAATGGCAAGGAATATTTGTAGGAAACCACACAAGAAAAAACGCGTTCGGGCCCATTTCGGATTCCACAAAAATCTAGAAAAGTATTCATAAATTTTTGAATATTATTTTACGGGGCACTGTAAAAAATCAGCTCCAACGGACATCAGTAAGTATTACTTTTGGATTCGTAGAGGCGAATTCCCATAAAATAATATTAAAAAATTTATAAATATTTTTCTAGATTTTTGTGAGATCCGAAATGGGCCCAAACACATTTTTTCTTTTTTTAAAACACAAACACGAATAGATATGAACAATAGGTACTCCTTCTACGAACACATAATATGAGAAAACTATCAATTTTTCATTAATTCATAAACAACCCCCTTTTTATATCACCTTACAACTTATTTTATACTAAAAAATTGAGACTAAAAAGGAATTAGCAAAACATGAAGCTGAATCCCGGTGAATTGATAATTCATTCAATAATTATCAAAATCAAACGATTTGAGAATATCTCAAATCTGAAAACTTGAGAATTACAAAAAAAAAAAAAACAAAACAAAACTTGCCAAAACAAATGGCACTTAACACAAAATATTCAAAAATAATTTATAACCAAAATAATAAAATTAAATATCTATTTCTTAAATAATAAACTATTTCTATTATGGATCAACAAGCATGCAAGATTGAAACGCATATAATCTAAAAAGTCATGCAGACTTCAATTATTCGAACACTTTCACATTTGTTGAGGGAACATGAATCGTCAAAATTCAACGCTAAGCTAATAAAATTGTTATACTAATACAACTAGTGTAAGGTAAGCTATGTGGCCGGTCTTGTTTAGAGCATGTACACCAATGATGATAGAAATACCTACTTAAAAAAAGGTATAAAAGTTATTTTACCTATCTACTTTTTCTTCTCATCACACAACAGTCTCTCTATCCTATTCTCTCTATCCAAATACTTACAATTAATTACAAAGATATGCATGATTGTAAAGAGAGAGGGGGATAAAGTGGATGATAGAGACTTAAATATTAATTGTTTATTCTATGCCTAGATGAGAGACTCAAATATTAGTAATTGTTTATTCTTTACCTAGCTACAGCCCATCGCCAAAGGTACTAAGTTTTTGCGGCCAAAGGTAATACCTTTAACAGTACCTAGGCTGCTGCAAGTTGCTTTTTCTAAATTTCCTCCCTACTTGAACGAAAAAGGGAAAGTAAAGTGTCCGGTGTACATGCTCTTATAAAAGGTAAAATAACGAGCTACAAGTAGTCTAGGGGAGGGGGAAAAAATGTAATTTAGAAGAATTATGTAATTAAAAAGACGATAAATTTGAAAGAATACATAAAAGTGAATGTAAAATCATAATTATGGAGAAGTTTAGCGAGGCCATGTGGTCCATGTGCTAAATTAGCAACTCCTGGTGGAGAATGGAGAAAAGTAAAACTATAGGGAGTAATTTGTGACACAGGTAAAAATACCAGGGTTTTCAATGTTATTTCCCACAGAGTGTTATTAGGGTTATCAGCCCTGAACCACAATTCGACCAGAATCAGAACCAGTCCGTCATCCGAAATCATCGAACAAAGCTCCGGCAACGATAATCAAAGGTACGATTGTTGTCTCTCTTGCTGTTTTTCGAATTTTTTATTTTTTACTTCTATGCATGGGTAATTTAGAACGCTTAACAGCTTCAAGAGTAAGGAGATGTCGTGAATCCCATGAAACGAAGAAGATGAACGGTACGGGGTTACACTTTAGTAGGCCTTGTTTGATACTACATGTTATAATTTGAAGTGGATTGGTAAGTGAGGGGGGGATTGTGATTGATAGTGAACAGAACATGATTTACTAGTAAAGTTAGTGGTTTGGTTGGAGGTAGGACTTTGTGTAGATGGTTTTATGATCCTGATTGTTTTAGTTGACCATGTTCTTTTTTGGCCCGAAGCGGCGGCTTTCTGTGCTGGCTTGTACGAAATGAAAGAAAGTTTTATTTGGACAAGGGTACAGGAGTTTTTGAAGTTATTTGATGGGTTGTGTCGGGCCCAGAGTGCCCCCATGGATTTGGTTATACAATGCCACTCCCTGCAACCGCTCTAAAAACTGACTTGCGGGTGCGATGTTGAATGACCATAAAAGACATAATTGAAACCCTCACTAACACCAATTGGTTTTAAGATAGATGGTGGAAAAACGGTCCGATAGTTGGTTGCCCCTATTGTAGTAAATATGTCCTTTTAACATTGTGGTTTGTGTTTAATTGTTCAGTTGGATTAGAACTATGAGGAGTTTAGATGGAAATAAACAGGTGTTGCTTGTGTGGCAGTTTTGGAAGGGAATCAAGGAAATTACACCTGTTATTTTTATAAAAAATGCTACAGACACGGTTGTCTAGACACTTGTATGGGCGTCCCACCTGTATCGGGACCAGACATCTGATCTGTCTCTCTTCTTCCTTCGTTTACATCTAACCTAAATTTGTATCTTCCTAGAATCCAGTTCAACAATACCGGTTTTACCCAACTTCATGCCCAATCAACCATCACCGCCATGGCACCAGAGTACCTGGTGCTGACTTTGGCATGCCTCCATGAAAATGAAAATCAGGACACAACATTCAGGGACGCATGACGAACAACTGTAAATCTTTATATGATCATATGAAATGAATAACTAATCCTGCATAGTACACTCAATTGTGTTTTTGATGTATCATACTGAAGTACTAAGAAATCAAATTTTACATTCTACGTAGGAGAAAATCCGCATGAACACTTAATATATATCAGACTGTGAGGGTCAAATTTTGTTACTTAATATTATGATGCTTCCAAAGGACCATGGGAGTGACACACCCAAAACCATTTTCAGCTACACAAATTACACATAATTTGGTAAATGAAGGGGATGTTTGTTTTAGTTGGAGCTACAGAGCTAAAATCGACCCAGGTGAGATATCGATATGGCGATTGGAGCTATCATTTGACAGTTTTCACAATGTAATATTTTCTACACAATGGTAGATGGAGGAATCAACCCCACCACAGAAGGAATGAAAACTTCTAACACCTGTAGATTATGTATACATGTTTGCTCTTTACTACTTCGTTCCTGAAACTACTGCTTTGTGGCTCACAGTCGTGTTGTCATCTTTTTATAATCCAATTCAATTGCATCATAATATTTTCTGAATTTTCGCATGTCGAATTATCTGTAATTTTTGATGTATTAATCATTTATACTCTTAGTTCATAATATGTCATAAACTTGTGTTGTATGACTCGTTTCCAAGGCTATTTGTTTATCTGGTGAAATTATAATGTAAGGTAGTCTATGTTCTATTGTCAACTTCCTCAGAGCTGCTGAGATAATGGCAACTGATATGAGAGACACTGTGGAGCAAGCAAAGCTGCCACTGCAATTACAAATATACCCCACATCAAGCAGTGGAATCTCCCCTTTCTGGAGAGGTTTCTCTCCATCTCTTTCTCAAGCAATGCACATACACTAGCCAGAAGAGATTGTTGGCATTATTAATTCTATATCTTTCTTTTACAGAAAAGTATGAAAGGGATGCTAGGAAGTATTGGGATGTCTTCTACAAACGTCATCATGACAGAGTCAGTTTCCCTCGCTTATTTTTTTCCCTTTCCTGTAGCCACTAAGTACTTACACAGTCAGTAGATTGTTTGAATGTTGGTTCTGCAGAAAGGAGGTCTGTTTTTCAACAAATTAAAACCCAGAAGCTGGATGACGTCCAACAACCTTTGTCCATTGCATACTGTTTTTCATCAACACCCATTTTATGTGTTATCACTTGCTTCCATAATCTTAGTCTTGTATCATTTGTAGCCTAACCTTATGTTGTTTGTGTCATCTGTATAGTTCTCAGTTGGCAGTATGTAAAATCCGAGCTAGTACACTACTGTTAATTTCTTTGAAAGTCTATGCTTCATGTTTCTCATCAGATACTTTTTAACTGCTACGGAACTAATTGCTGTTTGGCTAATTTTTTCCACAGTTTTTCAAGGATCGGCACTACTTGGATAAGGAATGGGGTCATTACTTTTCTGTGAGTATAGGACGACACCTACTATTGGTGGATGTGTTTTTAATGATTGTTGCTTTGTTAATAAGCTTTGTATGCTACTCAAATTTAGTGACGTGTTCAAAATTTTCCCCTAAAATTTTCAGGGTGCAGAAAGAAAAGTCATTCTTGAGGTAAATGAAATGCTTTCTTTTCAAATCACCTGAATTTTCATGCTAGTTGTATAGCAAATACTATTAAACCACATATAGGTCTTACATAAATACTATTAAGGAGCTGCATAGCTTAACCTCCTATACTTGGCAATACGCCCTTGCGCTTATATACTTCACATTAATTTGGTACCCAAGCGATGTGTTATTTTGCTTCAAGAGCTCGCTTTTGGGTCCTGCCACGAATGTGTACCTTGGTATCAGAGCTAGGTACTATGGATGAGTAGGATGCATGTCTCTAGCCTTTGTAGCTGTTGCCAAGTGAGCATATTGTGCGTGAGGGAAGGTGTGAAACGAGGTCCCACATCACCTCTTAGCAAAGTCATATGAAGTGTATAAGCGTGAGGGCTCGCTTCAACTGTTCAACATTTAGCTTTACGCAAGACTTACACAAGCATTGCCTCCTAACCTTTTGTCCTCAGTTGACACATGACTTGTGAGGTGGCCATAAGCCTCTCCTTAGGTGCAACCTTGCAAGGCATTTTTCAAATTCTTCCAAGATCAAGACTTCCAGTGTTCTGATTGACCATCTTTGGACACCATTGCTTCCCTCTGTTAATGTCCCTGGCCACACGCACATCCCAAAATAAGTTTCTTCTCTCACACAATCCATCTGTAGTGACACTGAGACATCTCAAGTGACTTCTATGGAGGATGCATAACCTCCCTCGTCACCCCATGTATTCTAATAGTTTTATCTAAGCCTACATTTTTCTTTGTCTGTTGGAGTAACCTTATTGTTGCAAGAAACAAGGAAAGACACAACTCATTCCTTCCTCTTTAGATTGGAAAAAATATCTTTTGTTTGCCCTTGTAATTTCTGCTTCATTCTTTTCTGAACAAGTATTTGCCATAGTCTGCCTAGTGTGGCATGCATCGCTTGCATAATTGCATTACTCTTACACATAATTACCAGTATGAAATGCAGAGTTTTGACCACTTTTTATATTTTGCTGTTTTGGCTACTCGTGACAACTTTTACAGGTTGGTTGTGGAGCTGGAAACACCATCTTTCCTTTGATTGCAACATACCCCACTATTTTCATCCATGCATGCGATTTCTCACCCCGCGCCATAAACTTGGTTAAGGTATGAATCCGTTTTCATAGCATCTGAGTGGAACACTATTGATTGTTGAATGCAAATCTGCCTTGGTAGCAAGATCCTCCTACTGGGGTGATGAATCCACCGCAGAAGGTTCCCTGCTCTTAAGTCAGACTCTCCTCGGGATTTTACCCCCATGGAGAAAGGAGACTGAGAACCTTTGAGACATATACATCCCAAAAGAAACAAAAGTACAAGTACCACAAGAAAATATGTAGTCATGATGATCTACAAGCAGGATATTAACTCAAATTTGCTCATTTACTTAGTTTAAACTTGATATTTACTGATAATAAGAACAATATTTGTAGTTGAGACAAATTACAAATTGTATAAGTTACTCGTATTATAAATATGAACTTTTGTTACAAAGATACTTTGTATTTATGACCTGCAGTGCACTCTGGTAATTTGGCTCTTAACTGCATGATAACATTCACATGGTTAGGTACTAGAGGCCACATTCCACCACTTAGCAGTGAGCAGGGCTCTAAGAGCTTCCTTAACAAGTCTAAGGTTTGGTACTTTGGCACTCCCTTCCCTAGGACAGATTAATGGCGTTTTGTACTGGTCAAAAAACATGGAACTCCCGTTATTTTTTTATTAACCCACAAGGTGCCTCATTCTCGGTTTGGCATTTTTAAGCCTAAGTTCTGTTACAAATAACAAATTTCAATGCATTTTTGGAGAATTTGCTCATATTTTAAATGCTCAGCAATGCCAGCAATTTGAGCGAAGTTGCTAACTTGTAAAATTAGGTATTTGGTCCCGAACTTTAAAACCCCAATAATTTGCTATACATGTCCGTTTGCTGAGAAAGGTTACATTTTTGGTATCTGGCCGTTAATATAGATCAAATAAGATCGATGTCAGGTATGAGCTTTTACAAAAATGTCCCAAGATTTCTCAGATTCTTTAAATTTTCTGTTTTATGGGGTTCTTGCAAAGTTGAGAATTTTACAAGTCTTCAAACCAAGAAATTAACATATTTCTTATTTTATTCTTTATTTGTTCATTTTTATCGAGATCATTTTATTTGCCTCACCACACTTGAGCACCTAGGTGCGAGTTGCATGCGTTTTAAAACACTAGTCCTCTAGATTGTATTGTTTTAAATTCCTCACTTGTGCTTTTGCAAATTGTGAACCAGTCTTTCTTTGATTCTTTAAACCATCAAATTAAGGCTCAGTTTGTGGAAATGGCTCCGGCAACCTACAATCGTAGAATAGCCTGGAGTAAATCAGGTTACATTGGTTAAGGACTTAACAAGGACAAATAAATTGGCCTGTATGTGTATCTTTCTGCACTTATGAACAGGCTAGTTAGAAAAGTGTTTATGCTAATTCTTTGTATGAGGTTCCACATGGAGCAGTAGTTAGTGTTCTCTCTTACTCTTCGGAAACTTTCACGGACAGCATCTCATTAGCCCTTAATATGGCATACATTAGTCATTTCTTGGGTCACACGATCTAATTGGATGAGCTATATTTTCAATTGGCAGGCACATAAAGACTTTATGGAGAGCCAAGTGAATGTATTTGTTTGTGATCTGACAGCTGACGATCTGAGCAAGCAGATTTCTCCATCTTCAGTTGATATAGTAACCATGGTATTTCAGTGAAGTTTGGAAATTTATGTTTCTGAAAAACTGAAAAAATAGTTTGTTCAACTTATTGTGCTAATTGCTTTACTATCTTAGGATCGGTAACAGTTTCAGAGCTTGAGTTCACTCGTTCTTGTAACGTTTTTTTCCTCCTAGCTGACTTGTTAAGCAGGTATTTGTCTTGTCTGCAGTGTCCCCTGAGAAGATGCCTTTAGTGTTGCAAAATATCAGAAAAGTTCTAAAGGTAATGATTAGTAAATGTTATAGCAAAACCATGAAAACACATATCAACATTTCAAATTTTCCCTCTGCAGCCTGATGGTTATGTTTTGCTCCGCGACTATGCCACAGGCGACCTTGCTCAGGTTATTTCACTTTCGTATGACTTATCTGTGGAAACATTATTATGCTTATGTGACATAAAACTATGTGCTCTTTCAATTCGTTAGAGAACTGTATGTCATGCATTCGAGCTTCTTTTGATGCTGTTTGGAGGGTGTTGAGAAACCTGTTCACGGAGGGGAAGGGATAGCAAGAGTTTCTTTTGCTAAAATCGTCCTGTGAGAAGCATGTTGATCAAGCCACCTACACGTGAAATTGATTTTCCAACTTAACGCCTACTTTCATAACCTGAAGCATTATCTTTATGCTCTTCTTCACACCCTTTCTTATCTTACAATGGCCTGGCGTCGGTTCATTCCTGCAACCTATTACAATCTAAGATCAGCCCAATTCCAACTCCTTTTCTTCTACTTAACCTGAAACCTTTTCTACTCCCCTAGTCTACACCCTTCCCATAACGGAAGCCACCTTGTTGTAAATTGTTGGTTGGTAGGACAGTTTTTGCATGCACCTGTCCATCAGCTTACCAAATTGACCCAAGTAGTAGTGTCACCACCAACCTGGTTTATGTAGTTGATTTTCTCGCCTAAAGTCTGGGCAAAATCTCTCTCTGTCTCCCTTGACAAAAGAGGCTGAATAGCAGGCTTATTATCCCACAATGCTGAGCAGATATGTAGCCTGTAAAATCTCAACACTCTGAGTAGACTTAAGATGGTGTGGCGACTCAAGAGGTGTTGTTAATTCAAATTTCTAAACTTGCATGAGAAAAGAGCAGTTAGCAGTGTCTCATAATGCAGTGACTTTTGTTTACTTTATTGGGATGTCTGCAAATATAATGGGTTCAGATCCTCTCTCACGTGTCCTCTCCCAACATCTTCCATAGGTTTTAACGAGAGTGCACCTCATAAATAGCCGATGAACAGCTTAAATGCTTCTACAGCGGATGTCCAAATAGTTTAAGTGAAACGGTGTAGTTTTGAGGGAGCGGCAGATTAACGGGGTAACCGTTCTGGTTTCTCTTTTTCCATTTCATTTTAAGCCTTCCAAAACAACATCGTTTTCCTTTCGAATTCCAAAACCAAACAAAAAGAACATCGTGGTCCCCAAACTGCCCTAATACCCACCTAGTTTTGCTCGCCATCTCTGGGTTGTCTAAATAAAAGAAGCATTCATTTGGTATATGAAACAGCTTTGAGTGGAGTTCTGAGATTAGAAAAATAAGTAGCATGTTACATGAGTTTGCTAAGAGATGCTTTCTTTCCTCTTCTGTTTTCATTTGGTATTTTCCCTCCATTTCACTCCTGATCAAAAATTTGTTTGCTTAGTCTTACAAAGTTTGACAACTGGGTTTTTGGATATCAAGAGATGACCACGTTCTGCTGTTCTGCCGAACGTTTGACCTTTTGTAGCTAATTTCAAGAATTATAGACTCTGCTAGGGTTCAAGCTGAGTTTTTGAAGGACATCATTGGCAAGTTGTCAGCAAATTTGAAGGAGAGGTTGGCAACGTTGTTGTTGAATCAGTAGATGTGAGAAGTCTGCACTCTGCACATCCAGTTGACGGTTGGAGAGTTCAGGCTCAATTTGAAGGAGAGGTTGGCACCGTTGTTGAATCACTAGATGTGAGAAGTCTGCACTCTGCACATCCAGTCGACGGTTGGAGAGTTCAGGCTCAATTCGTATGGATAAATGAGAGTAAATGCTTCATTAGGACAATGCCTTCCTAAACAACGCATTGCCTTAATAAGAGTTTGATATCAGATGTGGCAAAGCTGGAGCCATTCGATCGTCTCATTAATGAGATGTCGCATTCTTATTAAAACCTCCAGAAGACATTGGGAGAGGAAATATTGAGAGAGGATCTAATCTGAACCCATATATCAATGTATATATGTACATAAGCTCAGGAGTTTGGATGGGGTCAGGGCTTGAGCTACATGGTTTCTTTTCAAGTAGTTTTCTGAAACTGAGTTTCATTTGACATTTTCTTTGTGAAGTTGCAACTCAACATGAAAAGAAAGAAGTAGTTCAAAAAATATGATGGTCTATATCTTTTATATGTTCTATATTTGAAGCCACTTCTTTCTAAAATTGCGTGACCATTATCATTTTTCGGTCCAAATAAACATTGCAAAACATAGTTTTCTAGGTAAATGTTCAACTAATCATATTGGTCATGATTCCCATACTCTTGTATGTTTAGAAGAGTCGACGTAACATAGATGGTAGGCATGTTGTTATGTGTCATTACATATGGATTAATCTTTGACAGGAAAGGTTTAGTTGCAAGGATCAAAAGATCAGTGAGAACTTTTATGTCAGAGGTGATGGCACTGTAAGTTCAGTCCCACAATACATGTTTTTCCAGCCATTACATTCTTATTTGACCACGTGACTCAACTTATATTTGCAGCGTGCATTCTATTTTTCTGATGAGTTTTTGATGAGTTTGTTCACCGAAAATGGATTTGACATTGAAGAACATAGTTTGTGCTGCAAACAAGTGGAGAACCGGTCAAGGGAGATAATAATGAATCGGTAAATGATTATTTTATTTATTCAGTTCCATTGGTGGATATTTCAGCATTATTTATAATCCTCTGAGCATAATTAAGGCACTTGGTTAGGCTATGCATCTGTGTACATATTGCATAAGTAATCATAACTAACTCCTAGCTGGAATTAAGGGGAGAAAGTGCAATGTAATTCTGAATTGAATTCTTATCCGTAATTCTATGAGCATAATGAAGGCACTTGGTTAGGCTGTGCATCTGTATAGATATTGCTGAAGTAATCACAATTGACGAATAAAGAGGGGAGAAAGTTCAATCTAGTTCTGAATCTTCCAATAATTCTCCAAATTGACAAGGACTGTTGCTAGGAAAGAAAAAAGAGGGTGTATTCGCTTTGAAGCTAAGATAGGAAAGAAGTTTATACTGGATGGCGAATTTAGGAACCCTAATTTATATAGTGGGGAGGGTGAGAGAAATAATAATGAATTTTTTTTTTTTGGTATAACTTGCAGATCTTTCTAATTTTACAGCTTTTCTTGTTCTTTCAATCCTCCTGTTTGCGTCTATCTTTCTTATTCACATATGAATCGTCGTGTTTGATTTCAGGCGTTGGGTCCAAGCCGTATTCCGGTTACATGATGCTAGCTCCTCACATTGCACAAAACCTGGAAATGAGCTAGTTTGTGGAAGGGATTCCATGCCTGAGCTCAATAAGAGTCCTTTGGAGGAGCCTGTGTACGAGTCTGAGATAGACATAGCGGACAGTGTGGCTGTTGAGATGTTTGGTATCTCGACATCCAGTGATGAGGTGATGGATTAGCTATGCTTCTCTTTCTACTTCACTTTCACCTTCTCTGAATATCGGTCGTACTTCAATTTTTGTATGGGTAGCATGTTGCTGATGACCCACGTGAGACAGTTATGCAATCGGAAATTTGTCCGAGACTTGTACCCAAACTTGAATACTTGAATCCTTCAAATTTTAATGACCTTTTAAAGATGATGAAGCTATCATTTGTTTGAAAAGATAATAACATTGATGTAGGATGGAGTTGAAACCTTGCAAGGGAGATGGTGATTCACTAGAAAACTCTGTTGACAAATCAGTGACCTCCAAGCACATATTAAATGCAGGACGAACAACTGGTTCCTTAAATTCTCACTAATGGCACCCTTGTTGTTAAACCCTACGATAATGGATATGTATCTTAGGATTCGTATTGTCTCCCTCAGAAAATTAGACGTATCCCACAACACACACACCCCCCCCCCCCCCATATCCTTTTGGTACAGAAATCCCAAGACATACACCTATCCCGATTCAATAGTGTTCTCCAGGTAAGTTTAGTTTAATATTTTTTCTCCCTCTTTTTCTCTCTTAGAATAGTAATTGTACTCAAACATGGAAGAGTAAAAGGAGAAAATAATAATATTTGTATGATGATAGCTAAGAATTAAGATGTAGCATTATTGGATTGTTAAAAGAAAAAAAGACTAAGCTAAAATAAGATATGGAGGATATTCTAGGTAATTTAGCTAATTCTTGTTGTACATGAGCATGTACAAAAGACTAGCTACAATAATTTTAGGTACAATAGTTAGTCAAACCTCATGAACCACCTTCGGCAGACTTAGTCAAGTGGCTAGGTAATCCATTTGCAGCAATAACTAGCCAAATCTAAGGAGGTACTATTCACTAGTCAACTTTAATCTTAAATTATAAACTCCATCTTTTCACTTCAGTATTACATCTTTTGTAAATGCATTGGGAATGAAGATAAAAATATTTTAATAAAAGACAGCTAAAATAGATAGTCCTGTTGATTAATGGGATAAAATAACTCCAATTTTGTGCCTATTTTACCTATCATTGTCGTGCATGCTTTTACCTTCTTTTTTCCCCCAAGTGGAAGACCTTTTTCTTTCTTCTTTACTTGGGAATATTTATATTCTTCTTTTCTTCTTCATCCACAGTAGACGTCCCACACGATGCGTGTCCGAACTCTTTTGTTTCGCACCCAATAATTCTTACATGCTACGAAGAAACGAGTCAATGGTATGAAAGGAAAGACATTCTGTTAGAGAGAGTTTTGTTTACAAAATATTAGCATTCTGAGGATTCACTGACCCATTCCCTCGGTTTTAAACATTGATAACTTTCGATTACCTAAGGATTATGCTGTGGGATGATGGAGGAGATAGAGAATCCCTGAATATCAGATGACGGGCATTAGGAAAACCCATGTCACCTGTACTTTTTATGATGTTTCTTTGCAATATCAGTCTTATTCAAGTCGTGCCTATTTCTTTTTCAGATTATCGAGGTGAACATAAGAGAAAGCATATTCAAGATAAAAGTTGTTCCCAAGGAGTTCCAACACACCTGCAAATCAACTGGCTTGATGCTATGGGAATCCGCCCAGCTAATGGCATCCGTCATCGCTGCGAATCCAACGATCGTTGCTGGGAAAAGGGTGTTAGAATTGGGATGCGGTTGTGGGGGGATTTGTTCGATGGTTGCTGTTGTATCTGCTGCAGACCTAGTGGTTGCGACTGATGGAGATTCAAAAGCACTCGACCTCTTGACTCAAAATCTCACTGCGAATCTTAGCCCACCAGATCTTGACCGAATAATTACAAAGAGACTAGAGTGGGGGAACAAAGACCATATTGAAGGGATCAAGAAGTTGAATGATACAGGTTTTGAGATGATTATAGGCACAGATGTGACTTACATTCCTGAAGCAATCTCCCCTTTGTTTGCAACTGCAAAGCAGCTTATTTCACCCGTTGGAAGCAGTAGTGAAGAGTGTGAACCGGCTGTGATTTTCTGCCATGTGTTA
>BPLS01000704.1:184704-242568 GCA_019656275.1 Rhododendron kiyosumense | reverse complement strand
ATTAAATTCAGGTTTGTTTGTGTTCAATCATCTTTTCTGATTCGAAGCGCGTCAATCTTTTACTTGGTTGATACCTTAAGGAAAAATCCTCTTAGTTGAGGTAATCGAACGGATAACACAATTGCCTGATTGAAATTAGTTGTTTCAAATCAATTTGAAAAGGATAATTTCTTCCTTGAAGTTATTTCTTTTCTGGCACGCCCGCACACAATCATTTGCCATTTGATTGAGCTAATTCAGCCCAAACAGTGCCGTTTCAGGTTCTTCTCCAAGATCAATGACTACAATGGCACTATTTTAGAACGTCACCGTCGACTTTTTTTTTTTAATAACCCGGATGCGCCGCCGTCTGACTTGAAACCCAGATCTGGAGTGGTTCGAAGTGGTATGTCACCGTGGGTGCGGAGTGGGACGAATGGGGTGGGTCGCGGTCGGACAGGAGTGGGTCGCCAAAACACAAATCCAATCCATGGATTCGATTTGAAACATGCGTGCACGTGTGGTGGTGGTGAGGGGTCAAGAGGAGTTGTTTTGTTTGGTTCATTATTGCTTTGATTCATGTTGGAATGTATGGGGATTGACAGAGAAAAGAGCAGAGAGGAAGAGGGAGTAACGGGGGACCCCTTACTAGATTATGCGCACATGTTTGAGAGAAATGAGACTTCGCCGGCTATGTATTCTCCGAGATTTGAGAGAGAGAATGTGTTTGGATAGACATTAAATTTGGAGAAAGAGAGAGAGTTAATTAATGAAGAAATTAAATAAGGGCAAAATTGGTCATTCAACCAATTTAAGGATGAGAACATAAGTATTTAAATTCACTAAGATAGACACCTAAATAAGATCTTCATATAGGATGCCTATTTAATTTTCTCTATAAATACTCGGTGTAAAAACCCTACTGTAGTGATAATAAGAAAAATGACAGCCGTTCTCACTCCTGTGGATTTACTCGGTTTTGGGGAACCACGTAATTCTGTGTGTTTATTTCTTTACTGTTTTTGTATTCGTATATCTGTTGTGTGGTTCTGGTCAACACATTTGTCTATCTTTGATGCTTGTTTGATTCTTTCTGTACGTGGTTTAGCGCTTTTGATGGTTGGATTTTTGATCCTAGATGTCCTTGGAAGGCATCTTGTCTTCCGGTTTTTGAAATTTATTTTTTTTGGGGTCTTGGGGGCGCTTTATCATTGTGCTTTTGCTACTCTTATCTTTCTACTCATTTTAAAAAGATTGGTAAATTTCTTTTGCCGTTTATAAAAAAAAAAAAAAAAGGGCAATCAAGTTGTTATGCATTTTTGTTTTGCAGTGCTTCTTTGGTTATTTTTTTTTTGGATAATTCACTTCTTTGCTTCTTTGGTTATTTGTGCGTTCTAACTTTAATAGTTTCCAAGTAGCACAAGAGCTATTTTGAAATTGTGTCTATTGACAATAAAACTTTGTGAAGCTCGTAACTCCGCCAACAACCAGGGCACTACTAGTACAGTTGACGTATTGCTTACATTTTTTGCAGTACTTATAGTGACGTAAGGCTGCGGTCGGGTTAAAATCATCAATTGGGTTGGACACAACTGTTCAAGGTATTAGGATGCTAGGTCAAATCGTCAAGTGAGGACTTAAATTTTTTCACAATTAAACAATAATAAGAGAATTTTTGTATATAAAAATTTTACACTTAAGACATGCTTTGATTAAGTAGTCCTGGTGTTTCCTTGTGTAGTCTTTGACGCAAGTTTGAAACTCAGCAGCGACAGATTCCAACAAGGCTTTTTTTTTTTTTTTTGGACGAATAAAAATTTACAAGAAGTTAGAGGGGGAAACGAACCCAATGACAACATGTGGATTGACGCTCTTCATGCCACTAAATCAAGGGCTTGGATAGTTTATGTTGCAAACTATTACTAGTATATATGACTAATTCTAACAGAGTTCCTCTTTTTGGGTCAAATTTTGGAGCCCCAGGCGAGGCCTCTTAGACCTTTCTCTTGGGCGGAGCCTGGGGTTAGTAAATCTTTTATTGTATGATGAAAAATAAAAACAAAAAACGAACAAGAACTGCAAACCAAACCACTTGGCTTTGGAGGGAAAAAAGAAAGAAAGAAAGAAAAGTAATAGACTTCCAAACAGGGCCGTCCACTCACCCTTTCAAATCGTCTTTTTTACTTAAATAAAAAAAAAAGAGAGATACCCAATAGTTTTTGTCTCCTTGCTCTGCCTTTTTTATTCACATCTTTCAGCATCAATTGTAATAATCTATATAATAAGGGAGCTCAATTTTCAACTCTTATGTCTTACATAAATTCAATGGTCTAGCTTTATACAATCTACATAAATCTCCACTCTTCATTCACATTCCTTTTTAAGTTTTACACGTTTTCCTGATATGGGAAAAGACTAAAAATATCAAAGAAACGCACTAATTATGAAAAAAAAAAGAGTCTAATGCTGTTTCATATCCGGCCACACTACAAAGTGTATAAATTAGCTTCGTAGGTGGGGTGGTCAACAATTTCGTAATTTATTTTAGTTGTGTTCAAAACGCGTTGTGTCGTGCCTTCAGACACGGGCAAACTCTTGTACTATTATAAAGTAAGGGTGTCAAATGGATAGATTTGGGTCAAATTAGATAAGTTACAAGTGAGTTGGATTTTTAATGGGTCATTGACCCACTTAGACCCAATTAGTTAGGAGTCTAATTACCCATACTCAGCCCATTTATTTAAAATCAAACCCAACCCACCCATTAATCCAATTAAAATGACTAAAATACCCATATACACTGAAATAATCATATCACCCTTGTACATTTAAATGACCAAATTACCCTTGCATACTAAAATTACTATAATACCTCTATATACTAAAATAACCAATTACCCTTTTATACTAAAATTACTGAATCGAATGGAGATTCAGCTGAAATTTTAAGAATTTTTGGACTTAGCAGTTCAGAGTTATGAGTATTTTTTTTACTTGATTTTTTTTTCTAAATTGTTGGGGATTATTATGTCCAAATTAACTTCTTTTTCTGTTAGATTAGACCCACAGGAGGAGATTAAGAACAATGTAATAGAATCACGAAATCAAAACAAGTAACGCCCTTCAACGGAGATCAATGTGGATTCCTGTACTCGCTTGGCCTTGAAATGAAGCTCTGTCTCTCTCTGTGTCAAAACAAGGAGTCAAGATCAGTAACGCCCTTCAACGGAGATCAATGTGGTTGCCTACTTTACAGTCCTTGTGAGCTTCAAACAGAGTAGAATGAAGCCCTAGATCTTTCCGTAAAGCAGCCAAATCTCTCGGAAATCCCTTGAATTCAGCTTCGGCAAATCAAGCTTAGATATCAACATTTTCTCAAAATCTAGAGAGAGACAGGGAGAGCATGTTTCAGCGACATAGACACGTGTACCTAGAGAGAAAATTCTTTTACAGAGTGATTCCAGGGAACGAATCTCCGCCGATGGAGAAATTCCGGCAAGACTCCGAGCTGCTTTTGCGATTTGATTGAGAGAGAGAGAGAGAGAGAGAGAGAGAGAGAGAGAGAGAGAGATCACAGATGCTACGCTCCAGGTTTCACGTTTCGATTGTAACATGTGGTGGTAGTTCTATTTTTTTTTTTTTTTGGTAATGTTCTTGATTTATTAAGCATTTAAGTTGACCCAATTGAAACTCAATTAAGACCTAATAATAAATGGGTTAAATAGATTGAATTGAGTTGGGTTTTTTTTTTTTTTTTTGAATTAGTGAGTTTGAATTTCTTAATGGGTCTGGATTCACTCATTTTTTCCTTACATCAGTACATGGCTCTTCAAAACCTCTCTCGAATGAAAACACGTGAATTGGGCAACTTGTTCTTTTTTGAAAGGATCGGCAACTTGTTCTTTGTTCATACGAATTTACTACCAGTCTTAAAGGAATTGTCAGTATTTCTTAATTTTCTATTGAGAAAAGAAATAAAGGACTTTGATTATCCAATAGGGCACGTAAGGTATTAAGTGGTCGACCGCACTTTTGGCTGAGAAATAATTAAAGAGTACTTTCCATATAAAAAAGAAGTAAAAGAAAAGACCAAGACCTAATTAGCCCAAAAAAAAAAACAAGACCAAGACCAAAAAGTGTGGTCATCATTCCCTCAGTCAACTTTTGTGAAACATGAATCCTTGCATAATTGCTAGTGGACCGGACAAAGATTATGGAACAAATGGAGTAGAAACGGAAATTCTAATCACTAAAAGATTTGCAGGGAACAACGCAAGAAAAAACTCGTTTGGATCTATTTTGGATTTCACAAAAATCTAGAAAATATCCATAAATTTGTCAATATTATCTTATGGGGCCATGTAAAAAATCAGCTCTAATAGACATTGGTAAGCATTACTTTTAGATTCGTAGGGGCGAAACTACTTAGTTCGCTCTTACGAGTCCAAAAGTAATACATAGCTAATTTTTTATAGGGTCCATAAAATAATATTCAAAAATTTATGGATATTTTTCTAGATTTTTGTGGGATCCAAAATGGATCCAAATCCATTTTTCCTTGCATGGTTCCTTGCGAATCTTCCTTGCAAATAGCAAAGCTCTATTTAGAAAAAGGAAGTCATCTGCATGCTCTATAAAGTACGGCATTCAGAACCTTGCTCTAAAATTAATCTCTCATATTATCTCCGTCCCAAAATTTTTTTTTTGGTCAGCAAACAGTCCGTCCCAAAATGTTTGTCTGGTCTGCAAAATAAAGATTTAAAAAATAATGCATTTCTTTCAAGAAAAAATTCAAATCTTTTTCACAAATTAAAAAACTCATCAATATCTAGTGAATTGTTGAAAAAAAATTGATTTTTTCTTACAAAAAATTTATTATTTTTACGTCATCATTTTACTGACCGGACAAACATTATGGGATAGCGGGAGTAATAAACGATTGAAAGAAATTTTACAATTCACTCTAATTGAAATTAGAGAGGTGAAAGACTCGAGCAAGAGTGGAAGAGTGGCTCGAAGGGCAACTGTCAAGTGATGCTTTTAGCTCCACCAGCCGTAGTAGTCCCAAGAGGTTTGTGTAGTCAAAAGTGTATGTTTGAGTCGTGACGCCTCTCAAATTAACCGGCTATGAGTCCTTGGTGTGAGGCGATAGTAACACTGTAAAACAATAGTGGAGATTGCTAGTGTTTGCTATAACCAGCTGCCTCCCTCCTTCACCATTTTTCCTTGGAGGAGACTGCTAGTATTTTCTATAACTAGCTGCCTACCTCCTTCACCCTTTTTTCTTGGAGGGAAAGAAATGATACTTTTAGCAGTCGAAAATACATTTTTCTCTAATTATTCCTTTCATTCTATCATGCCTCATTACAACTAGGGGACTTGTACCTATCCATATGGTAGAGCAGTGGCGGATCTAAGAATTCGATATAGTGGGGGCATCAATTTTCTTTGTAACGCCGTAATACATGAGTTACAGTTAAACACATTTACACCCAAATAATTTTAATTATCATTCACGATAATGTAATAATTTTAAAGTATATATGTATTTTAATAACAAGATACTTGGGCAAACTTGCACACTTCGACTATATGCTTTAAAACAAAATTATCACATGTTTATCATCTATTTTTCTATTATTAACTCTACAAGTACAAGTTTAAGGGACCAAAAATGTACAAATACAATGTGCGAATTCATATTGAGTACTACACAAATGATTGAAGACGTTGGGGAGTGGGGCAAACCTTGGTTGTAAAAGAGTTGGATTTTGAAAAAAACCAAAAAAAGTTAGGGGAGTGGCCTAGTGGGACTCGAACTCACGTTATTCCTTTGCCAATCTCTTACCACTGAACCAAACTTTTAACACATATAAAATCGGGAATATTTTTTTTAAAAGGCGTGGGGGCACGTGACCCCATGTACCCCAAGGTGGGTCTGCCCCCAGGTAGAGGAAATAAGGACATGCTAAGGGTACCGACTGGAGGGTATATACAATGTACCACTGGCGTGTGGGTCCATTTTTTGCTCCTGCATAGATAATTCGAACCGTTTATTAATTTCAAAATAATATTTCGAGCAGTCATGCCAAAAATCAGCTCAATTGAATATACGAATTGGCTGTGTTCCAAATATATATATATGTGTGTGTGTGTGTAAGTAATTGAACCAATTTATAAAATTCAATCAACATTTTATACGTGTCCAATTAAGTTGATTTTTTTTGGTAAAATACTTAAAAAATTATTTCAAGATTAACAAACAGTTTAAATTATTCGTGTGGCACCCAAAAATAAGCCTCACACATCGCCAGTTCATTATCCGTCCTCCCCTGTGGTATACTACATGCAAGCACAAATGAAAGACGACCAACAAGGGAGTCGTCCACTACCCTTTCCTGTGCATGTAGGATTGGAATCTTGGATGGATGAGTGGCCAACAAAAGATGACATTCATATGCATGCCTTTACCAAAAAGGAGATGCTCAGCTTTTAATTCTCTTTCAGTCTTGGATATATATATGCTCCACTTCGATCGGAGAGTGTTCATGAGGGCATTGTTAAATTTATTTATTTTTGATAATCCAAAGTGCTCGGAATAATTTATGCATACAATTTTTGGAGAAATAACCTCAAAATACAGCCACAAGGGTTAAGTCGATCTGTTTGGTTATGCTTACTCACTTTTTCCGCTTATGCTTCTGTTGCATTGCTTGCCTTGCTTCATCAATATTGTTTTTAGCAAATTTATGTACTTATTTATATTGTTGTTTAGATGTAAACATATTTCATTGTTTGATGTTTGGTATAAACTTCTCTTCGAGGGATAAACGAGTGGTCGAAATGGTTAATTAATGTACTTTTTGATGATGCTATTAAGGCGGATCGTCTAGATCCAGATGGTAAAAAGTTTGACAAAGGGTATGTTTATGGAAGCATCTTTGCTGGTTTCATGAAGTTTCTGCTTTTTATCTGTTGATCGCCAATGTTACCTGCAACTATATAAGAAATAATGGAAGTAGCATCCCTCTCTCTCTCTCTCTCTCTCTCTCTCTCAATTTTTTCTTGGCTTCAGGATTGAATACATTTCTTTTGGTGGACTTCAACTGATGCTGAAGGGGGAACCCGGCCATTTGTATGGGCAAATTTAAGCCTGATCAGAGGCTGTTTCTGCTTATGAGAAAGATGTGAAGCGAATCTAATTAATACTCATGAGGTTTCTTCTCGCAGAAAAGAATATGTTAATCGGTGTCAAGAACTAGTGGTAGCCATAACTTAGCTCTTGGTGTTTGTCTTAACCTTCAACTGTTCATTTATTTTTGGATGGTGAAACTTCTTACTGATCTTTAATTACTTGTTTTCACAGGTGACATCACAATTAATAGTCCTCTTTCTGCTGTTGTTGTGTTCACTCTTTTGCCTTATGTTGTTCCCTTTACATTGTGTTCTTAGTTCTGGGTGGGAAAAGATTGGAAATTATAGTTGAGGATCATCTTCAAAACACTAGGCCCTGTTTAGTTGCAAGAATGAGAAAAAAAATTAACTTTCCTACAACTTTTTTCGTGTTCAATTACCAAGAAAAATTGTAGAATCGACAACTTCAGCTTTCCTTAATAGGAAACATTTTCCCGCATATTCTGTTTAAATGTAATAATTTTAATTTTTCTGCAAGATTTTTTTGGTGTTCAGAACACTCACAGGAAACCAAATTCTTGGATTCATTTCTCTTAAGAATGCGATTCTCACATAACATTTCCAACAAGTGAACGGAACTTTAAAGAGACTACTTGCAGGTGTAACTAAACGAGCTGGTTAAGTGTGGGGTGAGATATCAGTCTTTTTCATTCAATCTCTCCCCCTCACACACACACACACACACAAACACGTTTCATGCTGTACTCCATAGTGATAAAAGACTGAAACATCATTATAATAGTTGAGCAATTACACAACATGAATATCACACACAGGCATTCAGACATAATAGTACCAACCTGTCCTGAAATTTTACAGCAGAATAGCAGAAAGTACTGTTTCCTAAAAACAAACAAACGAACACACTTTAAAAGCAATCCATACGTAGAAATTTTTCAAGCCGCGATGATATTTTGCTGCAGGGTTACCACCAAAACCTTGTAATATCCCAATTGCTGTCATCTTTCTGCCCATCCTTGTCATCCTTACTATCTTCATCCACCAGGCTAGAATGACTTCTTTCCAGCTTCTCCGAATCGCCTAAGTGCATAAGCAGAAGCCAAACATGGGTGGAAAACTCTCCCCCACGTCGAAGCTCTTCAATGTGCTTCTTCACTGGGATTTCCCTTGCTGCATAGCGCATCATCTCCACCCACACCCTGCCCATGATATCCCAGCTGTTCTCATGCTTCTCCTTCATAGCTTGCACAATCCTTTGTGCCTTGTCCACAAGTGTGGTGTCGTCTTTATTCTCAACCGCTTCCCTGTTCACAAGTGTGGTATTGGTGGTGTTGCCTTTACTCTTAACCCCTGTACACGAATCGAAAAGTTTCTTCATAGGTTCCTGATCCTTCATAATCTCGGCGCATATGTTGCAGAAGGGAAATCTAGAAGGATATGCAACAAGCAAGTACATCATGTAATCAGAAAGCATTTTGACCAAGCGCGCTTTTGTGTCATCTTTATCATTATCCGACAAGTAGCAAACCTCAGTAGCAATGTGCCAGATGACAATACTTCGACTAAATTCTAGTTCATTACTCCAGTACTCGAACTGCTGCGCAAGATCATCACTTAAGAGGGTCCACTGATCAGCTCTTCTCACACCTGAATCTGCACGTTTCCTTGACATCTCGCAAAGGCTATTGAAGATTAGATCTTTCAAATCCCCCGGGAGTACCGGCTCCTTCTGTGATCTGTATCTCTTCAACATTTTTTCCTTGCCAAAAAGATTCCCCCACTTCTCATTGCACCAGGTAGACTTATAGTTTTTGCAGAACTCCCGGAGACTGAGTTGCCCGATGACCCCAGACCACCACGGGCGGTCGGAGATTAGTTTGTTGTGAAGAAAGAGAACCGGAGTAGCCCCCCATTTAATTCGATCAATATTATAACACGCCCAAACCAAGGCCCAATTTGAAGAAATTTGCACAACAATACCAGCTAGGTCTAGAAAAATAGCTCCAGCTAACAGAACGACGGTCATCACATCATCACCTTCAAAATGCTCGGGAAGCTTGTCACGACGAGTTAAAAACACCACGAGCAGAGAAATTAGGAAAGAGAAGCTGAGGAATCTAAGAATGCTTCCCCATAAGGTGAAAATCGTGCCTACCTTGCTGAAGAGCATCTCATATATCAAACCCAACTCAATCGCAATCAATCTGAAAGCTTCATCACCCGTTGTAATTTTTTCACGGAATTGTGTTACCAAAGCCGTCACTTCGTCCGCATCACATTCGTAATCTTCAGCATGAGGCCTCAAAGTATGCAACCAGGAATGGGCTAGAAGCGCTAGCTTTGCCTTGGATCCCGAAGCCCTGGAATATTGGTCGATTTTGTCGGGATCTAACTGAACCAAACCCGTGTAATCGTCGTTGGAGTTTAACATAACTACCCACACTCTCTCTCCGTACTTGATAATTCCAGGAATACATAGCAACAGTGCCAGACGAGCGAGCGACCCCCGGATGAGCAAGGTTGCTATCAGGGCATAAGCAGTCCTTAGGCCTTGCATTACGAGTCCTAAAAGGTGTTTCGTCCACAACTTATTTTCCTCAAAGCGTAAGACGGTAATGGTATCCGGACCTCCGAGATAGAACAAGATGAGAGGTGCCCACATCACCTGAAGCGCGTCTTTGCCCGGTGTGACGTTAAAATCCGGCGGTGGGAATTGATCATTCTTGGTCAAATTCTTTGGTATCTGTTTGAGGTACTCCAAGGCGTCATTGTTGATCTTGAGCTTGGAGAGCTTTCCAAGAGCAATTATTGCAAACAAATCAGAAAACAGGTAGAGTAACCAAACGTTGACGATTATCAACGCGGACGCGCTCTTTCCGCGGATCCGTCCGCAAACATGGAGGTACAACTGGGTGAAGAGGATGAAGAGAATTAGAATCCTCAGATCCCAATTCTCCCAAAATGCCCTCATACCCGCCATATTGTTGTAATCTCCTGGAAGGGAACGTTGCTGGCAGACCCTGTAGCACGGCATGGTTCTCTCTTCTCTTCTATTTATTCTGCCTGCAATGAGGAAGAAAAACGCGAAAACTGAAGTAAAAATTTAAGCAGCAGCGCTAGCGCATTATCGATCGACTTGAAACCGAACTGAGTTGCCTAGCACTAGTAAGTACGTGGTAACCACATCACGGACAAAGTGACGAGCATGTTCTTGATCTTGACAGTATAAATATAGGTCGATCGGTTCTGGTCGGCAATGGCGATAGGGGTTAACCTTGTTCAAGCCAAGAGCGTTTGCATAAAATGTATACAGGACAAGGAAAGTTTAGTTTGTATGGCTCTCATTTCAATTTCAGCAGAATAACTTCTTTACGGAGCTTTTCGTAAACTAAGTTTACATAGGTCCAATCGTTCGTGCCCTAATTGTTTTTGAACAGTCTGGATTGAAAACCAATTTTGATCGGTCAGAATTTATTGTCACTAGTCAAAATTTAAAAGCAATCTCAATCATTTATTGCGCCAATTAATGGACGGGCAAGATTGTGCGGAGCCATGAAGAACTTATTCACGGCTCCTCTGTGAATATGTTTGTCACCTCATTTCAGACATTGCAATGCTATACAAGAGAACAAGAAGACCGAAAACCCTTATCATGCAGGTAGAAAATTCCAACAACGAATTTCTGTGAGAATACTTACTTGGAGCACTTTCTAACTATGTCTAACGAGGGCCAATGACTTTCGAGTAGCATGAGCCCAAGTGTATTGTGACTCTATCAAAGCTTGTTCGAGTTCGTTTAATTAGTTAGCTCAGGTAGGACTCCCAATTTGTTTAACTTGGTTTGTTAGTATAGGATCGGCGAGTTCACAAATGAGTTGAGCTCGAACACTGCAAAGTTCGACTCGGTTCTTATGCTCCCCTTAGCCATAGATAACCCCCTTAAACATCGGACAAGGCTGTGGCAAAAACACTAATCTAGAGCCATAAATAATTGCTCTTCCTTACCACTAACAAACGGCCCCAGAGATTTCCTTGTGGCAGATTAATCTAGGACCATGGATAATTCCCTAAGGCTCTCTTGTGACAGGCTTTATTTTTTGTCTGGGCAAAGTTTCTAAAGATTACTCATTGTCCTGTTTCTAAGGTTTTGGTTTTGTTGGAATTTTTCAAAATAAATTGGATTTTACCATGTAGAAACTTTATGTCCATCTCAAAACTAATTGGCAAAGAGTGGAGAGATCCCAAATGTTATTAAGTGATCACTCATTTCACTCCCAAACAATGTGGGATTCATTTCCTTAACAGGAATTATTGGAAAGGTACTGAGTAAGATTTTTGTAAAAGGTTGCTACACCTTTTCACATGAGTTGTGACTTTATGTAATTGGTTGTTACACCCATTAAATTAGGGTGTGTTCATTTGGAAAATGATGTGAAACGTGGGGGTGTCTTCAAGAGGCACGGCCCTTATAATTAAATGTTTCATGAAAGGGTGCCTACCACGAGGCATGTTTCCTTCTAATTAAATATCTTCAATAGACATGACATTTCCTAACTAGTGTCTTTAAAAGACATGACTATTTTACTGTGTGTTTCTTCTAAAGACACAACCTTTCACATAAAGGTACCTAACTATAAGTCTACAAATATACCATTTGAAAAGTCATTCGGGGGCCGAAAATTCAATTCTGAATTGCTTTCTTTCTCTCTACTCATTCTCTCCCTAGAATTGATAAACTGATATTCTATTATTTCTTAAAGTAAAGTATCAGTTCTTGGTTCTTTTACATTTGGTTAGTGAATATTATCTATGTCTTCGTTTGTGCAAACGCAAACAGAAAGAACCTAGAGTTCAAATTTGATTTATCTTGAAGACTGATTTGCTGTAACCCGGTGCACACCTTCTGATGGGGGCAAATATTGTCTTTAGGAAAACGTTCTCCTAATGTGACTCAAATGCTTCTTTAGTTCCAAGTTTAAAGAAGAAACGACGCCATCACTTTCATCATATTGAAGACCAGATTTCCAACAGGTTTCAAAGGAAACTCAAATAAGAACAATCAACATCCTCTTCACACAAATCCTTAACTTTTTTCTAGGATTGCAAATAAACCGAGTTGTCGTGAATCATTTGATACTTGACTTGGTAAGAACTTGTTTGAGTTCAATTCGTCAACTAGACGAACCAAACCTAAGTCTCAATTTTAAACTCATTTAATATTATATGATTCGAACCTAAATCTGACTGTATAAACCTTTGTTTTTACGGCAAAAGATAACGTACAAGTGCTATAAACTTATAAACTTATATTGTTATATATGAATTGACTTATTTATGAACATAACAAAAACTTTATCCGCAACTCTAGACCTGTATGAGAGCATAAATACCTGGCA
The DNA here is from genome assembly GCA_019656275.1 of Rhododendron kiyosumense. NCBI lineage: Eukaryota > Viridiplantae > Streptophyta > Magnoliopsida > Ericales > Ericaceae > Rhododendron > Rhododendron kiyosumense. The sequence goes on along the minus strand of BPLS01000704.1, from coordinate 230,038 downwards.
TTTTGTGGTGTGCGGGGGTGTCTTCCTGTGGTTTTGGTGCTGTTTCGTTGGTTCCTTTTAGGGGTGGCTCTGTTGGGCATTGTTCGGATTGATTTCTTGTCAATCCTTAAAGCTTGAATAGCTTTTGATTGCCGTGTATAGGGCTTCTTTATTAATATAATATTCCTTTTTCGCCATTCAAAAATAAATAAATACCTGACATTTGTTCCTAAGTTCGACTCAAATTTAAGCAAGCTCGGCTCAGATCCGTCGTCAAATTTTTTATCGAGCTCGAGCTCACAAAGGAACGTAACAAATGAACTTAAATATTCTAAAATTCGACTCATCTGCGGCCTAAGTTTATCCTAAGATAGTTTTTTCGTATTGCACTAAGGATTTAGTTAACATACTACAACTATTGTATTGGAATATCAATGGTCCCCCTAGGGGAATCCCGCCATCGGTCTCATTGATGGTGTTTGTTGTTTAGTTGGGTGATTGGAAGGGACAATTTTAGGCTTGTGTGTTTTTCATTTGCGCAATTTACATAAAGTACCGTCTTCCCCAGATTAAAGTAGGACCATGGCACCCACCGCACCCATCAACCTTTTCCCCGGGTGATTATTGAGGAGTCCGAGACTTGTCACACAGTGTTTCAGATCATTTAAAAATCACGTATAAATTTATGTGGATCGACTTAATAGACTTAGTCATAAACCACATAGGAATGTGTAGTTGTGAAGTTGTCTAGAATACTAGGTGACGATGCTTCCAAACTATTGAATAATTTAACCTTTTTTGGTTAAGAGTCTTAAGACGAATCAAAAAAATAAAAATTATGACTTTTATCCAAATACTTTCGGAAATATTCAAGATAAAGCCGGCCTTTTAGGCTTATTGAGCCTCATCTTGTATATTTTCAAAATATTTAGATAAAAGTCATAATTTCTTATTTTTCCGATTAGTCTTGACGAGACGAATCCAGAAAATCAAAAGAAAATGGGGCAAAATTAACAAACGCAAAAAAAAATAAAATTGAATAAGGATTTAGTTCAAAAAGTGATTAACGGAACGCCCACAAGTATTATAACCAGAAAAATGATAACCTCAGCGAAATGGACAACAATAATATGCAAAAAGTGAACTAGTATTTTTTTTTTTTCAAAGTTTAGAGATTTTCAATGATATGAAAATCATACCTCGAAAATGGGTAGTCACCTTCAAGGAGGGAGGAAAGTAATCACAAAAGAGGCCTAAATTCACAAATGAACATTTAGGACCTTACACAGACAATCTCGTCTCCGACCACGAAAAGTCATCAAGATGACGTAGAAAACTCACCACAAAAATACTCACAAGGAATGAGAGAATGTCTCACGTAGGGAAAAAAAACCAACAAAAAATAGTAAACAAAAACTTCAACAAAACTTGCAAGCAAACAATAGATCCACATGCAAAAAGTGAATTAATATATCTGAAATGTGTATATACAGTCGGAAAAATGCATTGATATTATAGTAGTAGTACATACATTGAACCTCTAACTTTTTTGATATTAAGGCTGCGTTTTTTTTAAACTTATAAATTTGAAACTTATTTCGGTATTTTTTGCTTTTTGTAATTTTTTATTTAACTTTCCGTCATAATTTTGTGAGTTAATCGTTCGTCTCGTTAAAGTATAAAAGTATGAACTGATGTTGAAAAAATTTAAATAAGATGACACTTTAGACAAAAAAGACAACTGTTTGATAGGAGTACATTTTTTGTCTTTAATGAACTTTTTTTTGTTTTTTGTCATAATTTTGTAATGTTTTAAACTCCTCTCGTCAAGACGGATGATTAATCCAAAAAATATCATTTAGATCTAACAAAAATTTAAAAAAAAAATAAACAAAACAAACAAATTAATGAAAGTTTACAAGAATGAAGAGTACATATAACAATTATGAGTTGACTGACTTTGGCTTCTACTCCGGTTGGTGGCTGGGGAAATCCTCTGAAACGCATTTAAGATGTGGAAACCTAATGACAAAAATTGTACTACGACCAAAATTTTTATGACAAGTGTGAATTCATCCCTTTAAAATTCAAAATTCTCCTCTTTTGTTTTTTTGAAAAGCAAATTTCTCCTTCAGTTTAAGGCATTTGCACTACTTGTAAGGAGGCGGGGGGGCTGCAAGCCTATTCGTAGTCTTCTAAGAGTGAGTCTACAAACCATGAAACCAACCCATGATCCGACCCATGACTACTGACGTGGCAGGATGGGCCCACATCAATAGCTTAGAAAAAAAACAAAAAACCCAAATTTGTTTCTCTCTCCTCCCTCTTCACCAACTCCAATGGACGCCACCCATCTTCCCTCGGACTCCCTCCACTCGCCCACCCAAAAGGCCAAAACCCACTGGTCCCACTCCCACCCACCGCCGCCGATTCCACCCAAATGATCTCTTGCAAAAGAAAAACAAATTTCATAAAAGTTGCAGAAAATTTGAGTTTGGAACACCCACCAAACAATTTCAGAAATATAAATTGCATGATCTGGGGAGGGGACTGGAATTGGGAGGCCAAAATTTGAGTTTGGGTGGAATCGGCAGCTAGTGGGAGTGGAGGCGTGACGGTAGCAGTAGAGGTAGGAGGAGAGGACGGGGTGTACCGACACAGGTGATGGGCAGCAAGGACGTTGTGGTGGGCGGAGGCCCGGAGGGTTGGTCACCGGAGGTGAATCCGGTGGTGGTGGTGGGAGTTGCCAGTGGCGATAGGTGTTGACCTCTCCTCCTCCCTCCCTCCCTCCCTCTCTCCATGAACCAGAGATTGGGGTTGGGAGAAATTGATTTTTCATTTTTTATTTTAATTTTGGGTTTTCGATGGGAGTCGCCGATGGTGGGTCGATCTCCTCTCTCTCTGCAAAACAGAACAAGATCGGGAAAGAAAAAAATTCAATTTTTTTTTTTGTTAAAGTTTGGTCTGTTTCTGACGTGGCATGGGACCCACCCACCACGTCAGCATCATGGGTTGGGTCGTGGGTGGGATTCCTGGTCTATAGACTTTTCGGAAAATTAATGCATTTGCACTACTTGTCATTTGGTTTCCACGTCTTAAATGCGTTTATGAGTTCCAGGCTGGCTGTGGATCAAAAAAAAAGTTCCAGGCTGGCTTTTTCCATATATATATATATATAAATATACAAAGGCAAATGTTATGGTGTCTATTCTGGGTTCAGATCCCATCCAGATTGATACTGTCCATTATGATCCATTTAATGGCTATGATTTACTGCAAGAAATCCAAGGCTCCCTATTATGCCACGTCCCAAGTCTTATGTTTGCTCTTAAACGGCACTAGCAACTTGTTAACGGAAAAACCCTTCAATGTGAAAATTTTTTATTCTTAAGTGAGCATGATTTTGTGGGGCTTATTTCGGGTTTCACAAAAATAACTCAAACCGCAAGTTATTCTTAAAATACATTTTTATAGGTTCTTGTAAGAAATTAGCTCAATCCGATATCCGTAAGGGCTTTTTCAGCATTCGTAGAGGCCCAACGAATACTGAAACATTCTACAAATTTTGAAAAAGCCCTAATTAATATCGAATTGAGCTAATTTTTTTCAGGAACTCATAAAAATTATTTTAAGAATAACTTATAATTTGAATCATTTTTATAGAACCCATAATGAGCTCCACAAAAATCAAAAAAATCATTGCCCATTTAAAGTACCAAACAGGGAGTACACAGTTTGTTTTTTTTCTCAGGCTCATTACGAGTTCTATAAAAATGATTCAAATCGCAAGTTATTCTTAAAATAATTTTTATGGGTTTTTGAAAAAAAATTAGCTCAATTCAATACCGATTAGAACTTTTTCAGAATTTATAAAATGTTCCAGTATTCGTTGAGCCTCTACGAATACTGAAAAAGTTCTTACGGATATCGGATTGAGCTAATTTCTTACAAGAACCCATAAAAATGTATTTTAAGAATAACTTGCGGTTTGAGTAATTTTTGTGAAACCCGAAATAAGCCCCACAAAATCATGCTCACTTAAGAATAAAAAATTTTCACATTGAAGGGTTTTTCCGTTAACAAGTTGCTAGTGCCATTTAAGAGCAAACATAAGACTGGAACGTAGCAGAATAGGGAGCCTTGGATTTCTTGCAGTAAATCACAACCATTAAATGGACCATAATGGACAGTATCAAACTGGATGGGATCGGAACCCGTCTATCCTTGCGGTGTCTTCTGCCTTGTTCACTTCGCGATTCAAAAAGAATTTTTCAAAAAATTCCCCCTAGATTCCTCCTACTTTCCACCTTTTTCTCTCTATCTCTCTCCACTCATTACCCCTACTATTTTTCAAAAACACTTTTCAAATCCCAATCCAAACAAAGCATTCGTTATGCCTTTTGTGATTTTCGGTTATATCTGTTATGATTTTGGTTATGTTTCTTGTGGTTTTTGGCTATGCCATGTGTCGTTTCATGTTATGCCATGCTCGAATCCGTGTGTTATATAATATGAAACCACACACATGACATAATCAAAAACCACAAAAAACATAGCTAAAAGGGAAGCGCTTCGGTGTCCCTCTGTTTTGGAGACACCATAAATTTGACATAACAAAACTATTATGAATATAACTAAAACTCATTACAAGCATAACAGCATCCAAATAAGATATAACCAAGAAATATTCAAAAAAACAATCAAGGTATAACCAAACTCAACCAAGGCATAACAAACACATTATGCCTTGTTATGATTATACTATATTTGTAATGAGTTTTGGTTATGCTTATAATGATTTTGTTATCAAAACTTACGGTGTATCCAAAACGGAAGGAGACGCCGAAGTAATTCCCCTCCTTGTATTCCTTTCACAGTCTCATTTAATAAAAGTAGAACTCTATTTAAATTTGGGAATGGCTTCGGTGTCCCCGGTCATTTTGGGGACACCGTAACTTTTGGCATAACAAAACCATTATAAGCATAACCAAATTCATTACAAGTATAACCAAAACCATTATAAGTATAACCAAAACCATAACAAAGCATAACTTGGTTGGTTATGCCTTGGTTGATTTTTGGTTATGCCTTAATTGGTTTTTTGTTATACTTTGGTTATGCCATGTTATGGTTCTATTATACTTGTAATGATTTTTGTTATGCTTGCAAGGGTTCTGTTATGCCAAAAATTACGGTATCCCTAAAATGACCGGGGACACCATAGTATCATCCTTTAAATTTATGATGTAGACATCTAATAATCATTAAACATGTCATATTATTCTGTTTTTTTTTCCATGGGGTCCCTAAAAAAGCTTATAGGCCTTTTATGTGTCACTAATGCTCTCCTTTTTGTTTCTATAAAAATAACTCATACTCCGTACTATGTTAGTCATTTCTTCTTTTTCTCTTTAATCTTGCACGCACTATCGAATAGCTAAAATTGGTACACATAATTAAAAAAAATTAAAAAAAAGAAGAAGAAGAAGAAGAAGAAACACTTATTTTTTATTTTCCTGGGCTTTTTAAATATATTTGTTAATGCCATAAATACTTTTTTAGTATTTAAGTTCCACCATAATAATATGAAGTTATGAACTACTCCTAAAAGAGAGAAAATTTCATCATACAAAAAGCCAATTACAATTTTTATTCCTAAGAAGGGCCTACAACAAGCAAAAGTATTCACCCGAACCGAAACTACTAGGAATGGAACCTGATATGGACTAGAGCCAGACCGGCTTTGGGTTAGTGGCGGCCGCCGCGGCCCGGTATTCGGCTCAAGGCCAGGCTGGCTGTGTTGAAGGGTCAGGCCGGCTCATGACCTGAGGTATGTTTATTTGCTTATAAATACGTTTCTAAATCGTTTTGAGGGTAAGGCAATGCCCAAAAAGACTTCGAAAAAACGAGAGAAAAACTGCGATATAACTCTTGAGAGGAAAAACTTGAGAGAGAACTTGTAAAATTTTTTCATCAATCAATAGTGAAATCACTAGGACACCGGGGCTTTGTTCGGAAAACATTTAAAAAACTTCCTCAACTACGGTCCAAAGGTGACACATAGAACAAAAATATCAGCAAGTTGGAGTACTAAAAATTCACTTCCAAAGCAGTAGCATATGAGAGAGAGAGAGAGAGAGAGAGAGAGAGAGAGAGAGAGTACATACACCGGAATACAAACTATTAGACCGTCCGCGGGTACGTGGTTGAACTTCTCGAAACTAGAAAGCTGTGAGACTTCGAAATTCACTGGCTTGTAAACTGTAATGCAGGAGAGAGAGAGAGAGAGAGAGAGAGAGAGAGAGAGAGAGAGACAGAGCAACGAAGTGTCTAGGTATTGGGGGGGAGTATGTAATTTATGGTTGAGGATTCGTGAAGTGTATGGAAGAAGGGCACGTGTTTAGTCTTTTAGAGGAATATCAATTTTTTTTCTAATAAAAAAGATTGAACGGATTTATGTGTGACATATCTGACAAGTATAAAAGGCATATAGACCCGGTTTATTTTGGGTTTTGAGAAAGGTTCATAAGAATAACGAGTGAAGAGAGATAAATAGAAAAAATTTATTGAAAATCGTATCCAGGAATTTTGGTTCCCCAAACGAACAAAGCCATAGTTACAAGTGAGTTTGTTTATTTATGTAATATGTTAAAAAATACCTTAATTATCTTGTAAATTTTTCTGAAATAAAATGATAGAAAAAATTATTTTTTTTGTAATTTTCTGTGTGTTCAATTACTAGAGAAGTTGTAAAACTTACAGCTTCGACTTTCTCGCTGGAAAACACTTCCTGCAAAATAGATCTTGCCAAAAGAAAGGAATTATTTGTTTTCCTACAAAAATTTTTGTCAACAGAACACACACAGGAAAATATTTTTCTTTTTCTTTTTATTCACCTCACTTCACTTTTTTTAGAAACTAATTTTCCACACAACATTCTCGACAACTGAATAGAGCCTTTAGTTGGATTTTCCACCACCGCAATTTGTGGGCCTCATTGTGGATTTGTTACATTAATCTGAACGGTTCATCTTGTAGGACTTGCAGAGTAATATATCCATTCAAAAAATTAGTTTCATCGGATATCAATAAGTATATCAAAAGTTAAATATTTATTTATAAAATGAATGGTATGAATCTTTAAAGTTAAATTGTACATGATCGGCTATTTTATAAACCAAAATTCAATTTTTGATACACCCATTAATTTTTAGAAAAGCTAATTTTTTGCATGAATATGCTACACTGCGTGTCCGACAAGATGGACAATTCAAATCTTAACAATGAACGCACGATGGGACCCACAATATGTGATGGAAATCGTTGATTTTCCACTTAAAGTAGAAAGAATTTAATCTCAGAAACTATGCATGGGTACGTACACCATTTTTTTACTATTTGGTGTATGTTAAATGTATGCCATAAACTAACATCTCTTGGAGTATGTTTGTTTTTTAGAAAGAAGAAAATAAAATTGGGAAATGATTTTGTCACTCTCTTTTTGTTAACGCCATTTTCCTGCAAGTGTATTTTTTGTGTGAAAATATATTTACAGAAAAGTGACATTAACAAAAATAGAGTGACAAAATTAGCCGCCATAAAATTTGATTGCTAGATAGCAACAGAACGAGAAGAGAAAGTTAAAGCTTAAAGGATTTTTTTGGCTGTTGAGAAATGGTCCAACTGTCCAAAGAGACTTTTGTTTCCCAATAAGGCACCAATTGAAACGGCGCCTTTCCCCCGCAGTGCACCCAGTAGCGCTTTCACCTCACTCTAGGGTCCCCCTTCGTCGGAGAAGATTTTAAGTGCCAGGTAGATATCATGTGGTGCCCTTCCGAAATCATTCGGGTCGTTCATTTCGATTTTTAGACAGTTTAAATTTGGAGAAAGAAAAATGAGATAGAAAGATGAGAGAGAATGTTTCAATCTGGGTCGTCCAATATGCTTTTGGACGGCCCAGGTGTGTTGCTTAGGCACCACGTCGGCTGGGTGACGTGGTACCATCCGGCATCCAAAAATTTCTCCGTCGTCGGGCTCATGCATTTTGTATATTGCCTCATCCTCAATATTTTATTTAATTCTAATATTAGAACAGTTCCATTGCACTAGCAAAATAAGATGTCTGATGCAAAATATAGCCATCATCCACTTATTATTAAAACCCTCTAATGTATAATGCCGAAGATGAGAAAAATTGTCTAAATCATGGGCTATGTGCATTATACCTTAGCATCTATTTACAGTTTTTACAATAGTCTTGTTTCTTTCTCGATCTTTACCGATAGAACTTACAATGCAATTCGAATGTGGAGATTTAGTAATAGAACTCAGGAAAAAAATAAAATTGTTTCTAATTGGAGGAAGATTGCAAAATATCGACGTTCTAAGTCGTGTGTATTGAATTGTTCTTAGATTCGATCCGCTGAGACAATTCAAGCAATTGGGTGTTTTTTTTTTTTTCCGGACAATTTACGTAGGCAACTATTTTACCAGCTATGTCATCCGAAAATGATAGACAATAATAAAAGTACTAATGATAGACAAGGACCAAATGGGGAATAGGAGTTGTCTACTCACATGCATGCATATCCATGTATAAACTCGGATATGACTTGCCTCCAAAACGTGAGAGTCATATCGTTTTTACCAAAAAGGGAGGGAGGGATCCCCAACTTTATACTCTCTTCACCCTTTTTTAGAATTCGGTATTTCATTTTGAGCTGTCTCTTAATACGTGTCCATTTTGTAAAGTTAGTTGGTAAAAGTTGGTGTATTGTCTATTTTATCCCTAAAAATAGATTCCATTTTGAAAAGTTAGTGAGTAAAAGTGTAATGATGATGGGTAAGTAGGAAAAGTGGAGGCAAAAGTTGATGTGAAAGGTATAATGATGATGTCTTTTTAATAAGTTGGAATTACGAAGCAGAACACTTAAAAAGGGACGGAGGGAGTAATATTCTATGTTTTCTTCCTCTACTTAGGGCTCGTTCGGCTAAATAAGCCACTGTAGCTTATTTTTTGTACTTATTCAAATTTTTTTTATATCACTTGGCTTGTTGTCAATTTTTTGTAAATTATTGCATCCTCATGATAAGAAAAATCTAAAAAATAAAAAATTTTGACCGAAATTCAATTTTTTTGAATAAAAACGAAAAAAGTGACAAAGAATAATTTGCTCGCACAGTATAAATTAACCTAAACACATGAATTATTAATAAAATTGAGGAATAGCAGATGAAGACAAAGATGAAGCCCGAATTCAGTCCTTTTGTTTCATAGCTTTAGTTGTTATTCAACAATATGATTGTTAAGAGCATCCACACCTCACTCTTTACTTCCCTCATCAAACTAAATTAAAGAGCCAAAAGAAAAAAAACACCCAAAAACCCTTGCATCAGTCTCTCTTCTTTCCTCTCTACTTTTGGAAAACTCTAACATTGCTACAGTTACTCGGTTGAACAGCCGAGGAACTGTTCACTGGCTTCCCATTTTTATATTGTTTTCCAATTCCTGTTTCTGTACTCCACCGGTCCACTTCTTCTGACTTTTACACCTTTTTCTTGCTTTTGTTTCCCTCTCCAAGGCAAGGGAGAGTATTTAATTGAGATGAGTTTGATTATTTATTGAGAGGAGAATGAGAGTAAAGAGTCTGATGAAGTAGTTATTTTAAAAATGAGTAGCTAAAGTAATAAAGTGACTTTTTAAGGTGTAAGTTGGTCCAAAATATAAAGAGTCTGGTGCGGATCCTTTCCTTTCACACATCTTTTCGCTTATGATCAGGATACAGCTTTCACATTCTTTGTGGGTCAGTATCACAACTTGTATTACTCCAATCTTTTCACGTGGAGAATCATTCCAATTTTATTTTCGAGAGCCCGTTCCACTAACAAAAAGTGGTTTTTTGAAAAGGAATGTAAATTTTAAAGTAAAAAATTATGAGTTTACGCAAATAATTTTTCTACCAATATGGATCTTATTTGATAAATCTCATTGAGATCTTTTAAAGGGTGCAAAAAAAATTGAAAAATTATTTTTTATTTTCGTTATATTTGAGTTTGAAATTACATTCTTTTTAAAAAAAAGAATTTTAGAAAAAACGGAACGGATTATAAGATGTGATTACTTGTATTGTAATTAGTTGCGTAAATTACTAGAGTATAACGTTGCTCCATCGACTTAAACCTGTGACCTTAACCTCAAGAGACTAAAATCTGGGCTCAAGCTGTATATGCCAATTTGATTGGCATAACTTTTGCTTTTGCTTTTGATTAATAGGCCAAAAAAATTTCAGGAGTTAGAAAAATATGGTTTCTTTTTGCAAAAAGAATTATATAGCACTTTTTGAGAATTAGCTCTACTATGATAGTAGTACTTTTTGGTGCTTATAATAACTTAGTGATCAATTTAGTTATATATAAACACTTTCTTGTCAATTTTTTTATTTTTAATTTTGCTAAGGACAACGGGAATTAATAGAGGGGGCGATCAGGCATGGCAACTTACCACTAGACGTGACCTTATAGCCTCGAAAGCTACACAAAATCTCTAGCAGATGATCAATACCTGAAGGTGCGCACTGCCCCACCTGAAACCAGAGACCATAATGTTTTTGGGCAACATTAACAGCCTCTCACAATCTAGCTACTATCATATTAATTAAGTAGTTGAACTCCTAGCTCTGTGATTTGGAATGAGAAGGCGGAAGGCCGAAGCAAGAGTTTGTTACGATGCATATTTTAGAACCTATTAATAAACAACATATCGTAAAAAGCAAAAAATAGCTCTCATCACATTCTTTTGTTTTTATATTTTTTTCAACTCCATAATAAACTATAATCTCAAATGAAAACACGTCTTTAATTTGGACAAGTTCTTTTCATTACCGGAGGTGTTATTTGTTTGGACTTTGTACTAACTTCTAGTTTTAAATTATTTGTTACTTGTTTATACTAAGTTGTGGTTTTAAACTAAATTATTTGTTCTTTTCATTAAAAAAGATGATATAGAAAGACTTTCGAGCACACTTTTTTCAACGGTATGACGCTCACCCGTCTATTTTACTGCTCAACATTCACTGCTTGACATCTCCCCATCTATCTCGATAATTATTGTTCTGGATATAAAAATAAATAAATGAAAATTTTCCCTGGTGGCCGTAGATTTATGCACTTTTTTATTGCAAAAGACCAAGACCAAACTGTGGTTATTTTTTGTCGTCTATCTATCGAGCAAAAGCAAAAGAGCCTGCAAAAAGACCAAGGCCAAAAGTTTGGTTAGCATTCCCCTCATCATGCTGTCATATATGTGGAATGTGATTCATCCTCCACTCAATTATTACGTTGTATATTTAGTATTAATTGATACTCATCCTCCACTCAATTCATCTCGGGAATCCCCCAGAGAAGGAAGAACACGACAATTCGACACACACTAGTAGATGGAACCATGTTAGATCTTTGCATTTTTCTCCCAAGAAAAATGGTATAGATAAAGTGTTAAAAAAGAAATAAAGTTTCATATTGTTTGGGAGTGAAATGACAGATCACTTGATAATATTTGGAACCTCTCCATTCCTTATCAATTGATTTTGAGCTGGATACAAAAATTTCACGTGGTATCAGAGCGGGGTCCATTCCACCTCATATTTTAAAAATTCACAATTCACACCCCGTAATGATAGACTAGTAAGAAGACTATATGATAATAGGACCCAAAAGTGACGCACACTTAACAGACCTCAAACGCGACTGCACATGAGGGGGAACTAAAGGAAATAAAGTCGCACATTGCTTGGAAGTGGCTTCAGCCGCAAAGGCTTGGATTATTCGGGTAGCTTGTTACATGGCTAGGGTCTGGATGCTCCCTTCAATTCATATCAAATCGGATCGATGCTCTCAAGGTTATTGATCTGCTTAATGGATGCTCCCAAATACATCGTTCCTCATCGTCTCCTAGTCTCTCTCTTTGTGCAACTGTATTAGTCGAGTATAGGAGATCAGCCCTTGACTTCCGCTAACAGATTTGATTGTAATTGATTGTTGCCGAGTATAGAAGATCAGCCCTTCACTTCCGCTAATAAACTGTGTGCATGATCATGGTGATGCTTTGTAATTTAGTTTGTTGTTCACAAGTGACAATTAAATGTTGGACAAAATTTTGTTCATTTTGTATTTGTGGATCATTGTGTAGAATTAGCTAGCTGAGGCTACTGTTTTTAATAGGGCTATGTGAAGCAATGCATCGAAAAGGAATTTATAATCTTTATTACTAATCTATGTCTAAGTTTCGACGACCTTAATTCCAATAGTAGCGACAGACTCATCCCGGAGTATAGGCTCACCAAGTCCCGGGAAAGTAAAAAAATTTTACTTTTACTCATGTATTTTGATAAATAACTATTTTTAGCGCAAAAATATCATTTTTTTGCTAAAAAGTAGTTATTTCTCAAAATATTTGAATAAAAATGCTAAAATTTTACTTTTCCGATACCTCTCATCGAGACGAATCAATAACCCACAAAAGTTTGGCTCAAAATTAACAAATGCAAAAAAAAGTTTAAATAAGGACAAAACTCACAAATTTAAATTAAGTTCAAGAGAATGGGGACTAAACGATTATTTTTTCCGTCAGTCATAAGTATATTATGTCTTCTTTTCAAAAACTCGATTCAATTAAACAAGAATTAGAAAGTGAGATGAAAAAATGTCTGCCGATAATAATATTTAATTTTAAAGTTGTGAGTTTGTCAATTGTGCGTGATTAATGATACAAACGTTACCCATAATGGTGATACTTTTTTTTTTTTTTAATGATATCTCTCTACTTTAATAAAGTTTCAAATTGTGCAACATCTTTCATGATTTCTGGTCGGTAGGCTGATTTTTTATTTTGGAAGTTAACTTTGTTTTTCTCAATTCGTGGAAAATAAATATATAGGGCCCCAGATTTTAGGCTTGACCTGGCTTCTAGAAATCTGAGGGTTAGGTTTGTCTAGCGAAATGTGTTTGTTTTGCTACTTCAGAATGTCATATACACACACACCAAACTTCGACTATTTAGGCGTGGGAAAAAAGAAAAGAGAAGAAGAAGCTTTTGGTCAGAGATTCCATACTGTACTTAAGTAGGGCTGCAAACGAGCCGAATCGAACCGAGTTTCACACAACTCGAGCTCGGCTCGTCAAAATATATACCAGCTCGAGCTCGACTCGAGCTACACAAACTTGGCTCGAACTCGGCTCGCAACATCAAACCACAGCTCGAGCTCGGCTCGGCTCGGTACGCGTGAGAAAAATAGAGCTATTGTTGCTACGGTCTGGAGGATCTACTTGTAGAGGATTCATTGGGCACCAGTTCTTCATTTTTCGATGTGGGACTCATGGAATAGAGTTTGAAGAAGTTTTTCACTTGCACTTTTAATCTGATATCGAGAGTTTTTAGACTCCTTAGGCATTCACTCTGCTATAAAGGCACCTCTGTCCTCTGAAGCTTCACGTGGGTTCCCTGGTTGCTTCGTACAAAGAGCTGTAGCTAGCAGCTAGACAGCTGTACATGGGGATTGGGATGATGATGATCCTTTTTGTAGCAATAAATAATAATATATAATATAACACTAATTAAAGTTAAAAGCATTTTTCTCCGATTATGTATGTGTGTACATATATGTATATGTAATATGTATGTAAGGCCAGCTCGCGAGCTCATACGAGCCGAGTTCAAGGCAGCTTGAGCTCGGCTCGTTTATTAGACGAGCTAGGTAATAGAGCTCGAGCTCGTTCGTTTATGAACCGAGTTGAGCTTGAACGAGCTGTTATCGAGCTGAGTCGCGAGCCGCTCGGTTCGTTTGCAGCCCTATACTTAAGTACGGGCTTCACATTTCCCGATCAAACGGTCATTTGGTTCAACTTCCTTCCAATCAATGCCCTTACACAAGTATATATCAAGTTGATCTAATTACATGCATCAAATTTGTAAGAGTGGTTCTATACAAGCTAACATGCAAATAGGACATACTTAAAAATGAGATTTTGTAGCTCATGTTGAACTCTATGTCGATCCCTCTCTTGCTTTTTCTTCACATGAGCTATATTTGCTTTGATGGTCAACAAACTTCAAGTACGTAAAATCTCTGCATATATATGGGAGGGGTTCCATTCACACCCATTTTAACACCCATTTTGACACCTAATCTCAGTCAATTATTTCAATGGCTGGGATCAAAACACACTCTCTCCTCTCTCTCCCCTCCACACCCTATCTCTTCTCCCTCCCTCTTTCCCCCAACACACCCCCACCTCCCAAGAATCCATTCTGCCCGGCGACCCATTTTCCAGCACCTCATTCTCCAGCAACCCACATTTACCAGCATCCAATTGCCCAGTGATCCCCTTCTCCCTCCCTCCCTGTAAACACCGACTCCCTCTCCCTTTGCCCCTCCATCTCAGCCACCTTCATCTCCAGTGAGTCTCCTCTCCAGCGATCTCATCTCCGGCGAGGATCCACTTTTCCGGCGTGGCTCTCTAGCCCTCTCTAACCCTTCATATCCGTTCTTCCATCACTCTCTCTTCCACGCGCGAAGCCACGAAAGCAGTGGTAAAAATTCACCCAGCACCGTTGGACATCGAAAAATGGGTCGCCGGGCAGAACGGATTCTGGGGAGGTGAGGGCGTGATAGGTGCGTAAATGTTCACATTAGCGCCCCCTAATTTATCTTTATTAAGTCTATTTTTATTGTTAATCGGAGCTTAATGCGTGATTTGTGTGTTATAGGTATTTCGAGGTTATAACGCATTAATGGGCACATTGGTTACGGCCTGATCAAATCAGAAGGAATATCAAGACAAGTAACATAATATTAAATGTACTGGATTGGGCTTTTTAATATTGGCCATTAGTGCAACGTGTCTTGAAAGTGGGATTAGTAGAAAACAATGCAATTAAGGTGGGCCCAAATTAATTTGTTAATTAAGGGTCTGGAATAGAGTTGTTTTGCGGGGGTGGAAGCATGGCCCAAAGTTGTACACGTACATGCAGGGTTTTTAAGTCGGCGACAACACATATAAAAGAGGACGCAGAACAGTGAACGGGGGACCTCGGACGCACGCAGAGAAGGCGGCAACGAAGAACGGGGCTGCCGACTGGAGGATTGTTCCAATTATTTTAAATTTCAGAGTTGTTATTCCTTTCAAGTTTTTTAAAGCTTTGTTCAATTACTCGTATTCTGGTAACTCATTTTAAATTTCTGTTCTTTATTAAATTTGTTCATTGATACTTGTTTGTTAATTTATTTCTTTTACTTATTTCGTATTCGGAAGCATGTTTCTAATTAGAGTTTCATTTGTTTCTTGTTTAATGATTAGTGAGTAGTCGTTTGGGTAGGGTCGCAGGGTGATTAGCACACCGTGACTGGTTCGGATGCGTTCTGCTCCTCTTTTGAAATAAAAAATGTAAGGAAAATAATTTTAGATTGGTTAAATACTTCCCGTGGACGAATCTGGGCATTGTGGAGCCCATGTGAACGGGGAATGGGAGTCCAAAACCCATTCTCCACTGCGCATGGATAAACGGCGACCATTAGGGTTCGCATCTTACGGGGTATCTTTTTTAGTCTGAAATCAAACGTTTTTAAGAACACCGATTGGAGCAAATGAGTCCGGGCCAGATGCGAGTGCTATGAATCCTACGATTGTACCTTTCTTTTAATTATCTGAAAAGTATAATCAATTTCTAAGTTTTAGTTAATCTCAATCAAACGACAAGGGGTGGCTACCTAAGAGCCAGTTTAAATAAGTAACAACCCGAGTCTTTAGTCAGCACACATCACCATCTCTGTGGATTTGACTCCGGACTTACCGGATATTATGCTACATCGGTTTCCGTCCTACGCTTGGGGCAACCCATTATTTTAGGTCTAAGAATCAATCAAGCAGGGTGTGTTGGGGAAAAAGGGAGGGAGAAGAGATAGGGTGTGGAGCGGAGAGGAAGGAGAGAGTGTGTTTTGATCTCAGCCATTGAAATGAATGGCTGACATTGGGTGTCAAAATTGGGGTGAGTGGAACCCCTATATAGAAAAGAAATGGCATGTCTCCATTCTCTAACTTCCCTGAAGTATTGAAAGCCTAATGTTGTTAATTAACAAATGTTACCGTACTAGGCTGCTACTATTTCAGGATGCTTCAGAATCACTTGTTGACAAATTCCAATGTGTCATGCATGGATTGTTTTTTTCTTGAAGGCCGAAGAAAATTTCATTAATCATAAAAATTATTAATTATAAAAATTAAAAGTCTGACAAGGATTGTCCAAGATTGCAGGATGTCAGAATGTGGGTGGTCATTCGTTTGTGCTAAACGGGTTGGATTTGACCTCCTTTAGATCTCCTAGGCCTCTTGCTCTTAGTGCATGCTCTAGGACCTGCGTAGCTAGTACAAAGTAAGAAACGGCCAGCTAGTGCCTTTTGGCGTAGTCAGCTGGAGGGCACTCCGATGCCTAATTTACAAACTAGGAGAGGAGAAGAGATAAATTATATTTAGATCTCAGATCTAGAAATGGCTTACCTCCCTTAAGGTTTATCTTTCGGCTTACATGTATACTTTTATGATATGGGAACCTTTCTTTGTTGATAAATATAAAATAAAATAAAAAGTAGGCTCATGCCTAGCACGAGTCCCTTGACATCGCCCATAATGGTTTCTGGTAGATTTCATGGATGACGCTTGGTGTGCATGTGGCCGCACACGCATGTCCGGAATATGACCACCAAGATTCATGTGGACTCCAACTGATCATAGTGTCTTCCACCTGGGCCGGTCAAGGATCAAACGGACCAGTCTCTGGCTCCCCATACTACGCTCACCATTTGAGCATCGGGAGATGAGTGGACCGAGCATGAGGCCCACTACCATCCGGCCCGGCTGAGCCCCAATAGGATAGGTTACCCATGGAGCTAGGCCCATCGGGTCGACCCATACTAGGCTCACCACTCGGCCCACTACACAGAGGATGATTCATCTGGAACTGTGAAAGTGTGCGTAAATGCAATAAATTTATTGTCAGTGTACATATATTTCTACAGATCAATTTGATTTGAGATCTAGTGGAAGCTACAGTGGTCATCGTGCTCTCGTTCAACACGTCATAATTATTGAGTCATTCATAGAACATAAATGGATGTGCCTTTATTGTAAAAATTATGGGCTTGAATCTGATACAAGATATCAACAAATTTTTCTATCTCAACCAAAAAAAAAATTATTAATTTTGAAAAAGTAATTCAAAGATTAAACGGACCAAGGGTCACCCAAAATCGGAAGGCAAGATGTCGACCAAAGCAAGGACATAAACAATTTTTCTCGACGAAGATATGTTTTCTCGGTGCCCAAAATTAGTTACGGCCATTTTGTCCATAACCTTGAACAGTTCATTTATGTATTCATAGGCATGCTAAGGTCGTCCCTTAGAGAAGGCGAGCGCCTCGAGCCCCCAAATTTTATAGGATCACTACTTTTGTTGGAAAAATACAAGAAAATTAATATTTAAGTGATGTTTTCACATTCTTGTAATGGTCAATACTTTCAAAAATTTCAATCTACCTAATTATACATATTTCTCTTATTTTTAAATTGATTTACTATTTATTTTGTTTGCTCGTAAAAGTACGTAAGGAGCCTCAACCTTAAAGTTCGTCTCGGGCTCTCTAAATGTCAGGGACGACCTTGTAGTTTGGAGGGTGAAACTTCTATTGAGCTTTAACTAGTTCTAGTTGTGTTCATAGGCTACATCACAATAGACCTCGTTTGTTATTCTTGTGATCACTCTTTTGCCTTCTGTTGTTCCCCTACTTCTTGTGATCACTCTTTAACCTCTTCGGATCGATTCGCCATCATATATTGCACAAGTCTTTGTGCCTTGTTCACCAGTGTGATCGGTGGTGTGGCCGTCATCCTCAACCTCTTTCTGTCTAGACAATACCACTCCTCCTCCATTGGAAAGTTCCTTCAATTCATAGGAGCATAATCCTGCATAATCTCATTGTATTCGTAGCAGAAGGGGATTCTAGAAGGACATACAACAAGCAAATACATCATACAATCGGAAAGCATTTTGACCGCTTTCAGTTTCATGTAATCCTTACCACGATCCAATCTGTAGCAAAAATCGGTAGCAACGTGCTAGATGACAAAGTTTGCAGCAATGAGCAAAAGCTCGCGGCCATAAGTAAAACTGTAAAAGTTTGCGGCATGTAATTCCTTTTTAAGCGATTAGAAAAAATGAAAAGTTGTTATATTAATACATTTTGTTAATCTTTTTATGAAACAATTTTCTTTTTTTTATCCTAATCGCAAAAAAAAAAAAAAAGAAGAAGAAGAAGAAGCTTTTTTTGGTGAATAAAGAAAAAGTTATTATGAAATTAAATAGAAAATAAAATGGCTAGGAATTACAAATATTTGTAACCAATTTTCTTTAACTCCAATGTTAATTCATGATTCATCATTACAGTAAACTACTCCTAATTAAAGAGGTTAATTTTTAAAACTTTTTCTAACAGAAATTGGAAAGTTGAAAGATATGAGGGTGGATGCCAGAAGCTCAATAGGTGACTGTCAAGTGATGCTTTTAGCTCCACTAGGTGTCATAGCATATATATAGCGATAAATTGCTTACTCTCAAGAGATTTGGGTGGTCAAGAATTCCAAAATTCGAGTACGGCAACACTCAAACCTTGCCTTCTGTAAAGCCCAGCTGCGTGCGATTATCTAGACATGCATCGAGCCGTCGGTGAGGCGGTAGACATCTATGGGTGATATATAGTTCCTTCACGGCACTCGTCACAGGTTTGAAATTCTTAAGATGTACGCCTATAAAAAGTTGTTACAGCCGGTCACCCCTTCATCCTCCATTTTTACCTTGGAGGGAAAAAGTGATGTTTTAGCAATTGAAAATATCTGCTTCTTTTATTATTCCTACCATTCAGTAGGGGACTTTTAACTATCCATGCCGCAAGGACAAAAATAATGCACAGTACAAATGAAAGACGAGGACCAAACGGGGTCGTTCACTCATCCTTTCTCATTCACCCCTGGCATCTTGGATGCAGGATGAGTGGCCTGCAAAAAATGGCTTTTTGCAGGACAATGTTTCATATAGTTTTTTGCTATCAGTACTGTCCCAGGTTATTTATCGTACGTCTTATCTGCGTCTAAATAACTGCGTCTAAATAACTTCCATTTAGATAAGAAGAAACTATCAACCTCTACTTTCAAAAGAGATTGACCCCACAATCTCTCCTATGAAAGTGAATAAAGGTGATCAACTGATCTAATTCCAATAGATTAATAATCATTTCATTAATATAGAAATTTAGTTGCAACACATATTTATAATTTTTTTGGGTACTGATGCTGTTGTTGGCCTTATCCTCCATGATGTACCCTCTTCTATTTACATATTTTCTTTGCCAAGAAAAATTAAAACTATAGGCACTTTGTCTTGTTGTGATCCTTAATTTGTTTATCTCTCCCGTGCAATTTGGGGTTCGCACGTGACGGAGAGTAGTGATGGAACTTCTCCCATATTTGTCCATTTGCAATTTTGTTCATTGTTCAACTGCATTTGTTCGGGTACCGAAGTACTAGTGATTCTTCATTTTGGATGGGATCGAAATTGCATTACCGCGTAGTTTTTTGGCTTTGCCTTTTGGATTGCTTTAGTCGAAGATATAGTCTGAGCATTTCATTTTCATTTTTGCAAACTCACGATGCTCTCCATGAACACATCGTGTATTTGAGGGGAGTGTTAGAATAGTGGTGTTATGGTGTTATTAATGTTTAGCTGCAAGGGTAGTATTATCCTTTCATGTAATAGGGTTTACTTAGAGTTTCTATGTTGTTTTCCCTAAATAATGATGTAATGGCCTCTTATAACACATTTACTTAATAATAGAATTTCTCTCTTCTAATCTTACAACATAAATAGTATAACTGGCCGGTAAGTGTGTGGATTTGTGGTACTCCGTAGTGATAAAAGAGTACCGAAACTTCATTACAATAGTTGAGCAATTGCACAACATTAATATTACACACACACATTCAAACATAATAATGCCAACCGGTTCTGAAATTTTGCAGCAGCAGATCAGGAAGTTTTTTCTAAAAACAAACAAACAAACACACTTTAGAAGCAATCCATAACTAGAAATGTTACAAGTAGAAAGAGTTTCATCTCTGGAATATCAAATCAAACCAACGGTGCAACCCTCGACCGCGTTCTGCTTATATTCTTCACCAGCAGTTGCAATCCTCACACGAAAGATCATTGGAAGTATCTTTTTCCATGTTCTCACGGGTGTTTCTTATGCCGCCATCCTCTTCAGCGTTCAAGCTAGAGTCACTTCCCACTAGCTTTCTTGTTCTGCCAAAGTGCATAAGCAGAAGCCAGACGTGTGTGAGAAACTCTCCCCCATTTCGAAGCCCTTGAATATGGTTGTTCCATGGGCATTTCATGGCAGCATAGCACAACATCTCCACCCACATGCTGCCCATGATATCCCACCTCTTCGGATTCCCCTTCATATCTAGCACAAGTCTTTGCGCCTTGTTCACGCGGATATTGGTGGTGTTGCCCTCATTCCCAACCCCTTCCGGTCTGGACGATCCGAATTCTCTTCCATCAAAGAGTTCCTTCATATCTGCATAATCCTTCATAATCTTGTCGTATTCGTTGTAGAAGGGGAATCTTAAAGGACATGCAACAAGCAAATACATCATGTAGTCAGAAAGTATTTTGACCGCTTGCAGTTTCTCCTTATCCTTACCGATTTTAGGATGATCCAGCTCGTAGCAAACTTCGGTAGCAACATGCCAAATGACAATACTTTGACCAAACTCTTGTTCCATAGTCCACGTGAACTGCTGCACAAGATCGTACCTTACAAGGGTCCACTCACCTGACGTCACACCTAAAGTCGGCAACTTATCAATATTTGCAACATTTTCATTTGCAGTCTGCAGCACAGTATCACCTTCAAAAGTTTCCTCAGTTGAAGTTTCCAAATTGTCAACATTTGCAACATTTTCATTTGCAGTTTGCAGCATAGTATCATCTTCAACAATTTCCTCAGTTGAAGTCTGCAAATTGTCAACATTTGCAATTTCTGGAGTTGAAGTCTGGGAAATATCAATATCCGCAACTCTCTCTCTTGAAGTCTGCAAAGTACCAGCAACTGCAGCATTCTCTGATTTATCAAGAAGTTGACTGATGATTAGATCTTTCAAATATGGAACTGGACTCTCCTGTGAGCTGAATCTCATCAACATTCTTTCCCTGCCAAAAAGTCTCCACATCATATAATTGCACACAGTAGGCTTATATTTTGTGCAAAAAACTCGGTAGCTGAATTGCCCGATAACCCCCGACCACCTCTGGCTTCTTTTTTGGTGGGAGGTTAAGAACCAACTCTGGCTTTTAGAGATTAGAAATTCGTGAAGAAAGAGAACCGAAGTAGCCCGATTCTTACACGCCCAAATCAAGGCCCAATCCGAAACAAGTTGCACAACAATACCAGTTATCTCTAAAAAAATGGCTCCAGCTAACAGAATGATGGTAATAATATGATCCACTTCCAAATGCCCTTGAGGCTTCTCACACTTTAAGTATACCACAAGCACAGAAACAAGGAAAGAGAAGCTAAGAAATCTAAGTATGCTTCCCCGTACAGTAAAAATCATGCCTACCTTGCTGAAGAGGATGTCATACATCAAACCCAACTCAATTTCTATCAGTTTGAAAGCATCAACACTACCCGTTCTAACCGACTCACGGAAACTCGTTACCATATATCTCACTATGCTCACGTCACACTTGTAACCTGGTTTATGAAGCATTAAGGTCCGTAACCAAGAATCGGCTAGGAGCACTAGCTTTGCATTCGGTCCCGAAGCACTGTTTTGATCGATTGGTAAACTTGAATGAACCAAACCCCTGTAGTCCTTGGATCTTGACCTTACTACCCACACTCTTTCTCCATACTTGATAATCCCGGGAATAAACATCAACACAGCCAGAATAGAGAGCACATGCCCAGACCAGGTTATTAGCAGGGCATAAGCTGTTCTTAAGCCTTGCATAAGGAGTCCTACTAGGTGTTTCACCCACAACTGATTTTCCTCCAGGCGTACGACGGTAACGGTATCCGGACCCCCGAGATAGAATAAGATCAGAGGTGCCCACAACACCCTAAGCGCATACATACCATCATTATCGTCAACTTTGATCTTAGAGAGCTTTCCTAGAGCAATTGTTGCCAGCAAATCAGCAAATAAGTAGAGTAACGAAACGTTCACAATCATCATCAATGGTGACATTTTCTTTCTGCGGCTCCGTCCGAAAAAAAGAAGGTATAACTGAGCAATGAGGATGTAGAGGATTAGAATCCTCATATCCCAATCTTCCCACCATTTCCTCAGTGCTCTCATACTGTTGTAATCTTTCGTGTGCTTGCAGATCCTGTAGCACGGCATGATTCTCTCTTCTATGCTGCAACGAGGGAAGAATTTCTGTAAGGATCTCTGTTCTATGCTGCAAAGTGGACCTATCACTTTAGAACATAGCACCCGCCAAGATGACTTCCAAAAACAAAACGGCAAAAATACAATTTCTGTAAGGATCTCTGTTCTAAAAATTGTTCTAGGCGCTAGGTATGGGTCCAACGCCTGGATAAAAATCGGCTTATGAGCCGACTGGTCGGCCTCTAGGCGCTAAGCGCGCCCCTCTCGCCCCTCTCCCACCCAACTGGCGCCTAGCGTTCGACTTTTAGAACACTGATAATGATACGGTTCTCATATTAGATACATAACCTTTGGGTATCTCTAACTGCGTCTAACAAGGGGCAAATAGCTAGCCCAAGTGAATTTTGACTCGATTAGAGCTTATTCGAGGGTGTCACTATTATATCTTCTCTATGGGAATGTACGTACCGTGAGGGCCATAGATAACTTGGTAACAATCGTCGGAAGAGTCTGGGGGCAGAATCGCTAATTCGGGGCAGCAAATTCTTCCTCTTCCTTGTGGCAGATTCATCTGGGTCCAAACAATAATCGATCCCCACCTCTAACAATCTCTCTTGTGACAAATTGTGAGTGTGCGTATGTGTATAAGTGTTTGTGTATGTGTTACCGATAAAAAAAAAAAAAAAAGTGTTTGTGGTTCTAGATTTAAACACACACTTATAAGGCACTTAGGCGTGAGGCACTGATGAAGGCTTTCCTCTATAGTTCCATGTTTGTATTATACCTGCAAGGAGCTTTGGGTTCTACTTATACCCGCAAGGGGTGGAGCTTTGGGTTCTACTCTACTTGTGTAGGGTGGTTAATTTGAGCCAACATGACTTAACAAGTTAATGGCGCCCTTATCTGAAGTTTTTTGTGTGTGTGCGGAAACTTAGGGGGTTTTTTAAGGGTCCCTGGAACCGCCCCGATATATACACACACCATCATCCATATGTGTTACTATGTGTTTTACATAGAAATATATAGCCAATCACGCTATGCCTACCGCATGGGATGCGGTGACTCTAGACTTTCTGAATATATAGTAGTAGTAAGAATAAGATTTAAGTCTCGACTTGATATATATAAACAATGCGGATAAAAAAAAAAAGATATATATAAACGATGAGGGTATAGGAGTTACAAACATTTGTAACTTACCACCCTCCCCAACAAAATCAATACCAATAATGAGATTAAATTGAAGGAAAATAGCCATAAATTCATGTAAGTGAATTCAATAAAATAAATGAACATTAAATCGCCAAATTATATGACAAGAAGAATTATGGAGGTGTACAAAAGATGGGTGAAATAGTTGTATGGTGTTGGTTTAAACTTGATCGGAGGTGTGTAAGAGCGTGTGGGACGAGTGAGTTAGGACAGAGAAATCCCGGAAATTCTAATCGCAAGAAAGATTTATAAGGAATCAAGAAAAAAAACGCATTTTGGTTCATTCCAGGTCCCATAAAAATCTAGAAAAATATTCATAAATTTTTGAATATTATTTTCAGCTCCAACGGACAACAGTAAGCATTAAAAAGTAATATTTACCGATGTTCGTTGGAACTGATTTTTTAGAGGGCCCCATAAAATAATATTTAAAAATTTATGAATATTTTTCTACATTTTTGTGAGACCCAAAATGGATCTAAACACTTTTTTTTTTACTTTTTTTTTTACGTGGTTCCCTGCAAATTTTTCTTGCAAATAGTTGGGCTCGAAACCCCAAAGGGGTTCCACCCTACTCAAGAGACGTTTTTTTAGTTTAATTGTTTGATAGTCCCCCCGGAGCTGAGAACAAGATCGAAAGCGCGTCAGAGATTATTGTATATTTATTTTAAAAAATTCCTCGACGCATAGAACTAACCATATGACCAAGTTGGAGTAATATTAAAATTCACTGCTGGACAAGTGCAGCAGAATGGAGAGAGAGAGAGAGAGAGAGAGAGAGAGAGAGAGAGAGAGAGTACATACCGATCGAAATACAACAGGACTAATAGACCGTGTGAGGGTGGTTTTCTTTTTTGTTTTGAGGAAGTCTGAGGTTGGTTGAACTACTAGAAAACTGATTGAATGTGACGCTCAAATCAAAAGTTAAGCAGTACCACGATATATATATATATAGAGAGAGAGAGAGAGAGAGAGAGAGAGAGAGAGAGAGAGAGCAACCAAGTCTCCATTGGAGTCGAATATTTATACAGTAGTTGTGGAATGTGGAGTGGTACGGAAGTAACGGAATAAAGGACAACATGTGTTTATAGAGAGTTAACATATTTCTAGCTAATAAAATGATTGAAAAGTTTTGATTTTAATAACATTACAAGCTAGTTTGGTTGGAGAGCTAGCCATTTGGAGTATTAATTAGTACCGTCTTTGTAGTCAAATTGATGATTTTGAAGAAGAAAAAAACCTCTATTAGTGTTAGCAATCAAATTGGTTTTTCTACGTACCGATACCTGTGAGATATTGGGTATCGTTTTGGTTTTGTTGTTATTAGTGTTATTTTTCAATGTAAAAGAATTTATAATATAATATACACATTTATTAAACTAAAAAATAAAAAGTAGTATGTTATTGACCGATACCGACCTGTATTGTCCGGTACTTGAAAAACAAAGTAACCTGATATCGTCCAGTATGCGCCGATACTGACTGGTATTTGAGCAGAATGAAATTAGAAATGTAGGATACCGAATTTAGACAATACTAGAACCAGCCGGTATGGTACTGGATTGATAACCTTGCTACGATCTTTTTCTCTTTTATTTATGCTTTGTTTGGTTTGTGTTTTAAAAAAATTGTAGAGGTAATAAGTAAAGAAAGATAGAGAAAGAAATGTTAAAAGTATGAGAAATCTAAGAGAAATTTTTTGAAAAATTCTTTTTGAAAATGGAAAAGAACAAGGCATTAGTCTCTTTAATATACTAGGCAGAATTCCAAACAAGAAATAAAAGCAGAATAGCAATGATGAGGTTGTGGTGGGCTCTCACATACACTTCTACCAACCACTCTTCGACCGCATTTTTCTCATATATATGCCAGTCCCATACATTTAATTGTAGGATATGTGAAAAAGAAAATGATGGTAGAAATATTTCTTGACTTATTAATTGGATACGGATAGCATTGGGCTTTATGCTTGAAATTTCTCACAGTAGAGAAGAAAGAAGTCAATAATGGCATCTCTCAGAATGGGTCGAATGTGGCCCCAAATAAAGCCTGTCAAAGTTTAGGAATCCAAAGGAATTTGGGGTGGAATGGGGAGGTTGTAGGGTACGAATTTCTTTATTTATAGTGCATCTTGCAAGACATATTCGAACAGTAAATTTTAACAATTTATGATTCAGATATATTTGTTAATTTTTATCAGTAAGAGTTAATTTTAACCGGTAAGAATACTTCGACGAATCTCAATCATGAGCAATCATTCTACCACCACACCTATTTACACACTCACATTCACAACAAGGGTGGAGTCCGCACATACTCCACACCCAGTATTTGTGGACCCTACCATTATTATGAATGTGCGTATGTGAATGGATGTGGTGTTAAAATTTTCCTTAGAGCAGCCAATCAACAATGGCCCCGCATTTCATGAATCCACCATAAAACCTTGGGAAGGTACACGAGGTACATTGCCCTCCAGAAGTGAGCGAGGGGGTGCTGGGGAAGGTACACGAGATACATTGTCCTTGTGAGTGAGGGGGTTCAGTGCGACTGCGGCAGACACACTAGAATTTTTGAAATTATAATTATTGTATGTATAAAAAAATGAAAAACTTAATTAGTCATCATTTTTATCCTACCTATTTAGATTTAGATGTTGATTCTAATATGTTTAAATATTTATTTTTTCATCCTCAAATTCAATTAAATCCTAAATTATCCTTTCTTTTTCCTAATTTTGTCAAATTTTATCTCTTTTTTTTTATCTTTTCTAATTATCTCAATTCTCTCTTCTCTTTCAAACATTTCTCTCACGTAATCTTTTAAATTTTTCTCTCTCCTAATCTTCTCTTCTCATATTTTCATTCCCCTAAAATCTAAAAAAAAAAAAACACGATTCTTACAAAAACGAATGTGGAAGCCAAAAAATATGGCAAAACATGATCAATTCACAAAACATGACAAAACCTGATCAAGGTAAATGAACAAAATAAGATCAATTAAAAAATAAGACAAAATCGAAAAACATGGCAAATTTCAAGAAGTGTAGGTTTCTATCGAGATAGATGAACAAAATATGATCAAATAAAAAACATGACAAAAATCAAAAAACATGACAAGTTTTGATAAGTGTAGGTTTCAATCGAGGTAAATGAACAAAACATCATTAATTCACAAACATGACAAAAATCGAAAAACATAATACTTAAAACTGATATTTAGGAGAACGAGAGAGTGGGTAGCGCTTTTGTGGTGGTATCCCGTCTCCGCCACGATGGATCGATCTGAGCATGGAACGCCAAAGTTAAAGGTGGGGTCACATTGCCATTCTAAGGTTGAATATGGAATTGCGGCAGCGGCGACGGCGGCTAGAAGGAGTGAGAGAGGACGGTGGGTCTTAGAGGAGGAAGAGGGAGACAAGCCGGCGATGGGGATTTTCCATTTTTGGGTTTTTTTCTTAGAGCTTTTTCCTGATTATTATATGGCGTAATGGATATGTTCAATCCTGAGGTGGGTATAAGATGATGAGGAATTTTCGGGATGAGGACGGGATCATGGTCTAATAATTTCAAAAGATTAGTCCTGTGTAAATCTCAAAATGATCTATATAATATTAAAAATAATATAGGGGTCAACATTAGTAGGGGTGTTTTAGGTATTATTTAAAATTCAGGATGTCAATTTAAGTATTCAAATATAATTGGATGAGCACTTAAGTCTATGAAACAGGATGACTATTTAATTTCTTCTAAAAAAATTATCCCCAACTTATATATAGTCTAGTTACCTCTAGTTTTTTTGTTTTTTTTTTTGTTATATACTAGTCCTAACTCTTCTATTTTCTTTTTTAAGAAAGGAGACCCAAAAAAGTAATCTAAAATTAAATTCAATGGGTCAAAGTGTAAT
Organism: Rhododendron kiyosumense; assembly: GCA_019656275.1. NCBI lineage: Eukaryota > Viridiplantae > Streptophyta > Magnoliopsida > Ericales > Ericaceae > Rhododendron > Rhododendron kiyosumense. The sequence goes on along the minus strand of BPLS01000704.1, from coordinate 202,441 downwards.
AATAAAAAGGATGAGGTGTAATTAAGGGAAAAAAAACTCCACACTTTAACCCTAAAATAACTAAACCTAAAAAAATAAAGTTAGTCTTTTTTCAAACTCCTTGTGCAAATGACAAATATCATTTACTATAGCTTTTGTTATGTTATTTTAATTTTTTGGTAGAGACAATGACTATTAATATTGTAATGCATCGATTTTATTTTTTTAGTATACATTTTGTCACTGCTAGAGTAAAATTCTGGTTTCATCCCACCCAAAACCGTGTCCTGCAACCTTTTCCGAGCAACAGCAATGACCAAATCAGCTTTAAGAGAGTATATTTATAGATTTTTGTCCCTTTGCCGCCGAGATGATCTGAAAGAGGTTGCAACTTAAAATAAAAAGATTGATGCCTTACCCAATGTGATGATTTTGCATGACTGCAGTTCATTAGACTCTCAATAATGTACGTATTGTTGGAAGGACAAACATCTGCATCTCCACATTATCTGTAGTACGTGCTATCCTGGTTAGATTGCTAGAAATTTTGATTAATTTGGACAGTATATATGGTTAATAAATTTGTTGGTTTTGGAAGTCTGTAAAAACACTATAAATGCTCTTTCTAATTCTAGCCTTTTGTAATGCATTTATAGCCAACTGTTTGTCTAGCAGAACACAAAGCTACTACATGGAGCGACAAATAAAAAATTCTTTCAGAAGAAAAAACTTATTTATGGAAGAGTCGGGAATAAGTTTTACGGCGCTCAATTTCAGCCATCTAAAAGTGTTTTGGACAATAATAGATTGTTTTTAATCCGAATCGACCAAAACATTTTTGGATGATTGAGATTGCGCAGAGCCCGGTGAATTCTCTTCTTTTAGTCCCATTGTTATTAGTATATAGTTATATTTTGTGATGCTGGTTATACCTACGAAAATGACGTCATTGAGGTCATCAATATGAGGCCCACAAATGATGTCACCTTCCATGCATGTATGATTAGCTAAAGAATAAAGACCGGGGTCAAGGACGGAGCGGGTCCTTATATTCCTTAGCTTTGAAAAAGAATGATTTCCTTTTTCTTTTTGAATTATTGCATGTGTTCTCTTAATTTCATTTCTCACATATTTTGGGTTTTAGTCAGGATAATGTTTCATATAATTTTTTTTTTTTTTGCTATCAGTACTTTCACAAGTTATTTTTGTTTTACCTACGCCCAAATAACCTCCATTCAGAGGTAGAAACAATCAATTTCTACTTTTAAAAGGGATATTAACCCCATGACCTCTCCTATACGAAAGTGAACAAGGGTGATCAGCTGATCTAATTCTAGTAGGTTAATAATCACTAGAGGTCCGAGGCACATGCGATGTGTGTGCAAGTCCAATTTTGCATTCAGACTAGCTTTTTGCTTATAGTTTGTTTAATTTTCGATGAAATATGCACACAATAGCTTTCCGCTTAGTATTTGTTTGAGTTTTGCCAAAGTATGTAAAATTGAACTTGCGCACGCATCCCATGTGTGATGTGCCCCGAGTTCTAGTGAGGGAATAAATGACAGTGAGGGATCTAAGTTGGCGTAAGAAATAAAACATCAGTTCCCAAAATTGTGCTCGAAACCGTACTCAGAAGGTTTGCTGCAATTTTGAAGTCCTTATGCTATGATCAGAATATATCCACTTTCTATAGTAGTACAACCAAAGTACTAATAAAGACGGGCTATACAAAATTGTGCTCAATTACATAATCCTGTCAGTTTTTTATTAATACCCTACATCTCATTGCTGATAAATTTGAATTAATGGGGAAAAAAGACGCCTAAGAAAAGAAGCCGCATTTGCAACCAATAACAATGCAGATATGTATGCACAGAATAAGGAAATGAGATATGTTACAATCACACCCAAAACACAGTGTGTGTGGGATTCTTGTGTTTTGTGAGATGATGTATTTGGGTGTGTGATTTTGGGTGTGATTGTAAAATTTTTGCAAGAAAAGAGATATGCTATAATCACACCTAAATACACACCTTCTCATAAAATACAAGGTCCCTCATGGTGCACACATTGTGTGTGGGAAACGCTGTACCAGTGCAATGAGGAATAATCTTTCTTTGGCATACCTGTTTGTGGAACAGAAAAGAGGATGATGGCAGGCTTGATGGCGACAGTTCTTGAGAATTGTTGCAATCTTCTGTCGGATTTTGAGGGGTATGCATGGTGGTCAGTGCAAAATCGGGCTCCTTTTGTTCGGTTTCCATAGGATTTCTATATTGTGGGATAGGCAGGTATGGCAGTTGTGGCGGAGGTCATTTTACAGTCAGCAAATAATTTCTCACATATTTTCTTCACCGAGAAAAATTAAAACGGCAAACATTCACATCCTGCTGTATCAATTAAGAGTCCTCTATGATTTTGTATGATAACACACAAGGCATGTTTTTGTTAGATTAAAACGGCATTTAGTAGATTGTGTGATTCGTCCACTAAAATTAATTGTGGTGTGCGTAAATTGACCCTGGCACAGGAGTTATAAAAACAAGAGTAAACTATAAAGACTTTGTTTGGTTGGTAATTTAGTTTAGTTTAATTTTGGTAGTGAGTGGAGAGAAAAATAAGATAGTGATTAGAGAGAGAGGTAATGATTTGAGAGCGATAGCTAGAGAGAAAAATGAAATTAATAATTTGACATATAGGATAATGATTGGAGAAAAATATAGGGTAATGATTGAAAATAAAACTAAAACTAAACTAGCAACCGAACGCAGAAAAAATTATCTTTGAAAATCTTGGAGTAGAAAAGGCATGAAAATGTAGCGCTCCTCACAATCTTCTGTTATAATTTATTATAAGCTCCTTAAACTATATTTTTTCCGTCCTGATTTGTTTCTCTTTTTTGACTTATACATGTTCCAAATCGATTATTCAATTTCAAAATCAAGGGATGAAATTATGTAAATTTTCAAATCAGTGGATTAGATTTAATTTCTTTAATACTCCCTCGGTCCGGATTTCATAGTCTCTCGTTCAATTCTAACCAGATAAAAAATGAGTTATATATTTAAATTGGTAATGAATTTTATATTCAATATGGATCTTGTTTGATAGATCTCAATTAGTTCTATAAGATAATATTTTTAAAATTATATAAAATATTATAAATTACAAAATATAATCGATTGAAAAATGACACGAACTCTCAAAAATGACTATTAAATCAAGACAGAGGAAGTAAGTTAGAAATACGAGATTAGACAAACAAATCGGGACGGAAGGAGTAATTTCAAATAAAAACACGTGAAATAATTATAAAGCTTCTTTTCAATATTGCCGGAAGTGATATATTTTTTCTAAATCGTATTTATAAATTATGATATCACATTCCAGTCTTCAAAATATGTTATTCCCAAGTATTAGTAACGGATGCATGATGGATTTATAAGCACACTTTTGGTCTTGGGCTTTTTCTTTATTATTATTATTTTTTTTTTTTGAAAATGTCGGGCTTTTTCTTTATTCAGTAGATAGAAAAGTGTGTGGTCAAAAGTCTTCCTATGCTTTATTGTTGGATAATGAAAGATGCTCAATCTTTTTAAATCATCCACTCAATACTTAATCTGCGAAGTTCCCTCCAAAAAGAACATCACGAAAAAGAAAATAGTGATTTTTGCAATTGGAGCGAAGAATTTATTTTTGCACTTCACCTTTGAAGTGCTAATAGTAATTTGTGGTGTTCAGTTAATATTTTATGAAATGTAACCAATTAAGTAGTCGAATCATAGTGCTCAAACCTAACTCCGAATCCACGAATTTGAAAAAATAAAACAAGTATTATGTGTTTCATGTGTCATCAAGTTAATTTTGGGAATTGGTCACTGCCCAAGTTTTTTTCTTTCTTGTATACACCTGTTTTTTACATCAAATCTTGAGATGGAGAACCATTTAATTAGATATTAATTAAATTGGGCCACTATTTACGAATTTTTCGGGCTAAAAATTAATGGGTCACATTAATTTTATAATTTGGAGCAAGTACCGATTAATCAAAATCGAAATGGAGCGAGACACACCAAGTAATTTTCCTTTGAGGTTGATTTATTCGGAGATATGCACACATGGAAATTCTAGAGATTGGCTTGGGCATTTTTTTTTTTTTTTCAAAAATTGAGATGATTATGTTAGCTCAGTGACACTTACATAATAGAGTTCATTACAAAAATCTTGAACAAAACCAAACTAATCATCAAACTATTGTAAACGAGAAAACATAAGACATTCGATGGCTTGGATATGTTCAGTGGCCCAATAGTATACGATAGTCGATGGCTTGGACATGTTTAGTGGCCCAAAATGAAAATCGTAAGCGCATTTTTATAGCAATTCATAGATCACGTCCAATTGGTTTTCCAACAACTGCTACCCATGATCTCAATTAACCGCCACAAACTGCCGTGGGTGTGCAACGTGCATGGGACACTTCGCCAATTTTGGAGGAAGCACTTGATTTCGGGAAAATAACAGTTAATGACGTGTTTTAATAATTAATATTTGTTAAGGACATTTTATTCATTAATAAATATTCTTAACATATTCTTAAAATGTATTAATCATCAAAATAGGTCCTGAGCTGTCATTTTTTCCTTGATTGCCATGGCTTTGCGGAGTGGAATCTCGTCTATAAATTCCACGTTGAAAGGAGTTTTCCGGGCCTGCATCAATCAAAAGCCCAGTGGTTCTCCAACTATCAATTTACTTTCTAAGCAAATTATCTTTCCAATCCATTTATTTACCTTTTATCCACCCCAATTTTATTATTATGATATAATAAAGTTTATTTCTTTTTTACCTTTAATTCTCTTCTCTCTCACACGGTTAGGAAATATTGAAGTCCACTTCATTGTGGCAAATTAGGAACCACTTTGTGATCTCGCCCGTTGGATCACACATGGCCGCTCTCGTTAATTAGAAGTCATATTACATCACTCAATCCTATAATCGTTGGACACGACAAGTCTTGGCACACCTGTGCTTATACCGCACACGCCATTGATTGTTCGCTCAAGTCTACGCGGCGAAAAAGAGGGAAACAATATTCCTCATAAATCGTAAAGTCATTGAATCATATTGAATGCATTTTTAGTAAATTTCTCCATAATTTATAGAAACATCTTTTCTTTTTTAGGAATTTTGCAAAAACATTTGTCTTCTATGACTGGTTTCTTTTTTTCCCTTCTAAAAGCCATGGGATCCTCCGGTATTCTCTCCTCGGGCTTACAGATCAACTCTGTGAAGTGACCATGGGGAGACACTAAGTTGTGCACATAATGCACGGGGTGTTATGGGTGTGCAAATGTGAAAACGTCCTTTAAAAACTTGCCAAACAACTAAAATCTGTGAGTGCGAGGATTGAGAGCCTGAGCACAAAGTGAGGAATGAGGATCAAGAGCGAACAAAAAGTCATTTTGAAGGATTATGTGACAGACATTATCTTTTTGGGCCGACTTGTGAGCCCGCATTGCATTTTTGGGCCCGAACCAAACCTAAAAAAAATATTCAACAGACATGCTCTGGTTGGGCCGATCTGTGAGCCCGTTTTCCATTTTTGGGCCAGATCAAACCTTAAAGAACTTTTCAAAGCCCATCTTCAAAAATCATTAGAACACTCTTCTCTCCCCTCTCTCTCTCCCATCTGCTCAGCCGTTGGCAATCGCCATAACGTCTCTGCAGCCACCGGTGCTCAACGACGGGGCACCGCATAAGGTTAGGGTTTCGAACCACTTTTCTCTTGTTTTGAGTTATCTTTGCTAATTTCTAATGATTCGTATCTCTCTGATTTTATACGATGCATCAAATTTGTAAGAGTGATGCTATTTAGGTTAACAAACAGAAAATGAGATTTTGTTGTTATTGTACGTAGCTCATGTTGAACTCCTTATCCCTCTCTTGTATTTGCTTTAGATGAGGTATGTTTACTTTGATTGTCAACAGACTATTTAGGATGCAAAAGCTCCGCCTTTAAGTAGATATAAGAAATGGAAAACATACTTCTGTGAAGTCCCTGGAATTTCGTCTCCAATATTTTCTACGGTAAATTTTACACACACGCACTCAGACATTAATAGGAGAATCGAGGTTAGGAGTTCAACTCCTCCTCCAATGTGTTAATCTAACTATTCTAAAAATATTGAGTTTGTAAGTGGATTATTTACATAAATTTTATAGGTAAAAAAATCATTGTGATGGAAGAGAGAGAAAGAGAGAGGTACACCAAAATAGGGTAGAAAGCTTACTTTTTCCTTAGGAGCGTCTTTTGTGCCATGGATCCTCAAATATAGTTTAGTTTTGATTTTCCTACCTCCATTGAAGACACTCTAAGGAACTAATTTTTTCTGAAAAATCGCAAGGCTCTTTTGATTGGTGGACTAGGAAGGTGGTATTGCGATTTAGAAGAGTGCTTTTTGTCTCAATTAGCCGCAAGTCCCGTGTTTGTGTGCATCTGTGGTTAAGGTGAGACTACTTCTCCATTTACATCCCATATGGGGAATTAAATAATACCTGGGAGAGGGGTGGCATAGTAGTACCCTTCCAGCGGATTATCTCATCCAACGGAAAAAATAATCGTCATCATCTTTGTCCCACTCTAACCAAGTACAGCACAACTAATTCCAATAGTCATAGTTTCACTTATTACTTTGTGAACCCCACTTGTTCCATCAATCCTCACCCTTACACCCACCTTTTCCAATCCTTATCCCATGCCCATAAACTCCTCATTATTTTCTCTCGTTGGACTCATGGATCAACTTTGCAGATAGACTAGGGGAGATATTGTCTTGTTGGGCCAAACTGTGAGCCTGTATTGCACTTTTGGGCTGAACAAACCTGAACTAAAATTTTCTAAACCCATCTTCAATAATCATTAGAACAGCTCTCCCCTGTTACCTACCGCCGTAAAGGGCTGCACCAACAAGAGGTCGACAACTAAGGCACCATCGAAGGTTAGGGTTTCGAACCCTCTTTTCAGAGTTTTCTCTTGTTTTGAATTATCTTCGCCAATGATTGTACTTTTTTATGAATGAATAAATGCATTCGGAATAATCTGATTCCCTTCGCTTGGGTTGTGCAAATCTTGTTTCCTCTTTGGCACCTATTGGTAATTGGCCTAGGAATTAATCGGGACAGCCGCAAGTGGGCGGTCGGATTGATCTCCCGGAGTTAGTCGAATTGTGCATAAGTTGGCCCGGACACATGAGTTATTGAATAAACAAAGGATTGGCCTAGAAATTAGAATATAGAACCTCCAGGTGTAACCTTTCGCTTTTTCATAAGATTGAGTGCAGTTGAAAGAGTTGTTTTTGAAATGTGTGCTCCATTGCCAGTTCAAATTGAGCTCTGTGGAGGAGTGTGTTTCTCTGTTCTCACTTAAAAGAAAAATTATTGCCTAGCTTATGGGTGAAGTTTCCTTCAGATTGAATAGTGAAGGAAAACTCGCCGAATATATGGGTCACTGTTCTTTCCCAGCCAATTTTTCTATATCAACTGGGCTATCTAGTGTTTCTTTCTTTGGTTTTATGATTCACTTCCCAATATTTAGAACTGCTGAGGTTGGCTCTGTCAGAGTATTGGATATTTGTAATTAGTAGCATAATGAACTTATGGATATGTATCTGGTTTGCATTCTGGAAGCAAATTTCATTACCTCTGGTGGAAGAATATGCGCTAAGGATAACTAAGAAGCAAAAAAGATATTAATAGAAACCACTAATGAAGAGGGGCCTCTGGCAGATGACTGCTGCCTTGGCTACTATAATGTTTTGGGTAGTTGTACCGGAGACCAGGGACTAAAAATTTGCCTTTCAACAGAAAAACCAATAGAAAAAAAGAAAATTTGAAAAGGGTGAGGGAAAAGCCCAAATGTCCTCATTTCTAACTTCTTATGTGGGCCCAACTGAATTTATAAAGTTTATATTGCTATATAACTTATATTGCTTTGCCAGTTCTGTTTTGGGCTAACGAGTCACATTTTTTTGGTGTTTGGCATTGAAGGGCAAGAATACTGCTTCTAAATGCCTAACTAGTTAGGGCTTCAAGCTTCCTATATAAGACCTGGCCTTTGCTTGAGTGGGTTTATGTCTTGTTTCCCTATTTTCGTCTCCTAGGCTTGGAGCCTAAGTACATTGTCTTGCAATTAGCTGGGAACTTGAACAATGTTTGTCGATTGACTAATTAAATTGGGCTATAAGTTGCCGAATGAAGTCAGTGATGAGTAAATTCCCTTCAGTTTTCCTCCTCCAACTATGATCTTATGGCAATGGGATTTGATGGTTCTTAGAGGGATTTGTTTGTAATATGAAATTCTTTTTGAGAATTGAAATTGCTATGTTGGCTTAAAATGAAGTCCTAAAGTGCATAAATTTCCTTCTGATTCAGCACCAAAATGGCAAAAGGTTTGATATGGGCAACAGCAGAGGATTTGGCAAGGAATAGAGGGCAGGTTCTTTCTCTTTATCGCCAACTATTGCGGAGTCTTAACTCCCCTGATTTGCCACTAAACTTGGCAGCACGCCTGGCGAAAAAAGCAGAGGTTCGTGCCATCTTCATGGTGGCTTCTGAGGAGCGATCCCTTCATAACATCCAAGATCTCTTTGATGCTGCTGATTACTCCCTCTCTCTATTAAGAAAAGGCGAAATCCCCAAATACATCCAATGAGTTAAGTTCTTCATCATCTCGTAATCTCTCTTTGTGCAACTGTGTGCATGATCATGGTGATGCTTTGTAAATTAGTTTGTGGTTCACAAGTGCAGGGAGGGATGAATAATGTTGACTTAACTTTGACAAAATTCTGATCAGTTAATGTATCTGGATCATTGTTTAAAATGAGCTGAGGCTACTCTTTTTTTACAGCTATGTAAAACAATGAATCTAAATAATTTAGGATACCGTTATTAATAATCCATGTTGTCAAGTTTCGACAACCTTTCAATACTAGCGTACGATGTTTGTTATGCTACTTCAGAATGCATCATCTCTATAAGGTTGTCTTTCGGTATTTGAAACTTATACATCGTGTTTTACCCATTTCCTCACCTTCATATTTATGAGAAACTTTAATTCTCTGTTTGTCACAGATTAACACATATTTATGTTTGCCTGATACTCAAGTAAATAAGATGTTTTGAAAACCTCAATCATCAATGGCCCATTTTAGCAAGTTATTCTACTTGATTCATGTTTTGCAAGAATTTGGGAACCATGGCCGAAAGTCGAATTTTACCCAACTTAAGCAGAAATTAAAGCCTTCTGTTATTCAAGTTGTTTTATTCTTTTGGTCACGACGTCACGTGTAAAGATATGTACAGTTATTGATGTGTCCCTGCCATGCCGGTGGTTGTCCATGTCGTGTCCATGTCCAGTGTCTATTCATACTTCTTAGTAGAATGGAGGGGTATCCATGCTTCTTAGTAGAACATATGTGCGCCTGATTCCTCTCCAAAACAAAAGCATTGGGAATGATATCACTACCATGTCAGGTTCTTATTTTTCAGGTGGTGAGAATCCTGCATTCTAGAAATAGGAGTCTAGAAGAATTTTGTTTGAATTGGAGAAACGTTGGCTGAATGATATGTTTAATTAGGATGTTGGAGAATGTCAGACCGGTGCATAATACGGATGACTTCCTGATTTGAAGATTGGAGAATATGATAAATTCTACAGCCACTTATGTTGAAAAATGATAGAATCTGGGCTTGCACATGGATTTTTTCAGGGCAGTCTGTTAGAGGTATAGATCTGATAAAATTGAGAAAGGCTTTCTGGGTATAAGCAAAGACGTATTGGCATGTCAGTTGGTTCCATTGATTTCTTGTTGAACATTGAAGGGATAAGCAATTAGCATGTATAGGAATGTCTGAAAAAGAAGATGATGGTTGTGATTGTTTTAAAGGCTGGATATGAAGATGAAAGACGATCTTATATCATCCTGTGAGGTTTGTCTGGTTTGAAAAGCTTATATATATGGGCAATTATAGCATGGGAAAATGACGGTCTAGTTCGTGTTTTGATAATTAATATTCGCCAAGGACATGCTGAGAATATTTGTTAATGCTGAAAATGTCTTTGGCGGGTATTAATTATTAAACACGTCCTTGACCGTCATTTTCCCTAGGCATCTAGTAGTTGTTATCTTCATATCTTGTGAAGAAAGTGTTGGGGGTCCTTGTTTTATCTACATTTCAATCCTTTCCGAAAATTAACTGGGAAAGCAAACATGCCCTAAGCATACAGAAGACATTGGAGAACTTCTCCCCGATGTTAATAAACCGTGTTGTATAGTACCAATTTCTTGTGGATCAAAAAAAAAAGAGTACCAATTTCTTCACCCATCCAGGTAAATCCTTGCAATAGGTTTTCATTTTGGGTTTATAAACACTAAAGTTGCCATCTCTCTAGCAGCTTAAGTTATTAGTAAATTAGTTGTAGTCAACAATATGACATGGTATTGCCTATAAAAAAAAAACAATATGACATGGTATTAGAGTAGATTATAGATTCTAATGTTCAAACTTCACAGCCTACCTCGACAATTTAACACAGGTTCCAATGTTCCCAACCTTTGAGAAGTAGTTGATCTGTCTTTCTACACAAGCATATGAACCAGCTGTAGGTTTTAATTGTAAAATTCTAATAATTCTCGGTAGACTCTTCCCCACAGATGTTAATGACAGTATGCCCTACGTACGTAAGCGTTTTCCATTCAATCCATCATGGGAAACTTTCCTGTCCCGTCCAGAGTTTTCTTCTTAAACAAAGACAAGAGAAGAAGAAGAAGAAAGAAGCACACAACTAGCTTGCTTGCCTCCTATAAGCTGTCGAGTTTTATGCCTACAAGACTGATTTTAGGGCATTACCAACAACTTTTTCCTACAATTCACAATACCTATCCAAACAGAAAAACGTACAAGTTAAGCATGTAACTCCTATAGTCCTATGCCTCTGGATATTTAGTTATTCCTATAATTCTGGGGAACTTCATCAAGAGAAACATCAACAAGATCTAAGAGATAAGAGGGTGATCGAACGGATACCAAACAGATTAGGAAGAGATTAGTTTGATCAACGAACATCTGTGAGGTTGATTAGCACGTCAAGGTATTAGCTCTACGGTCAGTTTCAAACAAACTGCATCACCAATAGAGGGTACTATAGGAGAGAGATTGTTCCATAAAACATGGATTTCTTGCCTTGTTATCCAAGCCTACTCTGAAATATTGTTGCCTCAACTAATCAACAGGAGTGTCCTTTTGTTCAACCTAACCGTAAAACATGGAAGTCAGGTGCTCCTCGATCACCAGAATCTCAACTCAACTGATGGGAATGCCGTTTAGTTCATGCATTGCATTGATACTGCTAACCATTTTAATGGTCCTCTCACTTTCTCAATTCCATTTTCTTCACCGAGTTCCTATTTTTTTCTCAGCATTTTGATTAATTCCGTGACTTGTGATGAAAGTGTAACGGATTTATGGGAAACTCCGGTTCTTGTTAATGGAAGTTAGACAAGATTTTGAATCTTGCAAACAATTGAGATAAAGAAACAGGTTGTCTTAGCAGAAATCACTTATCTAGTCATCTCCATAAATACCCATGTTGCTCTGTGTCTGTGTATCTATACATTTTCAATGGTAAAATCTTGGATTTTTCATGTATGTCACTTCATTCCTCCTGTTAAAACGACTTTTATTTGATGTTGCGGTGATTTGCAATCAGATTTTGTTTTCTTGCACGCAACAAGGAGAAATAGTTCAACTTTATTTATCGTTATACTATTGTGTAAATTTGATCTGAGTCTACACTTGCAATGTCGTATTAAATCTACTCGTAATTTTTCATTTATATCTTTTTCACTTATTAATACTAGTATAACTTCCTATCAGTATATATGATGGTTGGTTTTCGGTACCGGACTTTTAACCTACTTTAATTGAGCCTCCTCCAAGCGGAATGGACGGGAAGATCGGTCCCTTGAATTAATCGTCCCATCTGGACTAAATACCAAGTTATTGAAAACAATGAAGAACATGTACATGTTTTATCTTAATTAAAGTAGCTAATCAATCAGTCTTGTGTATACATATATCAAGAAATGAAATGATGTTAGGTGGTGAGCCAACATGCTTCCCAGCAGTAATTGAATTGCAGATCTCATCTCGTGCAAGGGTACCTAATGATTGTTGAGAAACATGTCTTGCATTTCCCAACCTCCACAAAAGGAGTTACTCATGAATAGATTAACAGTAAAAAGAGCATGAGCCAGAGAGAGATTTATGGTCTGTTTGGTTATCCTTCCACAAAATAAGCAAATTAAAGTAACCATAACCAACCACGCCCTTATTTAAAAAAAAACGTGCCAACGCCTGGTCCAAGACTTCTTTTGGATATCCTTCTGAAAGAGTTTTTTACTACTATGTTTTTTTATTTTTTCTAAACTATGCTTCGTTTGTCTACTTTGTTCTTAAATTACAAAAATCACTTATTTCATCCCTCAACTTATGATCGGAACCAATTTGGTCTAATGTTAATGGATTCTTTTTTTTTTTTTTGGATGGAAAAGTTAACTGATTTCCCAATTGGGTCTAATACTTCATCCTTAAACTATGCTCCGTTTGTCTACTTTGTCCTTAAACTACGCTCTGTATGCCTACTTCGTCATTACACTATGCTCCGTTTGTCTATTCCGTTAACAATTAGACCGAATTGGTTCCAATCAAGAAGTTGAGAGACAATAAGTAATTTTTGTAATTTAAGGACGAAGTAAACAAACGGAGCATAGTTTATGAGAGGGAAAAAGAAAAAAAAACCTATTCAGAAAAATCAATATTTTATTCTAAAAATAAACCGGTATTCCACCTAATTACATGAGATCGTTAGCATATATATATTCCTTCTACTGGAAGCCAGCCCTCGAAAATTCCGAACATCTACTTTGCATGACCGCATTTTCTGTCCGAATCCCACCCGCTTCTTTTTCTCATATTTTTTAGCCTATAAAGATGGAATCATTAATAATATTAAAAAACAAGATATGCAGTTTTCATTTTTGCAATTTCATTTTTTTATTCCCATTTGCTAATTGAAGGCTGAACAGCTTAGTTTTGGGAGGCCGGTTTGCATGGAAATAGACTGCAATACGTAGAACCGGCTCTGAGCTTAAAATTTGTGTTGTCAGTACCGCTTTAGACCTCCAATTTTTATTTTATTTTTGGAATTTTAGCTAGGGACTCTTCCTACGTTTTCACCACTTATAATAGTCCAACAAAAAAGTTTCATTTTTAATTTTCAATTTAAGCCCCTGAAAAATCAAGGCCGGCACTGGCAATCCTGAAAACGAGCCAAGCCGCTCGCGAGCAATTCGAGACTTGGCTCAACTTGACTTGTTTAGAAAATGAGCTGAGCTCAACACTCGGCTTGTTTATATAGGTTTATTAAGTGAATGAATTTCGGCTTGTTTACGTACAACAAGCAGAGCTCAAACTCAAGTTTTTGGCTCATTCGGCTAGTCTTGTTTGCAGTGGACCCCACAACACTCTGTATTCCGTAATTTTGTGGGTTGCAAGGGTTAAACAACAGAACGAAGCATTCAACAAACAAACTTTTTTGCGATCGCAGCTGGCCAACAAGTTTGCGTGAAAAGTTCCAATGAATTCTGGCAGTGCCACTCGATGGCGTGGGCCCTACAATAGACTTGAAAAAGTTTTCCAGGGTTCTTTTTTTTTTTTTCTTTTCTTTTTTATCATCGTAAGAGTTCGAAAGTTCTATTAACCTTTTATACTGATTACTGGGCTTTTTCTTTAATTTATTTCGTACTACATTTTTATTAAGGAAATGATTTTTATTGCTCTCTCCTTCTTAGAAATGGAACGAAAGGACCCATGGTAAGGTCCGGGTTCAGTGTACGTAGATACAAGCTTCCAACTACGCAGTTTAATTACCAGGACATTATAGTCACATAATTCTTCTAAAAGATCCTTCACTCTTGCTCTTAGTTCGTTAACTGTTTATGCTCTCAATCTTTGTTCTCGCAAATCTAATAGTTTGGAATGTTTTGAAAGATATTTTCTCGCCCGCTCTGATGCTTTCGCTAGTGCCCACTCACACGCATTGTGTGAGTTAGACCAGGACACTAAATTTCAGCATTAGAAAATGCTACCTCTACTTCAATTTCTTAATTTCGGAAGAGATTAACCAGTGGACCAATGTTTTTTTATGGTTGTGAAAGATTCAAGAGTTCATTTAAAGGAAAGCATGCAAGGAGTAGTAAGGCTCCAGGGTTTGAATTGATCCCATCTTTTTCAACAACAACAACAACAACAATAATAATAATAATAATAATTATTATTATTATTATTATTATTATTATTATTATTATTATTTGCAACGGAAAAAATAAATGTAAACATGTGTGGATGGGTATATTGATGGTACTTTAAACTTATGGAGTGATAGGATTATGAATTCTTTTGTCCATTCCAATGAAGTTGGTTTTTTATTTACATACACTTGCTGAAATTTTAATCACTCGTATCAATGAGTGCCTTAAAGCGTCCATTGGAGATGCTTTTAGGCACTAGTTTACCCAAACACGTAATTTGACTTGAGTTCTGAGTTTACCTTTGACATTTGTTCCTCGAGAAATTCAATTCAATTACTGGTTACTAATTATTTCAAGCCCAATTGCTCACGCAACTAGCATTTCATCAATGTATTTCCCATAGATTACAAAATGCTACTCAACCACACTTCTCTCTCACATAAATGTCAGCCACACATATGTGAGAGAGAAGGCTTAGTAATGGTATTGATCGATAAAAGTGTACATAAATTTTTTGTTGTTTCCGATACTCGCAGTGTTGTATATCACCATAAATGCATCAATTCAAAGTTTCTATTTCCAATCCTCGGCAGTAAAGTAAAATGCATCCTTATATGTGAATATCCATTTCACATTTCCAGTTATTAATTTGCATGAAATTGGCAAAACCAAGTGAAAAAAGTAAGAGCAAAAGGTGACACAAAACGAACAGACAATTCCTGTTAGTACTGCAGTATTCAAATGACACGTGTTCAAAAACAACTGGATGTCCAACTCTATCTCTCAGTGCTGAAAAGTGCTCGGATGTCTATACAACTTTATGGCAGCTGTAGACTGCAGTCCAATTTTGCGTCAAAATTTGCGAACCAACCAAATTAAACACGTAACCTTATGGGAGTACTTGTGTATTTGTTTCATTTTAAGATCTCAGGTTCAAAATTTCTTGTCAATAACTCTTGAGGTTATCTCACTCCCAAGTGTAATTGTGTGAAACAGCTGTGAGAGAAGCTGTATGAATTAGTCCTATGTGCGCAAACTGACCTGGGACACACTCCATTACCAAAAAAAAAATGCATATTTACTTGAGGTGACTTTCACTACATGCAATTGTTTTACAACCAAAAGTTGTCTAATCTACACGGACATGAGGTCTATAGCTCAAAAGGTACAAAGCGTGTTACTAATAACTTGATTTATGTCGAGAGTTCCAACTTCTCCTAATTTTGGCTAACTACATTAGATAATATTCTTGCCTTCCTATCTGTCCAATACCACGGCTAGGGCCTAGGGCACTATTTTTACACTTATTGAGCTAATTTTTGTTAAAGGTTTCCAGAATAAATAGTTTAGAACTAAGAAACGGATCAGAGCAAGATCAATCATTTGTTTGGAATCTTGAAATAAGGCTCGGCTTATAGAGCCTTATGTCCATTATTTGTGCACAAGGTTAAGCCATACGCTAATTAGTTATATAATTTTTCAAAATGCTCAACGTTTTTGTTCCTAATTTTTACACTACGCTCAAGCTCTTAATCCTTTCTCTCATGAATTTTAGTACGTTGAGATTTATATCAAAAACAGTTTTACATCCGTGCTCCTGCACCCACTCACGCTAGTGAATTATGTGATTTAGATCATATGTGCAGATGTTATTTTTATTCTACAAGCATATCTTTATTTCTTCAAAATAAAGAATGGATGAGACATATTAAGAAAAGTTTTTTTATAATTTATCCTCTTTTTTACTTAGTATGGAGACAACACTTTTCTTTTTGAGACCGAATTCCTAAAAAAATAATGAATTCCTTCCAAGTTTTTTCAAAAAGTACAAAAGATAAACAAAATATGAAATAAATTACAAAATTTTCCCTTAATATATTATATTTATTCCCTACTTTGAAGAAATAGAGATGGGTCCTGATGCTGTTAGCCTGTTACATGGGCCAGGCTGTTCGGGCACAAGGCATTGTTTGGGTAGGAACAAAAAATGATGGGGAGGAGAATGATTGGGATCCGTTCAAATAAAGCTGCAACATGTATCAGTATACGGAGATCATGAGTGGGGCCCACTTATGGGAATCTCAGTAACAAACATCCCTACCCTGGCAAAAAAAAAAAAAAAAATTCAGATAATACAGGAGCAGTACCCTTCACTTTCAGTCACCCCCCTCAACCTACCCTTTATATATGCACATCCCTTTGCCCATTCACACCTCTCTCTCTCTCTCTCTCTCTCTCTCTCTCTCTCTCTCATCTTGGAATTCTTGATTTTCTACGAGGCCTTCCAGCTGCGTCTTCTCTGATAATTTCTTCTGGGATTTTCTTTACATAAATCAAGAACTTGTGGGTTTGAACAGGTTTCATCTTTTTGACACAAAGTCCAGGCATAGTTTTCATTCACAGGTTAGGGTTTGTAACTTTTTTCAAAACCCATCTTTTATATGTATTACTTTTGTCTGGGTCTGAATTCTACTTTGGCATATTTTGTCCCTATTTGGTCCATGTAACTAGTAGTACTGAAATTGTCTTTCTTGTCATTTCTGTTGTCTCTATAATGCATGTTGCAGACAGAAGACCCTGAAATATAGGAGACAAACAAACATCAAAAGGCCTGCCGATTTGGATCCCTAAAAATGTATCAAGACAGTGTTTGTTTTGATCCCAACACTATGCAGAAAGGACTGCCAGAAAATGGGTTTTCCCAAACTCTCCCCAATATCACCACCACCACCACTAGTTTCTCCATGGAAGAACTCTCTTACCAAGAAGAATCCGCCGCGGCCGCCGCCATGGAAATGGAGCTCCAACAGCAACTGGGTCTGGATACGGAAAACTGTTACGCCAACAATCATCACAGTAATCTGATGGATACTTCCCATTTGATGCAAGAAGTGGGGGGTCATGACTCAAACCAGGTTTTAATTCCTAATTATGATCATAACGCCGGTTGGGATATCAATAATACTAACATGAATACCCATGATTTCCAAGAGGAGCATCTGATGAATCATGTCAATGAAATGCAAAATTCCCATCACCTTCTCAATCTCCTTCGCTTACCAAAGGTCTCACCTTCCTCTGTCCTACCCAACTCCTCATTTTCTCTAGGGTTTCTTGGAGACCATTTTCCGTCGACCGATGGCGGCAGCGGATCCGCATCGAATGTCGCGTATGACCCTCTATTTCACTTGAATCTTCCACCGCAGCCGCCCTATTTTAGGGACTTGTTTCAGTCCCTACCTCACGGGTATAACTTGCCAGGATCAAGGAGTGGCTCTTTGTTTGGTGGGGTGGAGGAGAGAGACGGGAGTGGAGGAGGGGAGGTGGGGAGGAATTTTGATAATGGGGTCTTGGAGTTCCAAACGGATTGGGATATGAATGGTATG